>CM034539.1:31896007-32014050 GCA_020002185.1 Paraescarpia echinospica | reverse complement strand
TGGGTGGGTGGGTGGGTGGGTGAGCGAGTTAGTATATGAATGCGTGCATGATTGAGTGAGTCCTTGTGATTGTCGAGGTGTGTGAACTTTGTTTCTAAAATGTATGTTTTGAATAAACCTTTCATTCATTCATGATACACATATACATAAGCCTGTTGCTTATGTAGGTCCAACGCGCAGTATTTTATTCAACTCAAAGACACGAAATCAATTATCGTTTCTTTGTCTGACACTCTTTAATTGTTAATAAAATTCGTACCACAGCAAACTTATTTCGTGTTTTTTAGGAACATTGAACCATGGTCCCCTATTGGATTTTTATAAAATAATTTCCTGCAATGCCTCTTGATCCAATACAATAATTGAACAATTTATGGACCACCAGGCTTGATACTTTCACTTCGTACTTTTTATTGTTACCCGGAAGCCACTACAGCTACTGTATTTAGGAAATATCATGCTTATGCCTACCACTACGCGTCGATACAAATAAGAACAACACATTCTCAATTCATTAGTTATTTTCTATTTATTATCGTTGCACAATGAAGTTCTCTGTACAGACGTACATTGAGTCGGTGGAATTCATGTTAGCTTGGATGACAACATGTATATAAATCAGTTACTGATTACGGTAAAAAACTGTCGTGTGATTCTAGGAAATAGACCTTCGTCAAGCCCACGTCCAATGGTTGTGTCGTCAGACCACAAAAAGGACCGACCATCAAGGATAATGATGGAAGTCTTCGATCTTCTTCAAGTGCTTCGACTATACTGACTCATTAGACCGGTCGCGGCCACAGATTAAGCTTCTCATACTTGCTCTGGTTGAGGCAGCTGTTGCCTTGTTGGTAGGGTCTGGATCGAGGACATTGGCACCTCGCAACACACTTGAAGCTGCAGTTGATGACAGACTTACGGCAAGTGCGAGT
This sequence comes from Paraescarpia echinospica, assembly GCA_020002185.1. NCBI lineage: Eukaryota > Metazoa > Annelida > Polychaeta > Sabellida > Siboglinidae > Paraescarpia > Paraescarpia echinospica. The sequence continues at coordinate 32,013,118 of CM034539.1, read as the reverse complement.
GCACTTGCGTCCACACGTCGTCCACAGAGCTCACCAGGACACACTGCAAAAACGACTCGACAACTTGTAGACGACAGAGGCGTGTGCGAGGTGTGTGTGGAATATAACATGCAAATAATGACTGTGTGTATATATATGTATATATATATATAGTAGAGAGAGAGAGAGAGGGGGAGGGAGGGAGGAAGGTAGGGAGGTAGGGAGGTAGGGAGGGAGGGAGGGTGGGAGGGAGAGAGATATATATATATATATATATATATATATATATTATATATGTGTGTGTGTGTGTGTGTGTGTGTGTGTGTGTGTGTGTGTGTGTGTGTGTGTGTGTGTGTGTGTGTGTGTGTGTGTGTGTGTGTGTGTGTGTGTGTGTGTGTGTGTGTGTGTGTTTGTGAGCGTGTGTACGAGTCTACGTTATGGTATTGTGATGATGATAACAGTTTGTCCATACAATTATAATACTTGATTGGGTTATTCAGTCAAAGTTCTGATGCAGACACCAACGAGTTCTGTATTAAAAATGTAGCGGAATGAGGTACCACCAAAATATTAAGCTAAAAATGACCGTGTTGTTTTAAACCGATCATGTTTGCTATTCGTTTATTAATATGTACTAATATCATGTTTTTGTTATACTATCATATGTCGAAAATATGCTGCCCGCCAGTTTGCTTTTAAAATTCCTGAAGCATTGTTCGCAATAGTTGTTAAACCATGCCGAAGTACGAACGACGGTGAATTAACATCGCAAAAGTAGGCAATATATATGCAAATCGGATCTACGAATAAAATACGTTTAAACTGTTTTTGATCATTTGTGCTACGCATTTTTTCATTACAAATACAATGTTCACTGTGGTATTGCGGTACACACGAATAGGTATTCGAACTTACGACATCACGTTCGTTTTCTCCAGTTGCGTTTGACCAGTTTCCCACAGTCATTAGCGAAGGCTACTAAGCTCTCGCAAGCAAGTTTCTTCGACAGCTTGATGCTCTTCTGTTAAAGCAAAATAAATAAAGTTATTATTATCAGTATCAACATATCAATACGCTAACGAAGAACGAAGCAGTCTGACAGTATCACCTCTCAGGGTCCTCTCGCCTCTTTCAATGTCTGTGGCCTGAACCACTTTCCAGAGAGAGCCACTATTGATTCATTTATGGGCAAGTGTTGATACTAATACAACAATACAAAAATGATATGCATTAATAGCAATAACAAATCCACAAAGTATACGCTACGTATAGTGTTATTTAAAAATGTAGCATTTTTTTACAATTTAAATACATGTAGGCACACCTGTAATATTTCACTAAACAAAGAAGTCATTAATTCGTTATTTGGAAATAGTTAGCAGGTTTCGACAGACACTGAAAGGTAGACTACCTCCGAAACGTGTCCCCACCCACCACTGGAAATGCTTACAATAACTGAATTGGGAGAGATTGGACAAGAGAGAACAAAAACAGTAGAAGATGACAGATGTAAAAGGGAAACCAACAAAAGAGCAATGGTGAACACACACACGCATACACGCATACACGCACACACGCACACACGCACACACGCACACACGCACACACGCACACACGCACACACGCACATACACATGCATGCACGCGTACACGCACACGCACACGCATGTATACACGCGTCGTAAGTTCACCTAACCTACCTGGTTTGCACACGTATCAAACATACAGCTGTACTCTGCGGGGCAAAAGAAGATACGTGGTTCACCAAATACATTAATTACTTTTTGTTGATAAATTAACGTAAGATTTCCTTTTTAACACATCCACTGTTAAATGCGTGTCAAATAGTTTCACGCTCATTTTCAATGATACTCCAACTGTAAAACTTACACGCATTTCTGTTTTAAGACAACCGTGAATAAATTATTACCTAACGATGTAGAAATCTCTCATTATACGTGAGAGACGCAAATGTATCCAAAACATACCTTCTTTACAAGACAGTGGGCAAATATGCCTCTCTTGTTCTTAAGGGCTCTGCAGTACTTGAGACTGTTGAATTCACTTTTATTCTTTGCAGTGCAAGTTAGTTTCACCTTATCAACGGTTCTAAAACATCATGGATTATTCAAAATTGAATACCATAATTGTGTATTGTGTGTGTTTCTGTGCGTGTGTGTTGTGTGTGTGTTTGTGTGTGTGCGCGCATGCTTATGTCATGTGCAGAAGAAGAAAGAAAGAAACAAAGGAAGAGGACAAAGGTGATAAACCAAGCAGAACAGAAATCAAGAACGTTATCAAGATACTGAAGAACGAAAAAGCAGCAGGGCCGGATGAAATACTAGCAGAGGTAATAAAGGCATATATTAACACATCCACAGAAATACTGCACAGCCTCTTCGAGAAAGTCTGGGAAGACAAAAGAGTTCCAGAGGAATAGAGAAAGGGACTCGTAGTCATACTCCCCAAGAAAGGGGATATCCGAGAATGCAAGAACTATGGAGGAATAATGTTACTATCAGTCCCGGGAAAGGTGCTGAGCAGAGTGATATTAGAGAAGATATAGCTACTATGCGAGTAGATAGGAGGCCCTGTACGATCTCAAAAGCTACTTATAAAAAAAAAATTAATGACCACTAAACGATTCGAGCACATAGCTGAGTCAGCAATAATGCGAGACTAATCCTATGTATAAAAAAAGATCAAAGGCTTTGTGTTTGACACTAATGAGTTTGGGAAACCTACTTATAAAAAACGTGATTGATGAGCGATGTAATTTGATACTAATTGGATGATTGACAGTACACTAGAGAGATGCCACCTAGCGGTGAGTGCAGAGAGTATTTTAGTCCTAGCGATCAACGCCGTACCTAGAGCGCGCTGACGTAAGCAATAATGCGTTTAATAATAAAGTATATAAGTTTAGTTTCGTACTTGATAACCACGCTAAAGTATATAAGTTTAGTTTCGTACTTTATAACCACGCTAAAGTGAAGTGGACCACCTATAACTGGGGTAGGAGTTGTGCTGACGTAAGCAATACGCTGGGGTAGGAGTTGTGCTGACGTAAGCAATACGCTAACCACGCTAAAACCATTGTATATTAAAACCATTGTATAAACGTTGAGATGTCCCCGTATGTGATGTTGACAGCAAGAGCGACGACGACTGCTGCAGCGATAAGGGCTGCTGCCCTACTGGTCTTTGACCCCTGGATGACAGCATAGCTGGCTAACGGCGTTGTTCTGGTGGACGGATTAAAACGAAAGCAATGCGTTTAAATACGTCTAGTCGTTGGATTATCAAATGCATAAATACACTAACATTCAGGGTGTTTATGCATTATGCATTGCAAATAGACGCGTGAAAACGTGAGTAGTGACTGGAATATTTTATTGTGTGTAATACTGTAGTATTCGCCCGCGACCGACGGGTTGCCGCCTGTCGGTCTCCGGCGGGGAGCCGATCTCCGGCGGAGGACCGAAGCCTTCCCGCCGATAGAGTTCGGGAGGCGTTATCGTCCTCCATAAGCCGTTTGGCTGCCGGACGAGAAAGACTCGAGCCAGATCGGGGACATCATCATCATCATCGTCACTGTAGTAAGCTGCTGTGACATTGGGCGACGGCGTAACAGGTGCTGGCGAAGGCGCACGGACTGATGCCGCGACCTCACATGTTGCTCGTGTCGACGTTGTCGTCGACGCGTCGGGGAGCACAATCGGCCTACGGGGCGTGTATGTGTCCCTTGTAGGCAGTTGGATCGGTCTATAAAATAGACAAAGGATGAATACAATGAGTGAGATATTTAATGTAGTAAATTGAAATAAAATACTGTCTTGGTAAAATACATGCATGCATTGTTTAAATAAAATGCATACTTATAAATAAAATGCGTACTAGTATGCATTAAATAATACAACAATAAAAACATGCATTTAAACGATACTAGTAAAAAACAATTTAAATAAAACAACAATAACAACGTGCATTTAAATAAAATGCATGCATGTTAAAAATACATGTGTTTAAATAACAATAAAAACGTGCATTTAAATAAAATGCATGCATATAAATAAAATGCATGCATGTTTAAACGGTAAAACTAGTAAAAACATGCATTACAACAATAAAAACGTGCATACTAGTAAAAACATTTAAATAATACAACAATAAAAACGTGCATTTAAAAAAAATGCATGCATGCATGCATGTTATAGTAAACACTGTTTCAATACGTTACAACAATAAAAACGTGCATTTAAATAAAATGTATGCACTGTCTTACCGTGGTTTTGTTGTGGACATGTTGTTAAAGCGATGGGTGGAGACGTCGTGTGTTCGTGGTTGTAAAAGCGTGTATGAAATGTGCGCGTCGTCAAACAGCGGTGGCGGCGGCGCATGACACTACGACTGATTTTGATTGACATGTGAACGGAGAACAAAGGGATTTTTACAAACTTAAACGAAACGTTAAAAGTACGAAATTAAACGTTATATACGATCACTGGGGGGTCAGGAAACACGAGATGCGTATATATTAGAGAAATTCGCGATAAAAGTCACATTTGACAATGAATGCACTGTCGTGAACGTTAGCTTTTTTCCTAAAACAAATTCCTCGGAGAGTAAACGGAATGCGTTAAGCGCACATGTGTGACATCTGTTGCGCGTGACTTAACGAGTTGGAATGTGAACGGAGAACAATGGATTGTTACAAACGATAAATGAAACGTTAAAAGCGCGAAATAAAACGTTGTATAAGATCGCTGGGGGATCAGGACACACGAGATGCATAGATATTAGAGAAATTCGCGGTAAAAGTCACATTTGACAATGTATGCACTGACGTGAACGCTAACTTTTTTCCGAAAACAAAATGCCTGGGTTGGATGAAGTATGCACGACGATAATTGAAAAAGATAAGGATATGAGTGTGAAGTGCGCATGCGCGTTATAGTGTAGACAATGACATTTCAAAAACAATAAACGAAACGTTAAAAGCACGAAACTAAACGTTGTATAGATTCTCTGTGGAGTCAGGACACGCGAGGTGCATCGATATTAGAGAAAATCGATGTAAGGAGAGATTTAACGGCGAATGTACCGACGTGACCGGATACTTTTTTTCGAAAACAAAATGTCTGAAATGTACGAGGCACGCACGCTGATAATAGAGTAAGATGACGTATTAGGGTGAAGTGCGCATGCGTGTTATTTGGAAAAGGTATAAAACGGGTGAGAAAAATGTTATATTGTATGACGCCGAACTTCTAACCGTGTATTCTTTCTACAGAGCAGCAAGCAGCAGACGTTCTTCCGCAACATGGCGGATGAAAGTCAACAACAACAACCAAAAAAGTCGAAGGCGCCGCGTAAGCAGTCGATGAAGGCGGCGGCCAGCAGCAGCGGCAGTCAACCTTCGGCACTGATTGCAGCCTTGTCAACGGGGGTGCCACCACCCGTTAAGCGCCCCGTTACGCTGATCGCGGCCCCGTTGACGGTCGGCCGAAAACGGAGCGCCGAAGAGGCGCGCTTGGAACAGCCCGACGAGACGGCCGCGCAGCCCCCGGTCCTGTCGCGGAGCGGTTCTATGGAGCGTGAATCGGCGGCGTCGACACGCGCCACAGCGGTGAGTCTGAGACATCTGAAGTGCGCCGTCAACGGCGTGTATAAACTCCTGTCGCCCGTTACGATCGAGGCCGTCTCGTACAAAGGCGAGCCCGGCACCACCTATTTGGGATGTTCCCGGTGTCGCCAGAAATTACAGTCAAACAAAGACGGGGCCCTGATATGTCGAACGCACGGTGAAGTGTTTGTACCGAAATATTTCTTCGCGTTGCGTGTGATGGTGAAGGACGGCGAGGAGGAAGAAGATGAGCTTTGGCTTACGTTGTTCGATAGCCAAATGTCTAATCTCGTCGAGTTCACGGCCGAGTACCTGACGGAATTAAACGAGGAGGATCTCCGCGATACCGTGCTCGAGATAACCGGTACTAAAGTGGAGATTAGTGTGCGGAAGACGAGTTGGAACGGGGACCCCTCGTATACAGTCCGCACACTAAAAAGATACGTCGACGATGACTAATGTTGTTGTTGTTGTGTTGTTTGTAGGAAGAGGAGGAAAATTGGCCGCTACTGGTAGATTTATTGAAGCACGCCAAAGAACGACAACGAATGAGAGATCGTCAGGGGCTGGAACTAAGCAAGCAGAGCTTTGAACTATTAGCCGAGTCGGCCGAACAATATATAAGAGCGTTTTGGTTGGCCTATGAAGCAAGCCTATTTCGTAGTAGTTTGATGTACTAACAGTTGTGCTTTATATGCTTTAGGAAGTGCGCTGCGTACTCCAAAAAATGCTTGCAAACAACGAAAGGATTCGCGCTCAGTACGACGAGGTTGCAACGTTCGTAAGAACGTTGTTGGAACGGGGTGTGCCGGCGGGGTCAGTAAAGATGGAGGAGGAGGAAAAGAAGGAGGACTAACCATAATAATGTGTTTGTAGGACGCTCTGATGCAACACACCAGACGTGAGTGTATGAGCGACTTCCTACACGCGTTGCTGACGGTGATATCACGTAAAGAGTAGAACTGCTTTGTGCTGTATGGTAGTGGCGGAGGAGTACGTGACGCTCACGTATTGGAGGCGATAATCGAGGAGACGCTGGGCTCGCCCCGAACGCGCCCCCCCCTCCACCGACGTATAACGACAGCCTGGGGACGATGGGACCGTACTGGAGCGTATCGGAGGAGCTGGGGACGTGTCAACGGCAACTCGTAGTGCCGAGCCGGAGTCAGTTGATCGTACGTTACGAACGACTGGCTATGGATCTCGTCGCCGAGACTATCGGCGAAATGGTTCTGGAGAAGGCGCGGGATCATTGCGGGATATGCGAACCGAATGAAGGCTGCCCCTACGTTCACATGTCCGGGTATCGCGCGTGACGGCCGAATCGCGTCTACATGCAACGTTTCGTTAAGCCGGGCTGTATTGTGACGCGGTATTTCAACGAGGTCATGGAAACGTTCCTACGTCGATCGCTCATTCCGTGTTTTACGAGACTACTGCATATACTAAGCGAGACTACGGTGTCGATTTCTTCCGGTGATCAGCAGCCGCAAACGGGCCGTGCAGGAGAATTGTATTTGGTGCAGTTTGTGTCGAACTGGTTGTTGGGAACGAATTGGCGCGATTATATGAATCGCGTGCAACTCGAGTCGGCCGTGCACACGTACGTGCAACGCCGGAGCGGACTGGAATGAACGAACACTAGTAGAATAGAGAACATTTGCTTGCTATCGAAACGAAGGCTTCACGCTGCTGTGTTTGAATGTTGTAAGAGTACCGAATAAAACGTTGAAAATGTTCTTTCCGTTTCCGAGTTACCGAGTTAGAAAAATTACCGCTAGTTAGAAAAAACCACCACCGCTTACCGCTAGGGTTAGAAACCACCACCACACAGTTAGAAAAATCGCATTCCACCGCTAGGGTTAGAAACACTAGTTAGAAAAACCAACACCACCGCTAGGACCACCACACAGTTAGAAAAACCGCATTCCACCGCTAGGGTTAGAAAAATCTTCCCGCTAGGGTGTACTTACCACCACCACCACCGCCACCGTCGCCGTTATAAATAGCGACGCTCGAAAAATATCATTAGAGAGAATGCCTCCACCATCACCACCTACTAGATGGCAATGTCCGAAATGTGGGCGCTATTTCGCGACGCAGTCGACGTTAGAACGACACGTAAAGAGTTCGAAAATATGCGGCGATGAAGCGCTATGCGTAAAAGGTCGAGAGTGTCCAAAATGTGGCAAGCTATACACCACGCGTTACGTTATGCTACGACATCTGAGGCTGCAGTGTGGCCGTTCGCCACCTATTGAATCAGTGGTGGTGGAGGAAGAGGCCGCCGCTAGGGCGTCGCCGTCGCCCGACGATCTACAGCGTGTCGTAGACGAGCACCGGCGTAGCATAGAGACGTCGGTGGCGCGCGGCGTCATACAGTCGCGTTACAACTATCGTATGACCGCCTGTACGAGTACGCGCGTACTCGAACCGCGTCTGAGGGAAATGTTTCGCGCGCAAAAGAACGCGTTTAAAATTAACGTAAGCTATGGTTTTGTATTACGCCACAAGGTGTCGGGTCGGTACCGATATTTTCATTCTTCGTGTAACTGTTGCGGTCGCCTCCTCGAAACACCCGCCCTAGTTACCGATAACAGTTCATTCGAACGATTCCTCGACGCCGTGCGCACTACCGACGTACTGCAGTACGCCATCGCGCAGCGTCCCGACTCGGTATGGATCGTCGAGCTCGTGACTAACGCCACCTACTTCGTGAACGTCATCATCAATCATCCTATCGGCTGCGTTGGCGTGACGACGCTTCCCGCCTACGTGCGCCTCAACAGGTCCATCGTGTCGTTGACGAACGATGTTCGAGGTACGCTCTACGACGATCATATGTGTCTCTTCCGATGCATCGCCCTTCACCTGCAAGGTCACCGAAGAGGCGAAAGTATCCGCCATACGAACCGTTTAACGAAAGACGCTAAACGTCTGCACGCGCGGTATCGTCGCGACACGGCGACCTCGAACGGCGGCGGCGGCGTGCGCCTGAACGAACTGGATCGCATGGAGACGGTTTTCGGCATCAACGTCGTCGTCTATCGTCGACTGACGAACGACGTCGCCGAACTAGTCCGTCGATCGCGCGAAGCGCACCCCACGACGCTGAACGTCAACCTGTACGAGTCGCACTTCTCGTACATAAGCGATCGGCGCGCGTACACGAAAACGTACAAGTGCGGGAAATGCGGCAGCGTCCTCTGGCGGAGCGCGCACGATTTACGACGTCACGAAGCGACGTGCGAAGGCGGCGTTCGTCACGTGTTCCCGGCGGCGTCTACCGACCGACGGCGTCCGTATTCGAGCGGCTCGACGACGAAGGCATCGACGTCGGCGACGACGACCTGCGCTACTACCCGTACCGCGCGACGTTCGATTTCGAGTGCTATTTCGCCGATAACGATCTACCGACGGATAGCGACAAATGCCGCTGGATCGCGCGACACGAACTGCTCAGCGTGAGCGTCGCGTCGAACGTACCCGGTCACGAAGCGGCGCGCTGTTACGTCACGACCGGCGATTCGTCGGAACTCGCGCGTCGCCTCATCGACGACCTGGAAGCTGTGAGCGCGGCGGCGTGCGCAATTCTACGTCCCCGCTACGACGCGACCTTCGAGGCGCTCGACGCGCTCGACGCCGACTGGCGGCGACGATGCAACGACGACGACGCCGACGCGTCACCGTACGCCACTCTCGCCGACCGGCTGTGGACGTACCTTCGACAAATGCCCGTATTGGGATTCAGTTCGGGTAAGTACGACTTGAACGTCGTCAAAAAGTACTTGACCCCCCTGCTCATAATCGACGACGCGCAGCACACGTCGTCGGCGTTTACCATTAAACGTCAGAACAATTACATGTGCCTGTCGACGACGACGTTGAAGTTCCTGGACATAACGAATTACCTCGCGCCCGGCGTTAGCTACGATCGCTTTCTGAAAGCGTACGGTTGCTCGGCAACGAAGGGCTACTTCCCGTACGAGCACATCGACGCGTTGTCGCGTCTGGACGAAACCGCCCTGCCGTCGCGCGAAACTTTCGACAGCCAGCTGAAACGCTAGGGAATCTCCGCGGAGGCGTACGAGATTTGCGCGACGGCGTGGCGCGACGAGGGCATGACGTCGATGCGCGATTTTCTTGTGTGGTATAACAATCGTGACGTGGCGCCGTTTCTCGAGGCCGTCGATCGCCAGTTCGCCTTCTATCGGCGCCGACGTATCGACATGTTCAAGGACGCCATCAGCGTACCGGTGTTGACGTTGTTGTACCTGTTCAACGACCTGCCGAAGTCGATCCATTTCTCGCTCTTCAACGAGCCGAACAAAGATCTGCACCGTCTGCTGCAGGCGCAGATCGTCGGCGGCCCGTCGATCATCTTCGCGCGCCACCACGAGGCCGACGTGACGTCGATTCGTGGCGACGGCGGCGCGCCGTGCCGATCGATAGTAGGCTTCGACGCAAACGGCCTTTATCTATGGGCGATAATGCAGGAGATGCCGACGGGCTGGTACACGCGCCGACGCACTGAGAACGCCTTTCGAGCGGAACGCGTGCACCGCTACGGCCGTATGGCCGTGGAGTGGTTGACGCGCGTGGAGGCGGAAACCGGCGCGCGTATACGTCACCAGTTGAACGGACGCGAGAAGCGCATCGGAAAGCACCGAGTCGACGGCTGGTGCGCCGCCACGCGAACGGTGTATCAATTTCACGGCTGCTATTTTCACGGCTGCCCGACGTGTCAGGCGCACGTGACGACGAACGCCGTCAACGGTCAACCGATGACGACGCTGTACGCCGCGACGATCGCCGTGACCGCCTACCTGCGCCGTTTCGTCGACGAAGTCTTAGAAATGTGGGAGTGCCAGTGGCACGCCGTGAAACCGCCGGCGACGCCGACGCCGCCCGACGCGTCACGATGGCAACCGCCGACCGCCGCCATTACGCTCTCGACGATACTGGAGGCGGTGCGCGACGGCTCTCTGTTCGGCCTCGTGCAGTGCGATATCGCCGTACCGGAAGCGCTGTGCGACAAGTTCGCCGAGATGCAGCCGGTATTCAAGAACGTCGATATCGTGCGCGACGATCTCAGCCCGTTCATGCGCGACTACGCCGAGTCGCACGATCTCCTCACGCGACCTCAACGCACGCTCGTCGGTAGCTACTTCGGCGCGGCGATCGTGCTCGCGACGCCGCTCCTACGCTGGTATCTGGCGCACGGGCTCGTCGTCGAGCGCGTCTACCAGATCGTCGAGTACGCGCCGATAGCTTGCTTTCGCCGCTTCGGCGACGCGGTTTCGACGGCGCGCCGCGAGGGCGATATCGATCCGACAAATCGATCATCGCCGATACATTTAAACTTCTCGGGAAAAGTTCCTACGGGAAAACGATTACGCGCGTCGATCGGCACCGGGAAATCAAGTACGCGACGCCGGTCGGCGCGTCGATGCTCGTCAACAATCGGCGCTTCCGGCAACTGGACGTCGTCGTCGACGACGCGCTGTACGAGGTGGCGCTGAATAAGCGTAAAATCGTCTACGGCCTGCCGATACATATCGGCTATTTCGTATTGCAGTACGCAAAATTGAGAATGCTGGAATTTTATTACGATTTCGTCGACGCCTACATTCCCCGTCCGCTCTTCCAGTACTGCGCAATGGACACCGACTCGGCGTACATAGCCCTAGCCGGACGTGACGTCGACGCGCTCGTACCGGAAGAACGTCGCGAACACTACTTCCGGTATCGTTCTCTCTGGTTTCCGGCCGAATGCTGCGACGCGCACGTGGACGCCTACGTACGACGACGCGTCGCCGGACAAGCGTGGGACGGCGCGGCGGCCTGCTGAGCGCGCCGACGCCTGTTCGATCGTCGAACGCCGGGTCTCTTCAAAGAAGAGTGGCGCGGCGACGGAATCGTGGCGCTGTGCAGCAAAACCTACTACTGCTTCGGCGGCGTCGCCGGTCTGAAGTACAGCACGAAGGGACTGAGCAAGCGACAGAACGCCGACATCGACGAGCACACCTTCCTCGCCGTACTGCGTGACCGTCGCAACGGCGTCGGCTGGAACCGCGGTTTCCAAGTGAAAGACTCGTCCGTGTTGACGTACGTTCAAGAGCGCGCGGCGTTCAGCTACTTCTACGCTAAACGCCGCGTGCTCGACGACGGCGTCACTACGGCGCCGATACTCGTCTAACTCGTAAACTCGTCTAACTCGTAAACTCGTCTAACTCGTAAACACTCGTCTAACTCGTCTACTACTAACCTAACCCCCACCACCCCCCTCCCCTAGGGGTAGTTTCTGTATGTATGTATATGTGGGTAATAATAAACACCAACAATTGTGTACATCATTTGTTCGTTTTTATTTCTTCTATTATACACGTAAAAGCGAAGCGGCTAGTGCCGAATAGGTTTTAATAAATCGTATACGAGACAGTCATTGTTCACCCGATTAGTGCCGAATAGGTTCTGAAACGTCGTCAACGGCATCCCGCGACATCGGAGGAGAAGGTAGGCGACGCAATTTTGTCCGCACACGTTAGAGATGACGCTCTGCAGCCGCTTGTCGTTGTACGTCCACGCGTCGCCGCAGTGGCGGCGCAGGAAGGCGCGGAAGTCGGCGTGCAGCGGCGGCAGACCGTACGAATCGAAGTACTCGCCTCGTCGGTCGGCGCCGACGTAGACGGCCACCCAGTGCTGTCCCGGTTCGACGCCGTCGTCGGTGTTGCACACGAAGGCCGTCGGGTAGGTGGCTCCGGCGGCGGCGGTAAGTAGCGCGTCTTTAGGCACGACGCCGACGACGATACGTTTAGCGTACGTATCGAGTTCCAGACGACGCATCAGTTGAAACGTATCCATAGTTACTACCAGTCGTACACGACGTTCCGGTTCCGGTCGATTTCCATCACCGTCTCGAATTCCGCGTACACGACGACGTTCACCGGAAGCGGTAGCGGCGTCCCGAAATGCATTTCGACGCCCACGTTCCCCTGACGCACGACGTTGAAATGGTCGCCGTCGCAACACTTGGGTGTCAGGTCGAAACCGAAGATGCTGTAGCCGGCGCCGAAGTCCGTGCGCGATACGTCGTTCCCCTCGTCCTCGAACGCCTTTCCGGTCGCCTCGAAGAGATTCATGTAGCTGCGCACGTACCGGTTGTGCGGGAAGTCCGGCTGCAGCGGCTTGCTCGGCACCTGACGTCCGTCGACGACGAGCGTCAGGACGTTTATGTCGTTGTGACGCGCGTCGAACGGATTTCTAGTGTAGTCGCCGTTGTAGGCGACGTTATCGATCATCATCAGGAAGAGGCGTTTCGGAATCGCGCCCATGTACAGGTTCTCGTGCGTGTGCGATAGCGTACCCGCCGTTATCGAGAACGATTTGCAGTCGACGCGACGCATCGGAAACTTCGCCGTTCCCAACGCCCACGCTTTGATATGTCCCATCTGGACGGCCGGGTTCAACTTCACTTTTCGCACGTGCAGTCAAATCGCCTGCAGCACGACGCGCCACCCCGGTACGGCTTGCGCGCCCATCAGCGCGAAGGCGTCCTTCGAGCGCACTATGCGCACTTTCGTGTCGACGCCGTTCTGTAGGTGTTTGTTTGGCATAAACGCGTTGATGTGCAGGCGTCCCATCATCTCAACCTCGTTGCTATCGGCCGTCGCGACGCGTCGCGCCTCGAAACCGACGTTGGCGTTGCCGAGCGTGTCCATCCGTCCGGCGGTGTCTTTGTACCACAACGACGCCGTGAGATGCGAACGTTTCGCGTCGCTACCGTAACTTAGCAACGTCTCGAGGTAGGCCCGGTACGCGTACGTATTGGTCGACGGCGTCACGAGGGTGTTGTTCAGCGACACGTCGATTTGACTGATCATCGAATGCAGGAAATTGTTGACCGGCGCCACCGCGGCCGTGGCCGCCAGATCGGTACCGTCCCCCCGCGTCACTTTGAAGCGCACATACAGTTGAACGCTCGCCAGGTCCGTATAGTCTTCGCCCGAACCCGGCACGGGGAACTCGATAGGGCCGCCGGCGTCGAGAGTCGTCAGCGGCTGGTAGACGGTCCAATGACTACTCTCGATGCTCGTCTGCGTCACCGGTCCGCTGAACAGCTCCAGTTCGGCCTTCACGCCCTCGCACGTCGATCCGTTCACGAACGCCATCGTTGTCGTCCGTTCGACGTCTTCCGCCTACTGACGAACGTCGCCGCTAGGCGTGCTCTCTTTATGCCGCTGCCGCCGCCGCCGCCGCCGCGGTTTTTCTTCCGTCGAGTTGACTGAATATCGTATGCAGGATGACCGTCGGATCTCCTCCGCGCGGCGTCATCACCACTATGAAGCACACTCGAAGGTCCGTATACGGCTCGTAGACGATCCACTGACCGTTCTCGAGTGCGCGCTCCATCGTCGTTACTCGTCTAATATGTCCGTTCGACGCGCTCTTTTCCGCCTACTGACGGCCGTCGCCGCTAAGCGCGCTCTCTTTACGCCGACGACGCCGCGGGGACGGCGCTGCTGCTGCGTTTGTTACTTTGTCTTCTTCTTTGGTGCCGCCGCCTGCAGATTCAATAGGCCGTTGAGAAGATCGGCGCCGGCCTCCTTCGCGCGCCTTTTTAGCGACTGTTTCAGATTGCCGCCGGCGACGACGTCGCGCGCCACGTGCATGCCGGTGTTGAGCGCTCGTTTTCCCAACGCCATCGCGCCCCTCTTGATAAGCGGCATGGCGCTTCGAAACAGACTTCCGAAGAGATTACCCAGACCGTGACCTCGTTGACCCCGAGCGCCGACGAAGACCGGCAGCTGTCCGCCGACCTGACGAACGTAGTAGTCCACGTACGGGTTCTTCGACGACATGTTAAAACAATTTCGATTTACAACGTCTGAAGTGAAGCGTCGTCACCACCTTCCCCTGCTCGAATGGTATCGGTTGGCCGTGATCGTCTCTTATATCGACTTCGACCTCGTCGAATTGATTCCGCATCAGCTTAACGTATTGCACGCGAACGAACGATTACGAAACGACGTCACCGTTCTCACCGCGGACGGCGATGTTTCGAAGGAGCGGCGCGAACACGTCACCGACGACGCGCGGTTCCACGATATCCGTATACACGTACAGACTCTCAATGCCCGCCGACATGGTCACCGTATTGCGACCTTCGTACTCGAACGTGTACGCGGCGGGCGACGTGCTGATGACGGGCCTCGTCACCGGCGCGGGACCGTACGCGGACGAACTCATGATCGTGTTGCTATGGAAACCCAGCACGTGCCTCAGACGGCTCGAATGAGGTATGATAAATTCGACACCCGCCGACATACGTAGCGTAAAGCGGATAGAGACGGCGCAGTATTCTAGCACGGCCTTGACCTTCCTGGTGTGTAATTTCTCTAGCGCCTCGTTGATCCTGTTGCACAACGTATAAACGTTGTTGTAGAAACCGTGAGGAATCGTCGTCTGACGATATATCAGCACGGTCGCGCCGTCTTCGTCTATCTCCGTGTAAACACCCCGTTCGCCCGTCGCGCAAGTCAGATAGTAGAAGGCGTCCTTCTTTCTCACGTTGTACCATGTGTGCGGATACTATACCGACACCGCGCCGCATTCCCACTCCCCCGACAGTTCGAAACGTCGCGGTACCGTCGTGACGTAGTGCGTCAACGTATTTTCGGGGTGACGTTTCATAGACGCGTTGCTCGGCAGCGTCAGGTAAAAATCAGACGAGACCGCCATCGCGTTGTCGTCGACCGCCGACACTCATAGACGGACTCGGGAGCAGGTAACCGAGACAGCTGCTCAACAGCGCCGTCCACAGGTTGGAGTCACCTTGACCTTTCGTCAGATTGTACATACTAACGGCGATGACGAAGTACAGGACGACGACCTGACAGAGGAACACGATTTCGGCCTTAGGGCATTCGTTGCCGCAGATTCGCCATGGAACGGGTTCGGCGGCGGTTGTTGTTGTTGTAGCGTCGATGGAGTCCGCGTTGCGCTCGTCGTCGACGACGGACGATTCGTCGGCGTTCGTTCGACGCTCGCCACTCGAGGTAGTTTCGTCGTCGTCGCACATCATCGCGCCACTGCGCGCTGTCGATGCAGCAGGGACCTTTATACGGTAAGAACGAAGATCCGTTGCATAGTCCCGCCTCGTGCAGTCGCCAGCAGCCGGTGTGACGCGTCCAACGATTCATCATCATCATAGGTCCACGAGCGACTCGGCGTCGATCCAGCTGTTGAATGAGGCCGGATATCCGCTCCATTTTACGAACGCCTCCGAACCGCCGCCACGACGCCGACGACGCCGTAGAACCGCCTCCACGCGATATAGTTTGTCTTTCGGAACGACTACGCGTTGTAGTTCCGGTTCGTAGAAGGTGCCCTCTATCGGCGTCTCGGCGTCGTCCTTGAGGCGATAAACGGGCGGTTCGGACGGGTGCACCTCTACGACGGTAAACAGCTCCTCGCTCCTGTTAGCCATGTATCCTTTTTTGAAATGACCCCTCGTCTTGCTGATACGTACGCGATCTCCCACGCGTAGTTTCGGTTTTCTTCGTCGTTCGTCGACGCCACCCCCGTACAGTCGTTGCCATACGGCCTCCTGATTCGTCGCGTCGACACTCGCCGGCGTCCTACCGATGCTTCGGTGGTAGGCGTTGTTGTACGATCGCACGAAATCCGGTAACGCCTCTACGTAGCGCAGCGTTTCGTGTTTCGTAAAATAGCGCCACATACGCGTCTTCAAAGTTCGATTAAACCGTTCCACGACGCTCGTTTTGGTCTCCTCGTTATGCGTCGCGAAATGATGAACGCCGCGACTCTTTAGCAACGTTTGCAGGGGTCGGTTCAAAAACTCGCTCCTCTTATCGGTCTGCAGCGTGTGCGGCGTCTCGTCGTCGTCGTTCAGCAGGCGCTCGAAGGCCGCGACGAGCGACGCTCCGGACTTATTCTTCAACGGAACGCACGACGCCCGCTTCCAAAACACATCGATCACCGTCAATAGGAATGTTATACCGTCGTTGTGCGTTTTCAGTCTAGTCAAGTCGACCAGATCGGCTTGCCACTGCTGGTTTCGACCGCCCACGATGACGCGACGTCGTTTGAAATGACGTCTAACCGGTTTGTGTAGGGTATAGGCATCCTGCGACGCTAGCCACCTCTCGACGGCCGGACGTCGGAGCTTCGACGCCCGGTGCAACGCGTCGACGCCTCCGTAACTCCCCACCCGTTTCGGATCGAAGTACGCGTTATTCAGCTCGTCGTCGTCCTCGTCGTCGACGTTTCGTTGCTGTCGAGGCTTTCGTTTTGGACGACGACTCCACCCGGACACCATGACGACGACGACGACGACGATGATACGATGATACAGAACGCGATAAGCGCGATGATGAAACCGACGACGACGACGATGATGATCGCGCGTCGTGACGTCATCGCGACAACGTATCCCACGGCGTGACGCCCAACGAAGCGGATCTGCTGCGTTTAGGTTCGCCTCGCATCCGAGTACGACGTCTCCGCTCAGTCGGCGCTGCTGATGAACTAGACGTCGACGGCATCGTCATCCTCTCTTCTAGTAGCTGCTTCCGTACGACAACGTATCCCACGGCGTGACGCCCAACGAAGCGGATCTGCGTTTAGGTTCGCCTTGCATCCGAGTACGACGTCTCCGCTCAGTCGCCGCTGCTGATGAACTAGACGTCGACGGCATCGTCATCCTCTCTTCTAGTAGCTGCTTCCGTCGTCGCTCCACGTACGAACGATAGCACGGGTTGCCTACGAATTCCATAGGGATATTCATATCCTTCATGTGCAATCCGAACTCCCGCCATCCTACGGGCGCCGTCGTCTTCGATCTCGTTCGCATGAGATCGTTTACTAGATCGACCATATTACTCCCCGCGATCGCTTTACCGTCGTACACGAATTCACCGCGATCGTTCCATCGAGACAACGGATCGGCTTTCATTTTTTCGATCAGCAGTCTCGTCTTCTCTTTCAACGTTTTCGGCATACTGGCTACGATTTCGCGCTCTATCCTCTCCGACGATGGTGGCGCCACCGCCGCCGCCGCTGCTGGCGCCACCGGTACCGCGGGTGTCTCGCTGCTGTTCACCACCGACACGCGTACCGGTTGCGCCGCTCGAGCCGCCTCTATCGTATTGTACCGACTCAGCAGTTGATTGTACGACGCTACCTTTTCTCTTTCCGATAAATCCGAACGTTCTAGAATGTCCTTCATGTCGCTGTCAAGGCTACTCAGCACACGTGATCGAGGCGTGCTCGACGACTGATCGACGCGTGGCAGAAGGCTTTCCACCAATCGTGGATCGACCAACGCCATCTTCTTAGCGTACTGCATCAATTACCGCCGGCGCCGCGGCCGAACACCTGTCTGAGCAGCGGCAAGATAACGGTACTCGCTAACGGCGCTAGCAGGGCCGTCAAAAAACCACCCACACCCTTTTGCAAGATGACACGCTTCTGTTTACGCGTCACGTGTTTGTCGACGAGTTTACGCAGGTGATCCCGGTATTTCGACAATACGCGTTTCTGTTTCGGCGACAACTTCACGTTCCCTTTCAGAATGTTGTACGCGCAATCGCACAGACTACAAATGAGACCGGTGTCCGCGTGGGCGAGTAGCGCTTTTCGCAGAGCGATGTTCCGCCTATGTCTCTCCAACAGCTGCAGGGCGACGATGTGTCTCTTTATTTGATTCGTCGGTCCCGCCACCTTCGGCCGTCTCTTCGCTCCCGTCACGCGCACCTTCATAGCGACTAATAAACGTACGCCCCGTCGTCTCTCTCTTCTTATAGTCCGCCGACACCACCACCACCACCACCGCCGCCGCCACCCTTCCGTTCGTACACGTACTGAAGGCGATCGTCCGGAAATATGCACGTACGCAGACGCATGTCCTCTTCCGTTTCCTGTTTCAGATCCACGAATAGATACCCGTACGCCGACGACGTCGCGTCTTTGAAAGCCTCTATCATGTAGTTGACCTTTCCCGGGTACATCTGTTTCGCTAGGTGACCTACTTGACCCGCGTCACGTGGACTCTTGAATAGCACTATATATTGAGCGTTCAGGCTGATTGTACGGTTTTCTTTCCCTTTCGGAAACATGTTCTGTCGCAATTGTACGACCGACGTATTACAATGATGACTTTTTTTAGTAAATAGTACCGTCACCCGGCTATCGGTCTCCTCCATCAGGTCGTCGAGTACTAGAAGCGTTCTCGCTTTACCGTCTAAACGTTTCGGATCCGGCAGACCGTCTACGAACTCTATTTTCGAAGACATAGACGCGTAGCCGCTCTGCCACTGTCCGTAACACCACAGGATTTTCTCCGGCGGCGGATCGATCATAGTGTCGTAACGTATCAAACGCTCGACGAACGTCGTCTTACCGCATCCCGTAGGACCGGCTACTATACACGTAAAAGGATGCTTCAACGACGGTCCGTTCATTTTTCACGACTGAACGACGAACACTTTTTTACTCGTTTTTATACTCATCGCGCAACTCCATCAACAGTTTACCGAGCGTGTTCTTCCCCGGATCGCCCGCGATTCCGCTACCCCAGAAACCCTCCTTACTCGCTATCCATTCCACCAATTCGGCGTCCCCGGTCGCCAACAGTGCAGCCTTCAAATCGCTCGATCCGTCAAACTTCCTCCTCAACAAAATCTTCATACATTTCACCCTAATGTCGGTCCATTTGTTTCTCATTCTCTTTAGTCGAATGTCGTAACTGCGTCGTTTCGCTGCGTAAGAACTTAGCGAACTTTTGATTATTTCGGCGCATTCCACGTCCTCGTAGAATATCGCTTTCCTATACTGATAGGCGTGCTCGACGGATCGAAAGCCCCGACCGAACGCCGACAGTCGACGCATATACATATTCGACAAGAACGACCGCGATCCACCAAACCTTATAGGCGACGACATCGTACCGACTACCGATCACCCGCTACCGTCACCGCTTATATACCACCAACACTAATAAAAAGTTGCGACTAGGGTTCAAACCCGGAACCTTTCGATCCCTAGGCGAACACTCTCCTAAGAGAGCTATACCGTCGCCAAGGATTATGCAGGGTTTTGCCCCGGTTATATCTCACCGCTAGGTGGCATTTTACCCCGCTAGGTGGCCTCTCGAATCTACAAACGCATTACGTCAGCGTTGAGGACTACGTTAAAAGTACGAACGTTGCATGGTTTTAGCGTGGTTAGCGCGATAAACGCATTATTGCTTACGTCAGCGCGCTCTAGGTACGGCGTTGATCGCTAGGACTAAATTACTCTCTGCACTCACCGCTAGGTGGCATCTCTCTAGTGTACTGTCAATCATCCAATTAGTATCAAATTACATCGCTCATCAATCACGTTTTTTATAAGTAGGTTTCCCAAACTCATTAGTGTCAAACACAAAGCCTTTGATCTTTTTTATACATAGGATTAGTCTCGCAATATTGCTGACTCAGCTATGTGCTCGAATCGTTTAGTGGTCATTAAATTCTTTTTTATAAGTAGGCTTTTGAGATCGTACAGCGCCTCCTATCTACTTATGCGCATCGTATTAGAACAATCGTTGGACTGGAACTCACCATTATATATTAGTTTTATTGACTATGAGAAAGCATTTGACAGTGTGGACAAACAAACACTGTGGAATATGATGATACATTATGGCATTCCAGAAAAAGTTATCTCCGTGACCCAGAGCACCTATCAAGTAATGTATTGTCAGGTGGTGCATGGAGGGAGACTATCAGATAGTTTCAGGGGTTCGACAGGGATGCCTGCTGTCGCCTTTCCTGTTCATCCTCATGATCGACTGGATTATGAGGACCACCATGGACGGGAGACGAAATGGCATACAGTGGACACCATGGACTCAGCTGGGGGACTTCGTTGACGACCTGACACTACTATCACACACACAAACAGATGCAGGACAAAATAAAAAAAATGTAAATCAACATCTGCAAATACAGGTCTGAAGATCAACAGAAGCAAAACCAAAATCATGAAAATACACAGTAGGGACGACTACCCAGTTAAAGGAGGCGGAGAGCCCCTGTAGGAAGTGGATTCATGTACATAGTCTTGGAGCGTGATAAACAAACAAGGTGGTATAAAGGCAGATGTTGCAGCGAGAGTGGGCAAGGCACGGACAGCATTTCTGATACTAAAAAACTTCTGGAATTCCACGAAAATAAAAAACACAAAAAAAATCAGATTTTAACTCCAGTGTAAAATCAATATTGTTGTATAGCTCTGAAACTTTGAGAACGACAAAACAATACTAGGCAAAATCCAGACTTTCCTTAACCGATGCCTGCGAAGAATTCTACGCATAAAATGGCAAGACAAAATCAGAAATGAGGAGCTACGGAAAAGGACTAGCCAAAAACCCATCGCCAAACAGATCCTGGGGAGAAAGTGTTGTTTTTATTTGTGTCGACGCGTAGTGGTAGGCATAAGCATGATATTTCTTATTACAGTAGCTGTTGTGGCTTCCGGGTAACAATAATTTCAAAAAGTACGAAGTGAAAGTGCCAAGCCTAGTGGTCCATAAATTGTTCAATTATTGTATTGGATCAAGAGGTATTGCTGGAAAATATTTTATAAAAATCCAATAGGGCACCATGGTTCAATGTTCCTAAAAACACGAAATAGGTTTTCTGTGGTACGAATTTTATTAACAATTAAAGAGTGTCAGACAAAGAAACGATAGTTGATTTCGTGTCTTTGAGTTGAATAAAATACTGCGCGTTGGACCTACATAAGCAACAGGCTTATGTATATGTGTATCATGAATGAATGAAAGGTTTATTCAAAACATACATTTTAGAAACAAAGGTCACACACCTCGACAATCACAAGGACTCACTCACTCATGCACGCATTCATATACTAACTCGCTCACCCACCCACCCACTCACCCACCCACCCACCCACCCACACACACACACACACACACTCACCCACCCACCCACACACTCACCCACCCATCCACACACTCACCCACTCACTCACTCACTCACTCACTCACTCACTCACGCACTCGCGCATTCACGTACTCACGCACCCACCCACCCACCCTACCAACCCACCCACCCACCCACTCACTCACTCACTCACTCACTCACTCACCCACCCACCCACCCACCCACTGACTCACTCACTCACTCACTCACTCACTCACTCACTCACTCACCCACTCATGCACTCACGCACTCACGCACTCACGCACTCACGCACTCACGCACTCACGCACTCACGCACTCACGCACTCACGCACTCACGCACTCACGCACTCACGCACCCACGCACTCCCTGAAACTTCATTGTGCCCTTAAGTACCTCTTGAGATTTCCGTAAGAGGGCGTCACTTTGTGGGTCTGTCGCCCGCCTTGTGATAGCATCTCACGCTACTAGTTCAAGTTCTTTAGTTTCCTTCTCCACCGTTTCCACGTTTTCGTCCTTCCTCTGTCCTGCGTAAGGCTGCCTAAACAACACTCAACTAGAAACTAGGGCTTTTTCTGTTGCTGTACTCTTTGGACTATGCTCCCTCTTAGTGTTAGATCAGTTGAAAATATCACAAAATTCCATCGTCATTTAAAAACTGATCTTTACAACCTTGCTTATCCATCATAGCTCCCTCGCGCCTTGACCCATCTGTTGACAACTGGAATACTGCTTGGATTTTGAGATTGACCAATCCTTTTGTCTTGATGCGCCTCTGAGCTTGATTCCCAAGAATTTAGGCGCAATACAACCTTATTATTATTAGTAGTAGTATAACCATATATACAGAAAAAGATGATAATGGACGAATTGGGAGAATCCACAATAGGCAGGGTTGGTTGGAGGTAGTAGAAATCGTACGACTTGACTGGATATAGCATTACATTTTGAAGTTCCTCAATTCGAATATTTATTATGTTTTCTGAGAGGCAAAGAGGTTCTAGTATTTAAACCTAAAATATTGTCAACACCACTTTTATGGTTTTCCTGTGGTGTCCGTTGGAACAGGATGAAATTTTTCGACTTTTACACCCATGTTTACTATGACATCCAACAATGTTAGTTACGTAAACGTTCCGTGAAAGGTTCGTGGTCGTGAATCGTTCCCTTTGTGTTGAGATTCCATCTGCGCTTGACGTAAATAATTTCAGCACAAAGGAAGATCGAATTCATCTCACCATCCTCCCCTCTCTATCACCATTGTTCTCTTGTTGAATTGTACTGAGCTAACGCTTTCCTTCTCAAAATGTTCATGTATGTAGTCATAGGTTTACTGCGTATGTTCTTGAGAATTGTATACACAACAGTTTGTTAAAAAAAATACAAGCCTTACAAGGTACATTGTGGTTAACGCTTTCCTTCTGTGTTAAAATTTCCCATAGCATTTTAGGAGGTTTTAGTGCGTCCAATTGTATATACCTTACATCAAATGCATTAATGATACATATGCATTAGTAGTGATTTTGTGACGATGGTGGGGTGGGGTAAAATGACCGCCCCACCTTTGCTAATCTTGTCATTTAATCATTGTTTTGAAATATTATCTTGATCAATATGTCTGCATAAATCTCATCGATCGATATGTAATTAATTCCTGTTGTTACAATTTTTAAATGACCTTCATCAACAACTGCTTGTGTATTTCATGTAGCTAACGAGCTCAGAGTTCTGTCTTTTAAAGCATCAGCAGGGTATATATATACATATATATATATATATATATATATATATATGGAGGAAAGTATATATATTCTTCTGACCATGAAGGAGGTCAAGTACTCTCTGTCTTCGTTATCGATGTCTTTCACCTGACCACTATACAGTCGTAATGAACAGCCATAAAGTCTCCAATTGATTGCTACTTTAGATGTCGTGTCGTCCACCTGCCCAAGGAGGTGCTGGTCAAGTTGGTTTATATCACTCCGTCATGTGAGAGGGGGAAGTGTTGTAGTCAGATGCATTGACCACCCAGAGCATACCGGGCGGAACTTGCCGTTTAAGAAGCAACAGTCTTTGAGACAAGATGTCTCACATGTGAATACCTGTCCCGCAACTACAGGCATTACTCTGTTTAGATTCGTGGTGCTACGAATTTGCATTTCATTGGAGGTTTCATAGTGGGCCTCTGTCACCTCATCCACGGTTACCATCAAGTATGCCATATTTTAATTGGTTTATTCAAGTTCCACTAACCGAAGGTTTCTGTGCTGTGGACTGTGAGATCCCGCTTAAATGCCAAACCTGCATTTTCATTGGCAGACCCTCCTATTCCGTCGCAGGATCCTTTTCCGCTGCCTGACTCGAAATATTTCAAACAAGAATTGGTGATGAACAGTGAGGTAGATAGTATGGTTGTTCCGAAACTGCCTAGTGAGAGAATCTGTGAGGTAGTATACCAACGTGACGTTTCGAACCAGCTGATCACCGATATCACTTTCTTGTTGTTGGTGTTGCATGGCTGGGCTCAGCAATGACCCCAACATAACTTAAGTAATATAGTGGGCCATCACCTGTGAATAATGAACAACCAGGCTTACGTGAAGAGTGATCTGTTCTTTATTGTAGTAAGCACTTTTTAACAACCTCGCCGTAGTTACAACCGTAATTTTCGGCGTAGTCCATTTAAAAGTGACTTGCCATTGATTCACGGACCTTCTTCCGAGCCTTCTCCCTTTGTCAATACTTGTTTGTGCTGAGGTACACACTACCAATGTACACGCATCGCTTCCTTCTTTTTATGACCAATTCTTTGCTTATTACGCTATTTCTTGCAGTGTGCACCATTGTGTCTACCCATACTGCGTGGCTGCAATGACATGTGTTATACTTATATTGATTATCATCATACAGCCGTCAATATTGTTGGCATGTTTTGCGTACAACTAAATGTAATTAACCACATAAAATAAAATAATGC
The DNA here is from genome assembly GCA_020002185.1 of Paraescarpia echinospica. Lineage (NCBI taxonomy): Eukaryota > Metazoa > Annelida > Polychaeta > Sabellida > Siboglinidae > Paraescarpia > Paraescarpia echinospica. The sequence goes on along the minus strand of CM034539.1, from coordinate 31,988,546 downwards.
ACTGATAAATTATCTCATTTCCAGATGGTATTATAATGTAGGCACCTGTGTGAAGTTAAATGTGCACATTTATCAATTTTGATTTGCTTTTAGAAAGGTAAACTGTCGTAGTAAACGTAATAAGTTTACGATGACATCGACATTTTAGCTTGGATTTAACGTGCATGTGCACGGAAAGTACCATGCCAATGTCGATTCTATGTAGTAACATTTGAACACGTACGTTTTACTAACTCAGTGTAGTCCCAAGTTAACTCTACAAGCCTTAGTATTGACAAAATGCATACTGTCACCATACAATTTCTGGGAAAAGATAAAGTAAACAACAGCCAACTATCGTTTTTGAAAAATCCAACGTCATAAGTTTGGATACCCGAATGTAAATAGTTAAAAGGGACAACGGAACAAAGTAAATTACAACATTTCATTATAGGCGGATGTCGTAGTAAACATTTTGTCACGCTGTTGTAGTAGATACATTATATTTCTCCAGGACGTTGTGGCCAGAATTACAATAATTAGCTAGATTTAATTACATTTTTGGAACAACATTGTCTATGTGCTTCATGTTTCCTTTAAGCTCTGCCCTGGAATCAATAGTGTTTGAGAAAATGGATGCCGTCGTAAACATCTCTTAAACATGACGCAACATTTTTTGACATTTTACATACATACTTGCGCATTTACGTCTCAACCTAGCCAAAAATGGGTGCTTGTTTTCGGATCTATGTTTATTTGTAGACACATTAGGCGCTCGAATACTTTTATTACCATATTCCTTCTTTTTTATTAACTACTGCAAAGTTGGATGCCGTAGTAAACACCGTTTTCGAAACACATTCTATAAGCACTTCGTAAAGAATATTGCCAGTAATACCACGACTCGCTCTAACATTATTCTCAAATGTTTGTTCTACGGACTGGAACAGCTGAAACTAACATTCTGGTCACGGGTATATTTTTAAGCTTCACTGCCATTTTGAAAATGGTGCTGTGGACATTGGTCTTTTGGCTACTTGGTTGTGATCTAGGGTGTATAAATCTTAACTATAGCCAAAATATATAGGCAGTCATACATACTCAAATTCGGAATATGGATGTCTATTCACGTAACTATTAATTATGAACAAAAATGTCATGGTATGCGTTTAAGAGCATTTCAAAATGTGAAGACATCAAGATTTTGTATTGGTACATCTTTTAAAATTCTAGCCCTTATGTATTGTGCAGCCCAAGAATAGACATCAACGTGCGTGGTTTAAGATCTTCGACAATCTATGGCAACATACACTCAAAGCACAACAACTGGCAAATATGATTAGCTGGGCCTATACAAAACTTCGGTTCCAAAGGTTTAGTGTTGAGTTAACTGTACATTAACTGTCAGTAGGACCTACTGTAAGTGTTAATGGCGCTTTTGATAAGAGATGGATACTTTACTATATTGTAAGATGTTTCGCTGCTAGTAGTTCAAAGTTCAAATAATCGGAGAAGGCTACAGACCGCATCCGATTATTTGGGCTACTCCCACAACAATTGAATACGATTACAGCGGAATGCAGATCACAAAGGGACAATTTTATATTTATGTCATATGCCGGGTGATTTTGAGCAAATTCGAAGGTGTCGACTTCGCGTGCATCATTTTGGACATTACTATCGGGTCACGACGCAAATAAATAATATGTCCGTAGTAGAATATACATTTACGTGCGTGGTTTAATATCTTCGACATTGTGTGGCAAGAATAAACACTTAAAGCACAATAACTGGCAAATATGATTAGCTGGGCCTATACAATACTTCAGTTCCCAAAGGTTTAGTGTTGAGTACATTAACTGTCAGTAGGACCTACTGTAAGTGTTCATGGCGTTAGTGATAAGAGATGGATACTTTACTCTGTTGTAAAATGTTTCGCTGTAAGAACGTCACAGACATTTATCTTGCACAATATTTATATCAACTTGCACGTTTCCCACTTGCATGCAGTTGTAATTGAACGAGACGGTGGCGGAATAGTTCATATAATCGGAGAAGGCAACAGGCCGCATCCGATTATTTCGGCTACTCCGACAGCTGTTGAATACGATTACAGCGGAATGCAGATCGCAAAGGTACAGTTTTATATTTATGTCATAGGCCGGGTGATTTTTAGCAACTTCAAAGGTGTCGACTTCGCGTGCATAACTTTGGAAGTTACGATCGCGTCACGACGCAAATATACAGCCCTGTAAATACTTATGAAAGCATAACTGTATTCCCCATATTAGACAATGAAACAAAGAAAACACACACACACACACACACACACACACACACACACACACACACACACACACACACACACACACACACACACACACACATCCTTTGCATGTTATAGTCCACGCACACCTCGCACATGGCTCTGTCGTGTACAAGTTGTCGAGTCGTGTTTGCCGTGTGAGCTTGACAGCTCGTGTAGACGACGTGTGGACGCAAATTCACTCGAACTTGCTGTAAGCCATTCGTCAACTGCATCTTTAAGTGTGTCGCGAGGTGCCAATGTCCTCGATCCGGACGTAGGGTCCGGATCGAGGACATTGGCAAGGCAACAGCTGCCTCGACATGGACACCTGCTGAAACTATGGCTGCCACCACAGATCGAGATCGAATGAGTCGATGTGGTTCAAGCACTGACGAAGATCGAATACGTCCTTCGCTATCCTAGATGACCCGTCCTTTTCGTGGTCTGACGAAATAACCATTGGGCGTTGGCTTAACGAAAGTCTACTTCTTAGAATCATATGATAGCTATTTACTTAAACTAAAAGCCCATGGTATAGGGGATGGTGTGATCAGTTGGATATATGCATGGTTGCCAGATAGAAGACAGAGAGTAATAGTAAAGGGGGAGATTTCAAACTGGAAACCAGTTTTGAGTGCAGTGCCACAGGGGTCTGTGTTGGGACCTATATCATTCTTGGTGTATATAAATGATTTGGATGAGCAAAGTACTGAAATTCGCAGACGATAAAAAAAAGTGTTCAGAACAGTTTCAACGGATGCAGGTAAACACACTTTATAGAATAATCTAGCCAAATTGGTCAAATGGTCTAAAAAATGGCAAATGTTATTCAATTTTGGGGAATGTAAATGCATCCACATAGTACATAGAAATGTGAACAAAGAATACATAATGGAGGATACTATATTAGGTAAAACTGTAAAAGAAAAGGATTTAGGAGTAACAGTTAGTGCTAACATGAAAGTTTCGTAGCAATGTGGAATTGCTGCTTCAAAGTGTAACCAAATACTAGGGCTAATTAGAAGAAATATCACATATAAGGAGAAACAGCTAATTGTACCACTGTACACAGCAATAGTTAGGCCACATTTGGAATAGTGTATACAAGCATGGAGGCAATTTCGTAAGAAGGACATAGATACGCTAGAAAGAGTGCAACAATGAGCAACTAAGCTCATTCCAGAACTGAAAGATCTTGGTTATGAAAGACGCCTATTAGAAGTTGGGTTGACAACACTAGAGACTAGAAGACTAAGAGGAGACCAAATAGAAGTTTTTAAGATATTGAATGGTTATGAGGATATTGATAGAAATATGTTCTTCAAACTGAAAGAAGGCAGTATAATCAGAGGGCACAATGCAGCATCAGTCAAGGAACAGTGTAGGTTGGATGTGAGAAAGTACTCATTCTCTCAGAGGACAATAAATGACTGGAACAAATTATCTGATGATTGTGTTAATGGTAGCAGTGTGAATATGTTCAAAAATAAATAATAAAATTGACAGCTATCTGGCGAGGGCGGGTTATACGTAGGTGGAAAATCGATAAGCCAAAGGCTTCCTTGTCCGCATGCCGTCTGGAGCTTATAGCTTTGGACGACAATATTGTTAAATCTTGTTAAACCATGATCAGTAACTGATTAATGTTGTCATCCAAGCTAGCATTAATGCCACCGACTGAATGTACGTCTGTACCTTGAACTTCTGTGTGCAATGATAATAAAATAACTAATGAATTGAGACTGTGATATGTATTTTTTTTATAATCTACCGATGCGTAGCGGTAGGCCTAGACGTCGGTGTTTCCTATTAGCGCGTTACGGTGTATCAAGAATTTTGAAAACAAGGAAGTCAAAGGGGCCAACCTTGTTTCCCATTGTAATGGTACAAAGAGTAATGCGGAAAATATTGTTTAAAAATTCAGTAGGAGGCCATGGCTCAATGTCCGTTAAACACAAATGTTTTCTCTGGTAGGGCTTTGGTTAACGATTAAGACAAAGAAACAATAATTGGTTTCGTGTCAATATGTTAAAAAAAATAATGTGCTTTGCTACTGGCATGAATGATTTAAATGTTTTTTCAAAACGTGTATTTTTTTTAAAGTCCATACACATTGACAATCACCAAGACTCACTCACCCACCCCCTCACCCCCTCACCCACTCATTCATTCACTCACTCACGCACTCACTCACGCACGCACGCACGCACTCATTCACACACTCAGTCACTCACGCACTCACTCACTCATTCACGCACGCACTCACGCACTCGCTTACTAACTAGCTAACTAACTGACTAACTCACTCCCTGGCTCTTCTTCGTGCTCTTAAGTACCACTTAAGGTTTCCGTAAAATAGCGCCACTGCTGTGGATCTGTAGCCCGTCTGGTGTCGGCGTTTCACACACCGTCACGTTTTTGTACGTTCCTTCTCATATGTCCGTTTCCACATTGTCTTCTTTATCTTCTGTCCTGCGTAGGCTTCCTGTGCTGTGCGCTTAAGAACAACGTAACTAGTCTACTCATCTTGGTTGTAATTCAAAAACAGTTTTTCGTCCTTCAAAACGTGCTCCACAATCATAATAATTTTAAAACACAATGCAGTCCACACAACTAGTAAATGCAAGAAAAACACTCAACTAGGTACATTATTGTAGATACAACGTACAAAGATGATAGAGGACAAGTTGGGAGAAACAACATTAGGCAGGATTGGTTAATTATACAGCAGAAATCGTACGACTTAACTAGATATAACATTGTCTTCTGTCCCGTCCATGAGAGATAACTGTTAGTGGTGTAACTCAGACTGAATGGAATCTTAGTTGAATAGTCTTGGTAAATATACAAATCATGCGACGTCATAGTTACTTCCATGTCAATAACTGGCAGCTATGTAATTGACGTACCATATTTATTTTGATTCATCTCATATTTACGCATTGCTTCTTGTGTAGCCATTGACGAGTAGGCCTAGGGTTGACATCTTCTATAGCTACAATAAACACTCAAAGCACAACAGCTAGCAAGTATGATTAGTAAGGCCTGATACTTCTGTTGCCAGTTAAGTGTTGAGTTCACTGCTCACATAAGTGTTAGTTGGACCTATAGTAAATGTTCATGGCGCTTGTGATAAGAGATGGATACTTTAGTTATTGTAAGATGTTTCCTTGCTATTGTAAGATGTATCCACAATATCTATATCAAACTGCACGTTTACCAAATGCATGCAAATGTAATTTGACGAGACGGTGGCGGAGTGGTTCACACAATCGGACAAAGCAACAGGCCGCGACCGATTATTTGGGTTACTCCGACAGCGGTTGAATACGATTACAGTAGAATGCGGATCGCAAAGGTACAAATTTATATTTATCTCACAGGCCTGGTGATTTTTAGCAAATGTTTCGACTTCGCGTGCATCATTTGGGAAGTCACGATCGCAAATAAATAGTACGGCCATAATTGAATACGTACGCTTACGATATCACAATTATACCCCCATATTAGACTATTATGCAAGGCGTTTTTCAGGCGTGTGTCTTCATGCATATGTCTAAACACACACCCGCGCACACGCGCACATGCGCACACGCACACATGCACACACCGTGCATCATTTTGGAAGTTACAATCGCGTCACGACGCAAATAAATAATACGGCCGTAATTGAATGCATATATATGCTGATGAAATCATAACTGTATTCCCCATATTAGACAATGAGACAAAGAAAATACACACACACGTACACGCATACACACACACACACACACACACACACACACACACACACACACTCACACATACACACACAAACACACACACACTCTCACACACACACATGCACACACGCACACACACACACTCACACATACACACACACGCGCACGCACGCACGCGCACACACACACACACATCCTTTGCGTGTTATATTCCACCTCGCACATGTCTCTGTAGTGTACATGTTGTCGAATCGTACGTGTTTGCAATGTGTCCTGGTGAGCTCGTGTGGACTACGTGTGGACACAAGTGCACTCGAATTTGCTGTAAACCGTTCATCAACTGCAGCATTACGTGTGACTTGAGGTGCCAACGTCCTCGATCCAGACCCTACCAGCGAGGCAGCAACTGCCTCGACATGGACACGTGCAAGGGGTTGAAACTATGGACGCCACCACAGATCGAGATCGAATGAGTCGATATGGTTCAGTGTATAGGGGATGGTGTTATCAGTTGGATACAAACATGGTTGACAAACAGAAGACAGACAGTAATAGTAGGGGGGGAGATTTCAAACTGGAAACCAGTTTTGAGTGGAGTGCCACAGGGGTCGGTGTTCGAACCTATATTATTCTTGATGTATATAAATTATTTGCCGGATGATTTTTAGCACTTCAAAGGTTTCGGCTTCGCGTACGTCATTTTGGAAGTCACGACGCAAATAAATAGTACGGCCATAATTGAACACGTACGCTTACGAAAGCATGCGTGTGTGTATATTATGTGTGTGTGCGCGTGTGTGTGTGTGTGCGTGCGTGCGTATATATATGTGTGTGTGTGTGTGTGTGTGTGTGTGTGTGTGTGTGTGTGTGTGTGTGTGTGTGTGTGTGTGTGTGTGTGTGTGTGTGTGTGTGTGTGTGTGTGTTTGCTTGCTCGCGTGTGTGGGCAATTAATAACATAGGTCTACAGCAAAAGGAATTGACAGCAAGAGGAACCACTTCATTGTTTTTAGCGAACCGGCGAGCAGCAGCGGCCTCCGGCAGCGAGCTAGGAGAACTATTCGCCGAGACGCGACAGCACCGCTGATACACATTAGTAGTAATAATTTTAGTCGACAAAACGTGAATGTTTATCTATATGTAGCAATTAACTTATGAAAAGAGAGTAGCATGTTTGGCTGTAGTGTGCGTGCACTATTTAGGGTTTTTGTAATAAACGAAAGTCTGGATGATTGTCTGTGTACTACGAGTCCGATTGGAGTTACAATAATGTCAACAGACAGTGCCGCTATTTCAAACGGACGAGAATCCGTTACAAGTATGATTTAATTACACGATTTGCAACTTGCATCCATGTAAATACATTTAGTTCCTTTATACATATATACCAGTGTCTTGTTATTTAGAACTTGTGGTAAGGTAAAGTGTGGGAGGTGATTCTGTCCGCTCGATCTTACACTCATGTTTGGAGGTTATCGACAGTATTGCCGCTGTTTCGATCGGACAAGAATCCTTGCGTAGTTCTCCTAGCTCCTGGCGCCACTAATTGCTCGGCTTCAGTTTTCGACCAGTATTTACGCTGAGTGGTTCCTCTTGTCGTATATTCTTGTTACATGCACTTCCGACGTCGAGTGGTCTTCACTCATTGGAACGTGGGAGTGCAGGGTAAACACGTGAACTGACGTCCCACACTTCAAAATTCGAGTGACGATTTCCACAGTAGGGTCACTAGGCAATGCACATACATCAAATCATATAAATACTATCTCCGCGGCAGTATAAAATTACAACCTATAGGTGAATGCTTGCAACCAGCGCACGCATAATACAGGGGAGCTAGCGAAGTAACTGAAGTGTCCGACGACGAGGAAGACGACAAAATTGTTATGAAGAACTCCACGGTAGGTCATGCCTTCACATAGTCTAGCTGATTGACGCTTTGTGTGAACCGTGGTCGCTATTTTAAGTGTGAATCTTAAATGCTGCGACCTAATTTGATTAAATAAAAATAATAATCTTTATTGCCCGAAGGAATTTCCTTTTCTATCTTAGCTAAACATAAATGAGCACAAATTAAGCAAAGAAAACATACCATATCCATAAACATATCACAGATAATAGGCTCTCTCACTGGTGTCACAAAGCATTGTTGGCAAGATTCAAAACTATATGTGCAGAACAAATGACAGTATCACAGCCAATGAAATGTCAGGTGTTTACTATGCATTTTAAATTAGCATAGCATTTGGCAGGAAGGTTTTCCTTTACCTCCCTGTCCTTGTGACAATCTGTTGCCTGATCGTAGAGGCTGAAGTAGGCAGTTAAGACGATGAAATGTATCTATCAGGATGACTTTTACCTTTTTAGGGCTTGATCATGATACATTTGTTCCAGTGATGATGGTACCTTCCCAGCAGTTAAAACTAGTTTCTCCAAGGTATCTTTCTCCTTCTTTGTGACTCCTGAAAACCAGACTAGGATGCCAAAGCTTAAGACACTTTCTATTATAGATCTGTAAAAGAGCATCATGATGGCGTTGTCTACTTTAAAGTGTTTCAGTTGCCTCAAGATGTAAAGCCTTTGGTGGCCTTTCTTCACGGTAGACATAACATGTTCAGCCCAAGACAGGTCTGATGTTACTACTGTGCCCAAACACTTGTAAGATGTCACTATGTCCACCTCTTGCCCACTTATAACGACTGGCTCATGGTTTGACTTATTTCTTCTGAAATCGACAATCATTTCCTTTGTCTTGGCTACATCCATAGACAGTTTTTTTATTTGTTCCCCAGCTTACAAGGTTTTCTATTTCTGCTCTGTAATCAGACTCATCCCCGTTCTGTATCAGACCACATTTTGCCTGACAAATGGTTTTATTTAACCACCACAAGAGTAATATTTTATGCTTAATTTTTTTTAAACCCGATCCACCAGAAGAGTAACGTCCTCGAAAATTACACAATGAATAAAATACGAGAATTGCGCTCTCCCCCATTTACAACCCACAAGCGCACGCCAACAGTTTCCGAAACTGAGGCGGAATGGGGGCTTATTCAGAAAGGATATCAATGCAGCTGATGACATAAGAACCTATTTTATTTTGTAATAATGTATTTGTCATTGTTCGAAATGAAATATATGTGTGTGTGTGTGTGTGCATGCGTGCGTGCGTGTGTGTGTGAGTGTGTGAATGTGTGTCTAATATGTATGTGTATATATATATATATATATATACACACATAAGTTAATTGTATATATATGTATATATATATATAGTAGAGAGAGAGAGAGAGGGGGGAGGGAGGGAGGAAGGTAGGGAGGTAGGGAGGTAGGCAGGGAGGGAGGGTGGGAGGGAGAGAGAGAGATATATATATATATATATATATATATATTATATGTGCGTGTGTGTGTGTGTGTGTGTGTGTGTGTGTGTGTGTGTGTGTGTGTGTGTGTGTGTATGTGTATGTTTTCGTGTATGCATGTACGTATGTATGTATGTACGTATAATATAATTATATATATACTGGAATTGGCGCATGCTTTGCTGGTGAAAACGTAAGCGTCTACGCGCTCAAACATTTATGACGTCATCCAGCGACGTTAATGCTTTTTCAACCTGACAACCGGTTTGACAAATGGGGTTAACATACACGCTTCTGACTGCTTCATTCAAAGACCACGACGACTTCGAAATGTGCACATCGTGAACAACGCTGTAACCGGAAAGGCAAATTGTTCAAAAACTTCGTCGGCAGAAAGAGATCACCCGTCGAATACATTAAAGTAGACGAGTCTGCGGCTCGTCTGGACTGTGACAAAATAAATAAATTTATTTAAAAATACAATGTAATACACCTGCCTAATTGTGGTGGTGAACACTTTGGATCGTTGTTAATTATTCTAGGTATTAACACTATTCGGCGGAGTAAGTTACTTTCATTGTTAAGCACTTGGAAAATCAAACCAGATCACATATAAATTATATAGTTATGAGGCTGCGCGGACGGCTTGCAAAAATATTTCGTCCATGGTTTGTCCGCCGTATTCAACTTCAAATGTAGACCACGACTGCACTGTAAGCCCTAACGTTTATTTCATACGAGAAACATTGTGAACCATTTGTGCAGCCAAAGAGCAGGAGACGAAATGCTACGCGCCGACAAAACATTCCCTCTTTGATCCAACACTGCAGAAGTGGATTGAAAAGTTTTGCCTTTGGCTTGGCCTTGGCCTGGCCAGTTCCGTGAATTTACGTAGAACTCATTGGAAAGTCTGAATCGAGGACTAGTGCACAATGTTATTATAGTACATCCTTTGTGCAGAACAACAATGCAAATCTAGTAGCCCTGACCATGGTGCATATTGCTTTATTGTGATGTTGTTCAGCGGTCTACACACTGTCACGACATCTCATTTGGAGCTGGATTGCCGACCAAGTTCCAATTTGGGGCCACCATCCTGCAGCATGAGTGTGGAGTGGAGATTTATGTGAAAGCAGTACGGGATATATATGCTGTCTTCACGTCGTCGTTCAAGTCATAGATAAACAAATTATGTTAGGCGAATACCTGTTCATCTACGTGACACGGCCTCGTTCGATGTTAAGCTTGTTGATGCCTTTGCCGAGTTTCTCAAGGAGACTTTACAATGGGGACAACGAGAGTTCTTCGTGATGCCAGTACAATGTCATGGTTGCGAGGCTGTGGTGTATCAGGTTTTGTTTCATACAGTCGCAGACAGGTCGATACAAGAAGTGTACCAAAAGATCGCAAACAGATATTCACACAGAAAGGTAGAACACAGGATCGCCTTTACAAGTGCCGCACTCATTCAGCACACGAACAGGGATGAATACTGGTTACTGCTTGGATCGAATAACGGGCCCATAAGCTGGAGGCGCAATGGATGCATACGCAAAGGTAAACGAGTTCCGCTTGAGGAATGAGAGTTCCAATTGAATAGATGAGTTTTGGGAGCCTCGTTGGTGTACATTCCAAGATCCTACGTGCATCAACGAAGGTCAGTAGTCGTAGGGGGAGGAGTCGTAGGGGGAGGAGACAGTTGGACATTTTTGGCAAAATTGCAGTCGCAGGTCGAAAACCTACCCCACTCCAAATCATCACCATTCCGGGCCTGAATGATGATTACCACGGCCAAACTTCCTCCTCCGAGTGAGTGACCAAGGATGACAAAACCAGACAATTGTTGGTGGGACATCTCTTCTAGAAGCAACGAAAGTTGTTTTCAAGAACATCTGCGATGTAGCTGCATGAAGGGTTGCGGAGGGTTGTTCAAGTGTATCACCATATGCGGCTGTGGTGGGAGATAGGTTATAAATCTGATCAGAAATAATATTGTTGCACGGGAAACACATATTTAAAAACGTTTTAATCACCAAACCCACACATTATAATCTGCCAGCGAAAAATACACTTGCTTCCTCAAAGATCAAACAGACCTTTAGATTTATAATGTGTATGTTAATCATCCATGATCACCATTAATTATGACTGTTAACAACGTTGAACATGCAACGAAAATGTATTTAGGTAGGCTCAATATGCGCATCAAAGTTTATGCTTGCATCATAAAACTTCATGAAAGTCACAAATCCACCGAACTATTGGTTAGAGTAGTGGAAGAAACCGTCGGTTTTGTACAGGTTTAGATCCCTGTATGTAAATGGAAATTAAACAACTACACAATCTGCATATCTACATGGTTCAATTCATTTACCGTTCTTCATTACGGTGCTGCGAAATAATTAACGGAATAATGAGAGATTCTGTTGGTGTTTTTCAGTTCATAGTCGCATTGCTGGTAACCATAGGAATGGTGTGCTTCGCGGATTCATGGTTTATTATGCCGAACCGGGATGTGAGGTGCACGCGGGCGTGTGAAAAACCCTACAAGGAGTGTCTTGCATTGTGCGATGAGCGAAAGGTTGGAACATTTCGAAAACATAACATATGTTACTCTTACTTTTATATATGTAATATTTATATAGATCTATGAATTTTATTATAATAACGTTACACACACACACACACACACACACACACACACACACACACACACACACACACACCCACACAAATTATTTATTTAAATACGGCGCAGTAGTAAAGGTTATTATTATCTAGACCTACAATTATGTACACAAATAAAGAATACAAGAAAAATAAATAAATAAATATAGCTGCTTAACTCGGTGCATTTGTGGAAGACAGGTAAAGCGTTGCGGACTGACGTCATGCTAATTCTGAACAATGATCGTAATGTATAACAACAAGAAATAGCCAAACAGGCTGGACTTGAGCTGGAAGTACGGAAAAATAGCGAAACTGATAAACTGGGCTTTTTAAAATGGCGATTAGAAGCCCAGTATTACGAAATATACTATATTTGTGACCTGCCGCAGTAAAGTGGGTATTATTTTTTGACATATTGCTAAAACAAATTACGCAAACTTTTCAGAAAAGTTTTAAATTTTGACTACTATGAAGTCCAATGCTTACAGCAATCATACATTAATTATATGTTGACAAACAAACGGGACACTGAAAGATAAAATTACAGCCTACGGGATACATTCTGCAAAAATCACAACATTGAATGATTGATGGAACACGGCTCGTGTGCCAAATAAGCCTGTGCGACTTATTACCCGGTTCGCTGTGGCGGGTCACATTTAATTATTTTATTTATATAAATCAAGTACACTGTATGTGAATGTGTGTTCGTGGTCAGTTTCAGGGCATTAACAGATCACGTTGTCGGGACGGGGTGTGTAAGACGAAACGCACGCTGTGTATAAAGAAGTGCTAGATCAAAGACAGCGCATTGCTGAACTGACCAGTACACATGGAGAAAACGCTTGTAGAAAAAAGCACCTGATTATGTAGTCTGTTGAAATGTAACGTAAGAATCAAAGCTCTGTGTTGCATACACTGTATGTGTAAAATCAAACTGGTCCGAAAACGGAAATCACGAAATGGTTCAAGAACAAAACGGTACCTCATACACGTGCATGAACACACGGTGAATGTACGCACGCATGAATCCATGCACGCGTGAATTCGCGCGCCGTTTTGTTGGGTCAGTACTTTGCCGAAGAACCAGCTGATATTAATTAATCATTATCTTAAGTAGGTATTGTGTAGTAACATCATGTATTAATTGTACTTGGTGTAGACAACTTTTAATAACATATGTTATGCATAACGTTGTATTGTAGAGAAAATCAATCTTTCATGTAAAAATAATAAGTTTAATAAACTGGTTTACTGCATTTTGCCCGTTGACGTTCCTGTTTTCGTTGACAGTGAAGAGCGGGGTGACGCAATTTTGTATATATCAATTAAAATAGGATAAACCTAGTAATCTAAACCAACTAACTCTGCGTTAAATCCATTGCAGAGCCACGCGCCTACTCCGTGCGCATGGATTTCCTGTATGGATTTTTGTGGGAAATGACCATGACCTAACCCGTCTTAATACCGATTTGCTTCGATCAACTGTAAAATTCGTGATCAAGTACTAATTTCTTGTATTTATCCATAATTACGAATAACAAACCTATAACAGTCGAATAGCATAACTATATATAATAATGCTAGGCACATTTCCGACAAAAACACAGTGCATTTTGTTTCATGTACTTATATATTCAGTCAAGTAGATGACACTCGATCGAATAGAAATGCTACAAGCCGGTTAACGAAGGAACACATTTAATGTAATATGGATTTATATAGAATTTCAAGTCAAAAAGACGGATTTCAATCAAGATGGACATGCATGAGAACTGACCTGCCAACTCAAGAGACGTTTGAAGACGAGACACATTTTTGCTGAATGAAAACACAAGATGATTAGGGATAACAACGACTGCATGTCTGGAACAATAACTCAAACACCAGATTACACCGTCACTTTTATTTTAAATATAAATACATTTATATACCACAAAACTTGGCTACTATTTGACTGCACTTAAGCATATACCAGTCAATGTGGCATGTTATGGTATGTCTGCTACTTTTACTGATAAAATAAAATCACTTTAAAACTTAAGACATTGTTCGTAGTTGGCAATCTTGGGTAAATATCGTTACACACAAGTTCTTGTGAACATCACACAAGGTAAAATGGATGCATTCTTGCTTCGGAAACAGTCCTGCTTTGAGATAAAGGAAAACTGTTCAACGAAAAACAACACGTCATAAATAAACATGTACAAAGTGATAGTTCAAGAAATCTTACAAACCGCCACCAAACGGTAAGCCAACTACTACACAATAACCAGGTTCAACCGATATTTGCACTAAGGGGGCATTGGATTGTTATTGTTACATACAAGATAATTGGCGTATTTCTCTATATTTTTCACAAGCAAACTCGTCGTGCAACATAAGCGTCATAAACGAATGAAGGTTCTGTTGCAAATACTGGGGAAGGGTTCGTCCATATAAATCCCACCTGCATGTTAATGCAGAGCTAATCGCCAGTTCTAACTAGTGGCATCTTTTTATTTACACATAATACATGGTTTACACTAATCCAAGCAGCCATGAATTAGGGCAAAATAAGCAAATGTATTTATTTAAAAAAATTGGCCAGCATAGCTTATTCTGATGATATTTGTAAATATGTTTAGGGTGCTCCCTAAAATTACCAAAATATGTCACAGTAGATTTACACTAATATCACAATTCCCCACAATATTCACCATGTACTGTTTATATGGAATGTTTGACACATCATTCTTAAATATCTTATTTTTTAATCAATTAATAACACCATTTGTACAACTAATCATAATGAACATTCACAAATTAAGTGAAACAAAATGCATAGTTCTTGTTGATGCAATCTGCATAAGAATACCAGACTGGTATATTGATCAGGCAACGTTCAGAGAAATTGCAACAACAGAAACATAACGAAGTTTCCAGTGGCATCTTACACATACAACCACCATAATAAAAGCAAAAAAGTACACTTATATATATTAGGACCTCTCACGTGAAATAACAATACAATGACATTAAATAAAAATACCCAGCCCTGTATATATATATGTGGAGCTGCAGAACCACTTAAACACATATGTACATTCATATTTTTTAAATCAATGTAAATTAATAGAAACAATATTCTTAATTAGTAGCAGTGTTTTAACACCTCGAGACAGCCACATTTATCAGTTTCAACAAACTGTCATGCTTTTGACACGTGATGAGATGTTTTGGTGAAATGGTGGAGACATCACATCCTTAGGGGTGATCATATACGTTCGTAAAGCCCAAAATACTTTAACCATTACCTAAAGAGTCACACACCATGCATTGGTGGGGGTAGTTTGAAGCAATGGTAAACGCATGACATTTTTTTTAGACTTGGCAAACACATGAAACTGTCCCTTGCACATGCAGGCCAAAACTGTGTTTGAGACTCCGTGCTGTGGAGACAAAGGTAAGCAATCAGTAGAGATCCAAGAAGATGATAGAAGGCCAAACCTTCTTGTTCCATCAAACACGCTTCACAAAGTTGGTTTCATTCTGCAAAGATCAAATTCAAGATTTGTTGGATTAATTCTGCAAATGACTTTTGTGACTCAACAATGGCTTATACATATTTTGGGAATCAATATCTAGTAAATCATATTTCTGACATCTGATTTCATAAGTTATGCTTAATATCTGAATATTGTCTTCCAGTTCAATGTAAGATTATGAATCGAGTTGTGCAATTTATTCAGCTTTTTAACACTGATTTGGTGCTCTCTTATCTACCTCTGCACTGTAGTGGTTCATACATGCCTAAGCGTTTCAATTACATCTTGACACAAACTAAATATGTTATCATTAATGATATCCATAAAACATTCATTCTAATTTGTTAATTTTCCCCAATCCCATTTTGCCCTGAAACAGTTCATATGTTCCTGTTGCGTGTACTCCTACCTGCTAATTCTTCCTCTTCCATCCGTGAGTATTCTCCAACTGTGGCTGATCGCTGGTTTCCTGTCCTTCGATTAGTTACTCCTGGACGCTCCTCTGTCTGCTGGGGAACACATCATTTATTTATATTGTGGAAATGTAAGTTGCACTGAGTATAAGAGTATTATTCATACAAAAATGGCTGGGCAAAGAAGGATGCTGTATTTATATTATAAAACTAAATTTGGATCTCTGTATGAACATACTATGTATGATGAGTATAGTTTTACTATTCATACAAAATAGGGCTGGGCAAAGGAGGAAGTTGTATCTATATAATAAAACAGAATTTGGATCTATGTACATGCGTGCTATGACGTACTTCAATTATAAAACAACTATTCTTACAAAGTAGTGCTGAGCAAAGCAGGAAGTTGTATCTATAATTGTATTACAGAAAGTACATGTGTATCATAAATGTATGTATGTCCGTATGTGAAACATATCTCCGACAGTTTTGTATGTTTGGAATTTACATTTTGTAGGCATGTTAGCGTGCCCTCTAGGGTGGTTTGTTGTTTGTGTTTTGCCCTGGGGCCAAGTGGGATGGTGATCTTGGTGGTTTCAACGTACAGTGCACTCCACATAACTTGAACTCAGTCGATTTTCACTTAAGACGACTCGTTTTTCTTGGTCCAGGCTGTCTTTGTATTTCATATGGCATAAAATAATCCGCATAAGTGGACTTTTCTAAAGTCAAAGGTTTGGTAAAGTCATCTCTATTTCACCTTCATATTTCATGCTCATAGTTCTTTCATTCAGTTAACTCGAATTTCATAAGTTAAAGGGAAGAAAAACACCTATTGCTTGAATTCATGTTATATTACATCCTGCTATCTATTTCCACATCCACCAAGCAACATTTTTGTTTTAAATCAATGAATTAGAAATTCCACATTTTATGCTGTGCATCCGGACATTTTCGAATATGCATATTTTTGGCGCGCTTTTCGGGATGCCGAGATGTGACGTCACTTATGACTCAAACTCCCATCAGGCCAACCCTTTCCATGCATTCAGAGCATGTTTACAAGTATAGTTTTTGGGTCGAAACGAGTGTCAGAATGAGTTATTGTGCAATATTCCGACGTAATACAAACACTAGTAATCATAGAGGAACAGGCAGTTATCTTACAGTTCCACATGAATCAAATTTTATTCAAAACAACGAATGCGAATGGGCCTACAAGTCGACTAGGTTTTGCTGAGCTTGGGCTCATTTTTAGAATAATTATATCGAATGCAACCAACGGGAGATAATCTACACCAATAAACATACATAGCAAACATATACTGTATCCAGGTACAGAAAGTAACGTGTATAATCTCATAATATCACTAGAATATCGATATATGAAGGAGTTGTACAATTTATCATAACAACTTAAATCAGTCAGAGAGTTTCCGCTGGTTCCGCAAGCTCAGTGCATAGGCGCGTTGGTTTCTTGTTATTTATTTTACAATCGGGCGATGCCGGTTCAATCCTGACAGCATGCAAACCATTGATTTTTTTACACTTTTTTTTTAATGTTTTCATGAAATAATATAAACCAAATCATTTTATACTATAATGCACTGTTTGTAAATCATTTTTGTAGTAATTATTTATTTGCCACAAAAATGAAAATATAACGATGTTTCTAAATTTTATTTATCCAATCAAATATAATGTAATGGATATATAATTTATTCATTGTAAATATATTGCACGATAATATATTGTAATTATATATGTGAAAACAGATTGTAATCTGTCTGGATAAATAAAATTTAGAAACATCGTTATATATAATGACCATATTTTCATTTTTGTGGCGAATAAATAATTACTACAAAAATTAAAAAAAATTACAAACAGTGCATCTATATGATCTTTATACTAAATGATTTGGTTTATATTACTTAGTAAAAACATAAACAAAAAAAGTGTAAAGAAAATCAAAGGTTTGCATGCTGTCAGGATTGAACCGGCGTCGCCCGATTGTAAAATGGATAGCAAGAAACCAACGTGTCTACAAACTGAGCCAGCGGCACCAACAGAAATTCACTGACTGATTTAAGTTATTATGATAAATTGTACAACTCCTGCTTCATATATCGATATTCTAGTGATATTATGAGATTATACACGTTATTTTCTGTAGCTGGATACAATATCTGTTTGCTATGTATGTTTAATGGTGTAGATTATCTCCCGTTGGTTGCATTCAATATAATTATTCAGAAAACGAGTCCAAGCTCGGCGAAACCTAGTCGACTTGTAGGCCCATTCGGATTCGTTGTTTTGAATAAAATTCGATTCATGTGGAACCGTAAGATAACTGCTTGTTCCTCTATGATGACTAGTGTTTGTATTACATCAGAATATTGCACAATAACTCATTCTGACGCTCGTTTCGACCCAAAAGCTATCCTTATAAACATGCTCTGAATGCATGGAAAGGGTCGGCCTGATGCGAGTGTGTGTCATATGTGACGTCACGATACTATGTGATCGCCTAGCTCATTAAAATTTTATTTTCTGCGGGAAACGCTTCACAGACGGGCTTAAAATCGAATTTATGCTACAAATGTATTTTTCTCTATTTGTTTAATGTTGTCAAATGTTACATACAATGTTAAACTTTGTGTACACATGGAAAAAGTATTTTAGCTAATGCCTTATTTTTATTTCCTTTAAATATTGAAATTTTGTCTGCCCCCATAAAATGTTATTACTGTATTGATATAGTGATTTTTAAGGATTTATTTACTCTTACACGTTTCTTGCATTGCATTATTTGTGCATATGCTAGTATGTGGATCTTCAAGCAAAGTCAACAGATGACAATATATAAAAGAAAACAGCATAGATCCTGATAAGTGGAACTTCTGATAAGTAGAAGTATTTCTGTGGGTCTCCGAATGTTTGACTTATCCAGAGTGCACTGTAATTTTATTTTTACTATGTCATCGTAAACATATTAATGCTGTGTTACAGATATATCTCCAGATTTATGCAGCAATTTGTGATGTTTATATCCATGTTTAACCCACTATACTGAGATATTTCAATATATAATATTCACAGTACATGCAACAATACAAATTTTGCAGAACAATCATGTTTCAGTGCAGGTCTGACAATAGATCACAACTATTTAACAAATTATCATTTCAACTGGAATATATCATACAGCCAATAACACTTACTGATATTTAACAAAAGTTACAACGCTTGCATCAAAATGCAAAACTCTGTCAATTACACTGTTGCGACCAAAAGTGGTCAAGCATTGGCATACATATGGGATCGTTTTGGTGCACAATAGAATAAACATGGCACTTTCTAAGGTGTTCCTTTTGCTTAAATTATCTCAGCCACTCATATATATTGATGTCTAACACAACACACAATCGATGGTTTACAACACACACTCACACTTCTAAAACAACAAACGACACCAAAACATATTTTGCTATCATTTATCCCACGATGGTGCATTTATAAATATTCACCATCTAACTATTTAAATTTGCTATTTCGAGTACCATTTATTAAAATATATCTACCTCTCCCTATTCCCTCTGCCTTAGTCTTCCAATTAGGTTGCATCACTTCTTTCTAGCTTTCTTCCCAAGTCATCCTTTTTTTTAGAATGGACCTACACTACTCTCACCGAGGACAGAATAGGTGACTCACCGAGGACAGAGTAGTGATTCACCAAGGACAGGATAGGTGACTCACCGAGGACAGAATAGGTGACTCACCAAGGACAGAATAGGTGACTCACCGAGGACAGAGTAGTGATTCACCAAGGATAGAGTATATGACTCTCCAAGGAGAGAGTGATTCATCAAGGACAGAGTTGGTGACTCAACAAGGATAGAATAGGTGACTCACCAAGGACAAAATAGGTGACTCACAAAGGACATACTAGTGATGATTCACCAAGGGCAGAGAATATGACTCTCCAAGGACAGAGTAAGTGATTTACCAAGGACAGAGTAGGTAACAGACCAAGGACAGAATAGGTAACAGACCAAGGACAGAATAGGTAACAGACCAAGGACAGAATAGGTAACAGACCAAGGACAGAGTAGGTAACAGACCAAGGACAGAATAGGTAACAGACCAAGGACAGAGTAGGTAACAAACCAAGGACAGAATAGGTAACAGACCAAGGACAGAATAGGTAACAGACCAAGGACAGAGTAGGTAACAGACCAAGGACAGAATAGGTAACAGACCAAGGACAGAATAGGTAACAGACCAAGGACAGAATAGGTAACTCGCCAACAACAGAGTAAGTGACTCACCAAGGATAGGTGACTCACCAAGGACAGGTGACTCACCTGACTGAGTGCGGGTGAGTCAGCGAAGGAATCATAGGACACACGTGATGTCTCGGTGGCGGCGAAATGTTGGGTCTAGAAACAATATTGTTCCAGCACTCACAACTGGGGTTTGTATATCCAGACACTGCTGACAGGAGTTAGCTATCACCAGTTGATTTGTGAGGAAAATTGATGACACTTTGGTTATAAATGATTGATTCACCCCCAGCTCAACACCACCTCACCCCTCCCTGCCACCCTCACCCGCCAGCCAACACGCATGCCATCTGGTGGTCTTTTTCTGAAACTCCTTCTAATGTCCCCTCCCTCCTGCACCCTTTCTACCTACTTCCCCTCTCCTTCCCATTTGTGCTAAAACAATATTGTAGTGAATTACTGTAAAAAGTTAGCATACTGGCAGCAACATGTACAATCATGCACCGAAACGTAACACATAAACCCAAATCATGCAACAATATATGAACTTAAATTAAATTAATAACAAGACGTAACACGTAATTAATATTAAAGTTAATGAATTTATGTTTTCTTATTTTACACTATTGGTGACACTACTGGTAGGGAACATGTTTTCAGCAAGCAAAATCATCATTACAAACCTGCGATGTTTCCAAACTTCCCGAGTTGTCAAATCCCTGAAACATACACCATATATATTGTGTGTTCATGAATGTCATGTGATACAAATCTTACATTTTAACAAAATAACAGTATTAATAACTGTACACAACGTGCAGCAAGAAAGTGTACTAAGAGTGCAGCAATACATTGTGTTAGCAGTGAAATAGTATAATGTACTAACAATGCAGCAGCACATTGAACTAACAGTGCTGCAGCACAAATGGTGCTGCAGTACAATGTACAAACATTATGACAGTACATTTTATTAGCAGTACACTGGAACCTCACTATTAAAGGCACCACTGAGACATGGCGAAAGTGACCTGAATAGAGAGGTGACCACATTAGACCACAAGTGACCTGAATAGAGAGGTGACCACATTAGACCACAGGTGACCTGAATAGAGAGGTGACCACATTAGACCACAGATGACCTGAATAGAGAGGTGACCACATTAGACCACAAGTGACCTGAATAGAGAGGTGACCACATTAGACCACAAGTGACCTGAATAGAGAGGTGACCACATTAGACCACAGGTGATCTGAATAGAGAGGTGACCACATTAGACCACAGATGACCTGAATAGAGAGGTGACAACATTAGACCACAAGTGACCTGAATAGAGAGGTGACCATATTAGACCACACGTGACCTGAATAGAGAGGTGACCACATTAGATTACAAGTGATCTGAATAGAGAGGTGACCACATTAGTGGGACAAATTTCCTACAATTTACTGTTATAAAAACATATTTTGGGACTGTCCTGAGGTGACCTTAGTTGTGAGGTGGCTGTATTACCGAGGTGACTGTAAAGTGAGGTTCCACTGTACAAACACTGCAATAGTAATAATAATCAACTTCTGTAGCGCCTGTATCCGCAGGAATCTGAGCATAACGGCACAACATACAGAGATCACTGGGTAGAATCATGAACAGGGACGAGCAAGAGTTATTATCAGAGCAATGGACCGCCGAAGGCTAGGGTGGGAAAGCTATTTCAAATAAATAAGTCTTGAGTTTTTTACAAAAGGTAACTGTAGGTTCAGATGATTTTAAAGTGACAGGGAGTTGATTCCAGATTTTAAAGTGATAGGGAGTTGATTCCAGATTTTAAAGTGATAGGGAGTTGATTCCAGATTTTGGGAGCAGCTACAGAGAAAGCACATTTGCCAAAGTTAAGCTTGGTTTTAGGAACAAAAAGTTGTTGTGAAGCAGATGATCTGAATACGGTGCTCAAACATACAGTTATGAGAATGTAATCTCACCTGGAATGCGTCGTCTCCCTTCACATACAGGTATTTCTTCTCTTTATAGAATGTTCCTCGCTTGAGCATATACAGCACCACAATGTCACACAGAACCGTTGCCTAGCGACAGACAATATAGATTAGTGAGGTTACTGAACATTCTTCAGGATAGGTAATATTTTTTATTGAACGCATTTCTTCTAAACATTTCCAAAGTTTACTATTACCTGTTGTACAGACTTTTACCTCATGTCAAGAAGGCTTTGTAAGTATGTATGGCATCCCAATCAGATGACGTCATACACATGTGACAGCTAGTAGAGAACAACAGAGGGAGACGACATGCAAACAGGAAAAAAATGGATACAAAAAACAGAAACACAAATCGACTGAGATAAGGGAAACCATGTGTATGATGACATCATCTGTCCTGGGTGTCATATGTACAAGAACAGATACATAATACAGCATACTTGACAAGAGGAGAACATTGTTATAAAGGTATTGCAAACTGTTGTTGTTTACAAATGTTTTGAAGCGCAAGACTGATATTCATAAAAAATAACACAAAAAAGTATATTCAATCAAATGAGCTTCATTAAAACACATCTTGGCGGTCAAATGTTTTAAATAAATTAACATCACATTAAGGAACGACACTGAATGCGAACTGTACTTAAATGGCAGTTCATACACACTGCTACCATTTAGCAGCAGAGTGACATTGAACTTAAACTACAGGTACTTACACATTTGCCAACAGACCAAGTTCACTACTGCCAACATTTAAGCAGTGGAACAACTCTGAACTTAAACTGTACTTACAATGGCTAATCAACCAAGTCCACTGCAGACATGAAGCTACATTGGAACAACTCTGAACTTAAACTGTACTTACAATGGCTAATCAACCAAGTCCACTGCAGACATGAAGCAACATTGGAACAACTCTGAACTTAAACAGTACTTACGACCGCCAAAAGACCAAGTCCACTGCCAACATTAAGCAGCAATGGAACGACACTGAACTTTCCTGCCTCCCCTGTCACTTTGAGGACAAAGAGAATGCCATAGGCCTTGATCAAGTCTCGTCTCTGCACTCCATTCTCATAGTAGTAGTTGGCGTACCTAAACCATATCAGTCCAGATACTTAAATACTGCCTCCAAAGCAAATTAATATCTACTTATAATTGAGCTTGTATATGTATGTATGTATGTATGTATGTATGCGAGTATGTTAATGTTTTTCTCATAGACGGCTTGCTCCTTAGGCACCAAACTTTCAGAGATTAATCTACGACCCCACAAATAGGAAGTAAGATCTATATCTTTCAAAATACCCCATATATGTCAAGATTCTCACCTTCTATGAGGTAAATCAGTTGTTTGGAGTGTAAAATGTAATGCATGCATAATACGTAAAACGTAAACTATAATCGCAGAAACCATGCAAATACTTTGGAAAAACGGCTACATGAAGAAGACGCTGACACAATAATACTTATGTGTACCCTCATGCCAATAGCATAACAATGTGAATATTATTTGACAATTCTACACTATCACAAATAGGGCCTATCGATGGACGCGAACTTCACATTCTCTCCAACCTTTGTCAATCTGAACATACAACAAGAATCTGCGAGAATGTTATGGTGTTTATGTAAGCATGCTATGTGTTTTCTAACATTTGGTAAATATTACTACAATGGCTGTCAACTACCAAGGCGCTGGCCATTTTTGCTAGTATAAATAAAGACTTACAAACAACAGACAAACAACATTCACCTGAAATTCCATCCTTTTGCAATGCGGGCTTGGCGGTTGTCAAGGCGACGGAACGCGTACTGCGGCTTACAATAATCAAAGCTGAAGTCTAAATTGCAGTCCCAGTGGATGTTAACAGCGATGATTCCTCCCTGGAAATAAATCACAAATATGCCTATATTAGTATTCACAAAATAAAAGGCAACTTTGTTTTTTAACGAGAACAGATGAAATGGATTTTGTTCACTCTTTCTGCTTCCCTACTTTGACAATAATCGAGCTATCAACTTCAACCGTTAGTTCATTCGTGGCGCAGTGGCAAGAGCATTGCACTGTTAATCAAGAGAACACAGGTTTGAATCTTGTGCTGCCATTTCGAACCTTGGGCAAGTTCATTCACTCTACATTGCTTCAGTTCACTCAACTGTATGAATGAATTTGTGTATGTACGAATAGTTTTTGCACATTAATTGCAGAATAGCTGAATGCTTCCCATAGAAGTAGAGATGGTGTTCGATTGAACAGGTCTGCCAGGGAGTAAAGATTAAAGTGCTTTGAGCAGTCCTGAGGACTGGATACTGTGCTGTATAAGAACTTACCATTTACTTTTTATTTTATGTCAAAACTTGCAGTAAAAAAACAGAACAGCAATCCATTCAAGAATTCAATTCATATAGTTGTGCGAACTGTGTTCTCACCTGAATCGCCATTTCTTCATATTTCTCACCCGCTCCATCCGTGATGGTTTCCAGCAGGAATATTGGGCATAGTCGATCATCAGGATCACTCGAGTTGTAGCGACATGACCGCAGATATTCACTGTTCTGTGTCTCCAAGATATTACGCCTACAAAAAACAGAAATTGTATAGATAATGCTGGGCAAGGGTGGAATTTGTTTGGGTATTGTGTACATAAAATACTGGAAACGTGAAGAGTGGTTGTAATCATTTCTTGAGACAGTAACCTGAACACACATCAATACGTAGATATCCATAGTACCACAGCGACTGTCTATATTTGGACACTTTGTTTTGGACACCTCAAAAATCTACAAGAGTAATTATTTTCTGTACTGTCTGGTCCTGGATATTTTTACATGTCTGAACAGGTGCAGTCCATAATGATTGCTTGTTTTTAGACACCAAAATCTATTTTTACAGTATGTTTTCAGACAGCTGAGAATTTCATTATATTTGAGCAAAAATACACGCAATTACTTACAATATTAATCACAAGAAAGTTTACAACAACCCCGTGTGATTGATTTAGCAATGCTAGTCTTACCATAGAACGAGGCTATTCACAACCGCCATAATCAATTTGTGTGATAACGTCGATTTGCGAAGCATGTTTTTTCATTGAACAATTTTTATATTTCACTTAAAACAACTTTTCTAACAGTTTGTTTGCACTGTATCAATGAAATTGTGGCTATTGATTTAGAATGTCGACACTTTTCGCAAAGATTTGATCTGGTATTTTTGCAAAACAGCATATTCCGTTAACTATGACTAATTCACATGTAACACCAGTGTAGGTACCATCCATATGATGGAGCTGCCAAGTACTATTACCAATTAGAGGGCATTCATGCATTACTCCAATACAATGCCATGGGGTAACAAAGTGTACCACAGTTGCACCCTGACATCCTAATGGACCAATAGACCTGTTTCTGAGTCTTCAGTGTTTTGCTATCACTCTACAATCCCATCCTTGCACACCAGAGGGTGCTGCTGATTACATCAATCTCCGTACCCCCTGGCAATTCGCTTTGCAAAACTCTGAAGATCATTTCAGCCAATAATACCACTTGCCGGGAAGTTCCGGTGGAAAGTTTGGCAAGTAGACAAAACTTTGTCTGTATCTCTTGACATAAACTCATCACAGATACATATATGCCAATACTTACTTCTTCAAGCCAAACTTTGTCTGTATCTCTTGACATAAACTCATCACAGATACATACATGCCAATACTTACTTCTTCAAGCCAAACTTTGTCTGTATCTCTTGACATAAACTCATCACAGATACATACGTGCCAATACTTACTTCTTCAAGCCAAACTTTGTCTGTATCTCTTGACATAAACTCATCACAGATACATACGTGCCAATACTTACTTCTTCAAGCCAAACTTTGTCTGTATCTCTTGACATAAACTCATCACAGATACATACATGCCAATACTTACTTCTTCAAGCCAAACTTTGTCTGTATCTCTTGACATAAACTCATCACAGATACATACATGCCAATACTTACTTCTTCAAGCCAAACTTTGTCTGTATCTCTTGACATAAACTCATCACAGATACATACATGCCAATACTTACTTCTTCAAGCCAAACTTTGTCTGTATCTCTTGACATAAACTCATCACAGATACATACATGCCAATACTTACTTCTTCAAGCCAAACTTTGTCTGTATCTCTTGACATAAACTCATCACAGATACATACATGCCAATACTTACTTCTTCAAGCCAAACTTTGTCTGTATCTCTTGACATAAACTCATCACAGATACATACGTGCCAATACTTACTTCTTCAAGCCAAACTTTGTCTGTATCTCTTGACATAAACTCATCACAGATACTTGACAATAAACTTGACATAAACTCACAGATACATACATGCCAATACTTACTTCTTCAAGCCAAACTTTGTCTGTATCTCTTGACATAAACTCATCACAGATACATACATGCCAATACTTACTTCTTCAAGCCAAACTTTGTCTGTATCTCTTGACATAAACTCATCACAGATACATACGTGCCAATACTTACTTCTTCAAGCCAAACTTTGTCTGTATCTCTTGACATAAACTCATCACAGATACATACATGCCGATACTTACTTCTTCAAGCCAAACTTTGTCTGTATCTCTTGACATAAACTCATCACAGATACATACATGCCAATACTTACTTCTTCAAGCCAAACTTTGTCTGATCTCTTGACATAAACTCATCACAGATACATACGTGCCAATACTTACTTCTTCAAGCCAAACTTTGTCTGTATCTCTTGACATAAACTCATCACAGATACATACGTGCCAATACTTACTTCTTCAAGCCAAACTTTGTCTGTATCTCTTGACATAAACTCATCACAGATACATACATGCCAATACTTACTTCTTCAAGCCAAACTTTGTCTGTATCTCTTGACATAAACTCATCACAGATACATACATGCCAAATACTTAGCTTCTTCAAGCCAAACTTTGTCTGTATCTCTTGACATAAACTCATCACAGATACATACGTGCCAATACTTACTTCTTCAAGCCAAACTTTGTCTGTATCTCTTGACATAAACTCATCACAGATACATACATGCCGATACTTACTTCTTCAAGCCAAACTTTGTCTGTATCTCTTGACATAAACTCATCACAGATACATACATGCCAATACTTACTTCTTCAAGCCAAACTTTGTCTGTATCTCTTGACATAAACTCATCACAGATACATACATGTCAATACTTACTTCTTCAAGCCAAACTTTGTCTGTATCTCTTGACATAAACTCATCACAGATACATACGTGCCAATACTTACTTCTTCAAACCAAACTTTGTCTGTATCTCTTGACATAAACTCATCACAGATACATATATGCCAATACTTACTTCTTCAAGCCAAACTTTGTCTGTATCTCTTGACATAAACTCATCACAGATACATACATGCCAATACTTACTTCTTCAAGCCAAACTTTGTCTGTATCTCTTGACATAAACTCATCACAGATACATACATGCCAATGCTTACTTCTTCAAGCCAAACTTTGTCTGTATCTCTTGACATAAACTCATCACAGATACATACGTGCCAATACTTACTTCTTCAAGCCAAACTTTGTCTGTATCTCTTGACATAAACTCATCACAGATACATACATGCCAATACTTACTTCTTCAAGCCAAACTTTGTCTGTATCTCTTGACATAAACTCATCACAGATACATACATGTCAATACTTACTTCTTCAAGCCAAACTTTGTCTGTATCTCTTGACATAAACTCATCACAGATACATACGTGCCAATACTTACTTCTTCAAACCAAACTTTGTCTGTATCTCTTGACATAAACTCATCACAGATACATACATGCCAATACTTACTTCTTCAAGCCAAACTTTGTCTGTATCTCTTGACATAAACTCATCACAGATACATACATGCCAATACTTACTTCTTCAAGCCAAACTTTGTCTGTATCTCTTGACATAAACTCATCACAGATACATACGTGCCAATACTTACTTCTTCAAGCCAAACTTTGTCTGTATCTCTTGACATAAACTCATCACAGATACATACATGCCAATACTTACTTCTTCAAGCCAAACTTTGTCTGTATCTCTGACATAAACTCATCCAGATACATACATTACAATACTTACTTCTTCAAAACTTTGTCTGCATCTCTTGACATAAACTCATCGCAGATACATACGTGCAATACTTACTTCTTCAAAAACTTTGTCTGTATCTCTTGACATAAACTCATCACAGATACATACGTTATAATACTTACTTCTTCAAGCCAAACTTTGTCTGTATCTCTTGACATAAACTCATCACAGATACATACATGCCAATACTTACTTCTTCAAGCCAAACTTTGTCTGTATCTCTTGACATAAACTCATCACAGATACATACATGCCAATACTTACTTCTTCAAGCCAAACTTTGTCTGTATCTCTTGACATAAACTCATCACAGATACATACGTGCCAATACTTACTTCTTCAAGCCAAACTTTGTCTGTATCTCTTGACATAAACTCATAACAGATACATACATGCCAATACTTACTTCTTCAAGCCAAACTTTGTCTGTATCTCTTGACATAAACTCATCACAGATACATACATGCCAATACTTACTTCTTCAAGCCAAACTTTGTCTGTATCTCTTGACATAAACTCATCACAGATACATACGTGCCAATACTTACTTCTTCAAGCCAAACTTTGTCTGTATCTCTTGACATAAACTCATCACAGATACATACATGCCAATACTTACTTCTTCAAGCCAAACTTTGTCTGTATCTCTTGACATAAACTCATCACAGATACATACGTGCCAATACTTACTTCTTCAAGCCAAACTTTGTCTGTATCTCTTGACATAAACTCATCACAGATACATACATGCCAATACTTACTTCTTCAAGCCAAACTTTGTCTGTATCTCTTGACATAAACTCATCACAGATACATACATGCCAATACTTACTTCTTCAAGCCAAACTTTGTCTGTATCTCTTGACATAAACTCATCACAGATACATACGTGCCAATACTTACTTCTTCAAGCCAAACTTTGTCTGTATCTCTTGACATAAACTCATCACAGATACATACATGCCAATACTTACTTCTTCAAGCCAAACTTTGTCTGTATCTCTTGACATAAACTCATCACAGATACATACATGCCAATACTTACTTCTTCAAGCCAAACTTTGTCTGTATCTCTTGACATAAACTCATCACAGATACATACATGCCAATACTTACTTCTTCAAGCCAAACTTTGTCTGTATCTCTTGACATAAACTCATCACAGATACATACATGCCAATACTTACTTCTTCAAGCCAAACTTTGTCTGTATCTCTTGACATAAACTCATCACAGATACATACATGCCAATACTTACTTCTTCAAGCCAAACTTTGGAAACTCAATCTGGTTCTTTATAAGCACAGTAAAATCTTTGGAATCTTTCAGAAGTGCCTCATGTTTCCTAAAATCAAAAAAGGTGAAGTATACTGTTTTATACACTTTTATATCCGTGTGATGTAGAGTGCTTTTACACTGATTTCACAATCCTTTTATTTGTCTAGCATTATGAATCACTTTAATAATGTAATAATAATAATATTTCAGTTAAATTCTCCACAAACAAATGTGAAATGTCATTAACCTGTTCACCACCTTCGTAAATATAATCCCATTATTTGCAATACTGGAGTAATTTAGAAATGAACATGTTCACACTTGTTCACATAAGTTTATTTTTTTAACATGCCAAGATAGTAATTTTTATGAAATAGCCCCAGGAAAAAGCAAGAAAGGGGGGGGAGCTTTTACAGAAATAGTAAAAATGAAATACTGAATGTGAAATTGTCTGATAGAGTCAATTCAAGTGGTGTTTTGCTTGGTGTGAAGGTAAGTTTCAAGAAAAAGCTGGTGAGTCGACTAAAGTGGGCTGGAACAAACGGAAGAAGAATGGCAAACGAAGAGTAAGGATGCCCGCAGAGTGGAAGACAGAAGACATGGAAGCGTAAACTTATTAAAAGTAGACGACTTTATAAAATTACAAGAACTACAATTTTATTACAAATATAGACATCAAAATTTACCTGTCTACTTATTAAATTGGCAGATAACCCCAAATGCTGGCATACATCACTATAATAGTCGTAGAGCAACTGAACTACATACATCCAGAAGTAAACATGAATTTGCAAAAGGTGTCTTAAGTATAAATTAATTTATTAATAATATCCCTGATTTAGTGATAGACAAGATAGTGACCCATAGTTTGAGAGGATTCTCAAATTATGCCAAACACTATATGCTACAACAATATAATGTCACGTGCATTATATTAAATTGCTACAAATGTCAACTAAATAAATTATATCATGAATGAGTGCAACAGATTCCATAAAAGTACAATGCAACTGGTTCAGTACGTATACTTGTCCACATGCTTACACGACCACACGCGTACACAACACACAAAACACATCAACAAAACAATCATCACACACAGAATGCAAGAGAAAGACTATAAAAAAGGTTTATCACACATCATTTTTTTTTTTTTTTTTTTCTTTATAAAACTTAGGATTAGAAACAAAGAATTTATCATTTTTGTTTTTGGGTGGCTCTTATGATAGCAACTAATTGTGATCTTAGTCCCACAGTAATTGCTTTTATTTGTTTTTAGTTTCTGTCTTTTTGGTACTATAAATATTTTATGTTTATTTCATATAAATGTGCACTGTCTGTCTTTATATTCCAATATTTGTATGTATGTTTGAATAATGTGTCGTCTTACTATGCTGTTCGGACTACCAGGGTAATAACAGTATGCTTATCCTTATAACTGAGATGGGAAGATTGTGTGAAGTGAGGTTTGGAAGGTTTGGGAGGGGAATATAGAAAGACAGATGGGAGCAGAGACAGGTGGCGGAGATGGCAGCACGGTATCAGCGATGGAAGGAATCCACAGAATCAAGGACCAGTATCAAAGCCAACCTTACCCCAAGCTACAGGGAGAGAGAGGAAAACAACATTTCACTTACAATGGCAGTGTATCGTTCTCCACGGGACACCAGGCATATATCTCACACACCTTTGTTCCCGGCTTTCTTGAAGAGTCTATGCATTTCCCGGTTCTAACACCTACACCAAAGTTTTAGATTTCAAATATCAATTTCGCGTAGATTTAAATTTATACTAATAATTAATACAAATAAAGTTAATTCAACATTTCAGCAACATCGGTTGCCTTCTTCGGGAACTTAGTTCTTCTTCCACTCACCAGATGGCATGGCAATCAATTGTTTCACATTGTTATATTCTCCTATATACATTTTTTTTTGTAATATTTGTTCAACTACCTTAGTATAAACAAGATTAGTTATGTATAGAAACAAAAAACGAAGTCTGGCCCTTATTTCTAAAGTAAAGTGCAAATCATATAACATATTAGTTTCTGTTTCAATGAAATTTGCTATGAGGGATGTAAAAACAATAATAGTCAATAAGATTACAGCAGTCAGTCAATGTGATTACAGTCAGTCAACGTGATTACAGTCAGTCAACGTGATTACAGTCAATCAACGTGATTACAGTCAGTCAATGTGATTACAGTCAGTCAATGTGATTACAGTCAGTCAATGTGATTACAGTCAGTCAATGTGATACAACTTCACCAATAATATCAAAAATAGGTGACTGAAAAATGTACAACTCAAAACATGTCCTGCAACACTCAATTCAATGGTCGCTGGTACCCTTATGGCTCATCTGATCCCAATGACCTTGGTATCGTTTGAAAGCTTATACATTCTGTTATTCTAGTACACAAATGATTTCCCAATAAACCTTTTTAAAAAACCTAAAAAGGATCTACAAATGTATTATTTTTGGTGTTCTATACACTTCCCAACAGTGTTAGCATCAGGTAGGCAGCATACCATCCTCGCAAGCCAGGGGTGTGACTACGTACACTAGCCTTGGCAGATCTCCTACGCATTGTATGGAAATTAGTTAAATCTCATTTTACGGCAAGCGATTTTATTGGTTTGAGCTTATCTTCAGCGTTTTGGCAAGGCAATCTGCCAAGAGGTACTGAGACTGATGTAATCCGCAGCGCCCCCTGGTGTGAAAGGATGCAGTATACCGATCATCAGATTGTGGCACCACTTTCAACCAACAAACATAGACTAAGGGTCAAAATTGTCTCCATTGTTTGAAAAACTGAAATCTTCACTTCTGTAACTAATTCACAAAACTGTTTTATATACTTCTTGTATATATTTTATATCACCCTGATCTATGAAATAAATTTAAACCTGGATTTTTAAAACAAATTATCTGGTGCCTTTAAAGAAATTTTGTCTTCGCAAATCTGGCATATAAACTCACCGTTGCCATTGAGCACTGCCTCCCCCTGGTGGCAGTCGGCATCACTAGTGCAATTCACATGTTGCATTCCAGGATCCTAAACAAAAATACAGTGAACAAAACCTTTTTACATTGATTTACTATTTCTTGAGCATGTGACAGTTTCACAAAACGTTCTTTCTATATTGAAATTATGACACAGTACATGAAAGGTATCAGGGAAAAACACAATATAGCCATTTTGAGAAAAACTCAAGATCTGTGCCGAAATCCTCGAAAATTGAGCTCAGTAGTGCTACAAAACCTAATGATTAAGCAATCTCGTAATCATGTGCAATGTGAAAGTCATCACCAAGGTCATGCAATGTGAAAGTCATCACCAAGGTCATGCAATGTGAAAGTCACCACCAAGGTCCCGCAACGTGAAAGTCACCACCAAGGTCAAGCAATGTGAGTCACCACCAAGGTCATGCAATGTGAAAGTCATCACCAAGGTCATGCAATGTAAAAGTCATCATCAAGGTCATGCAATGTGAAAGCTGTTACGAAGGTCACGCAATGCAAAAGTCATCTATCTAAAATCGAGTCATCTAAATACTAAGATATGGCACTTATTTCTAAAAGCTAAATTATGGCACTTATTTTTAAATCATGATACGCAGTGATATTTATATTGCAGCTAGCCATGTGACAGTTTCACTGGCATCGGTTCCATCAGACAACAGTGGCTGTCACTCTAAAACGTCTACGGGGGAATGCAGCTACCTGCTCCCGACAGTCAGAAACACACAACCTACCTCCTCACATCGCCCTTGTGTCTGGTTTGCTGTGAAGATCATATTCGTCATTACGAAGAATGCTCCGTTCTCCTGAAAAAAAAACATGTTCCCTGGCAACATGTTTCTATTTACAGGTGTAAACAAAACTTCACAGGTGTAAACATATCTAACCAGACTATCCTGTAGAACAGATATCCCAGCTGGCAAATGGACAGGAAATCTGTTGAATTATCGAGTCCAACTTTTAACTGCATGATATCCGCTCTTATGAGATATCCGCTCTTATGAGATATTTGTCAATTTTGTTGTAAGCATATTTGCACTGCTAACCTTTACACAATCAGCAGAAAATTTATTCCATTCATTTAAGGGTATTTGTCTAGAAAAGTGCCAAATTGGTAGAAATTCAGTCGTCAGCCCATATCTCAGCAAATTATGGACATAGTGCAATACTTTATTTACATTATGAGTGCTTACTTACCCCAAAATTAGCAAAAATCGCTTGTCGCACCAGGTCCCATCAACATTCATTTACGCCTTTTCTCTAATAAGGATTATGTACAACACTATTTTGCAACAAATACATATTTCTACAGGTCACGGTACAATATCACTGTGATTGTTTTGTTAAATAATTATCTAGAGCACCAAACACGTCTGTCTCCCAATTTTACTTTATCATTACAACTTCGTTTTTCGCTGTATAAAAACGGAACACGACTCTGTTTCGTAGCACGACTCTGTTTCGTAGCACACGTATTTCAGGGCGACGCATGCTGTGTAAATTACATATTTAATGGATGTATCAGTACTGCAAGACGTGTTTAGATAGCTTTTATCCAAATGAATTCTGTGCACAATATGCTGTAAGGAGCTAAATGTTAGATTTCACGATTCCGTTTTACACGACTCCATTTATGCACTGTGTGAATGGAGTCGTTGCGAGTTAAACGGAGTAGTAAACTATGCATGATCAGTTAGATTTAAGATTGACTGTGTGAAGATCATGGAATATTATACTATTATTGGCTATACAGATGCATGCACGCATACATACACATCCACACATATACTCACATACACACACATACACATCATGTACGTATTTAGTTACTAACCACAATACACTACACATAACCTTAAACGTGTACATACATTTTGCGGAGCTTGGATTTTTTTTAGCCAACATAACTGAAAGAGAAAAATGGGCTAAGAAGAAGTACTGGAGAAATGACAAAAAAAAGAGAACAGAGAGGTGTATGATCGGGACACAAGTCAAGGCAAATGAAGAAATTGCACTCAACATGACAGTAGACAAGATTAGTGGCACTATTGGCTAAGCTGAAAACTACAGAAAAAAGATGCTTAAGTACCGAAAACTTCTAGAACACTTGAAGGCAAACAATCCAGACACCAATGATGGTAGGGCCGTTCTGACACCTAGCAGAAACCTTGAGGTATGGGCAAATGCATGTCAGAAAACAATTAACTTTGCATTTCTCATTGACAGCCCAGCTGCACAAAAGATGCAAAGAGCAGAATAAAGGTAAACAGGCATTCCACAAGGTTTTTGGAACTGGGCACATTTTAAAGAAGTATAAGAAAACGTCTATGGTGGTGAAAAGCATTGGTCTATCGAGGTCGGCTATCAAAAATAACAAGAAACAAAACCGTAAACTGCATATATGAACAGAAGAAACACACTATGATTCTTACAGCAGAAACGCGAGAGCACGTCATCTGTTTCTTCTGCAGAGATGACATTAGCAGAACAACAGCTCGTGTGCAAGAGACGGTGACCAAAAATGGACAAGCAATGCAGAAAAGGTATCTGTTGAAGTCAGGATCAGAGCTGTACAAAACGTTCACTGCCGAGACTCCCACTACGGTTATCAGTGTCTCGTCATTTGCAAGGCTGAAACCATTTTGGGAGAAGAGGCCAAAGATACACGAAAGACGCTGAAAACAAAGGTCCATGGCAATGTCAAGAAGAGTATTCCAGGAGTATTGAAAGAATATTGTGTCACATGTTTAACATTACACATCAGTACGAGACCACCTCCAAGTACCGACAAACACTTGGCGAACATGAAGCGTGGCTGCACATCGACATTGCCGAAAATTGGTGTTGCGATGAACTGGCTGAGAAACAGCCTGCACACTTTGGAGGAAGACACAGTCAAGTAACTCTGCATACCAATGTTAAACTGTTCTTAATGGAACACAATGTCATCACCTCGCTCCCCAAGCACCAGATGCCTGCTGTTGTTGGTATAATGAAAGTTCACCAGGTTCACTGCAATGAAAGAGGCGTCATTGCTACCAGGCACATCAGCTGTTACTACTCCGATGGTTTTGCCTGTGTTATTTGCTCAGCACTCATTATGTCAGCGTGCAGAAAATGAGACCCAGTCTGGGTGCAACCCATCCATCACAAAGACTGAAGCGTGGGTGGACAAAGATGACAAAATATCGGAAGGCAACTATGTGGCGGTGAAAATTGACGCAGTCAAGAGAGTAGCAGGCAAAGACCAACAGTGGCAGATATTTTATGCAAAGGTAAGTTACGTTAGTAAGACATAACTACATTCGATGATACACTATAATTTACAATGCACTACACATTTGTAGAGCGGACTCTTAATCTAGAGAACCCACGTTCGAATCTGTTTTGTGTCAAACCTTAGGCAAATTCATTCACTCTATGTTGCTCCAGTTCACTCAGCTATACAAATAACTGGCTATAGATAACTGCATACGAATAGACTTCGGGCATTAATTGCAGCATGGCTGAATGCTTCTCAGAGAAGTCAAGATGGCGTTCGACTGAACAGGTCTGCCAAAGAGTAAAGTGTAAAGTGCTTTGAGCAGTCCTAAGGACTGGATACTGTGCTATATAAAAACTTACCTTTACTTTTACACACTCGCCCACTACCAATACCTGAATTCACATTTAATCAGTTACTATAATATATTTCAGGTGGATGGCATCACCGAAGATGGACAAGTAGAAGTGACTTATGTGAAAGAATAGTGATCGAAATAAGTGGACAGATGTAAGGAATGAGAAGATCCCATAGACAATGTGCTAAAGATACTCCCACCAATGGACGGGATTCCGCCCAAACTACTATTGGAAATTGTAGAACAAATTAGCGTACCGCTTGCAACAGTTTTCAATTTGTCATTAGAAGAGGGAGTGGTTCCTTTAGAATGGAAAGAGGCAAACATTATACCGTTATTTAAAAAAGGTTCGAGAAACAAGTCAGAGAACTATAGACCAGTGAGTTTAACATCAGTGATTTGCAAATTATTAGAAAGACTAATTAAAGATCACATGGTGGATTTTCTTGTTAAACATAACTTGATAAACCCATCTCAACATGGGTTTTTAAAAGCGAGGTCATGCTTAACAAATATGTTATGTTTTTTGGAAGACATCACTAGGTGGGTAGATGAGGGATCACCAGTAGATATCATCTATTTAGATTTTCAAAAAGCTTTCGACAAAGTACCACATCAAAGATTACTCCTTAAGCTAAAGGCCCATGGCATAGGAAATGGTATAATAAACTGGATAGAAAAATGGCTGAATGACAGAAGACAACGTGTAGTAGTTGATGGGGAGGCTTCAAACTGGAAATCGGTATTGAGTGGGGTACCACAGGGATCAGTACTAGGACCTATATTATTCTTAATATATATCAACGATTTGGACGATGATATAACAAGCAAGGTGTTAAAATTTGCGGATGATACAAAAGTGTTTAGAAGGATTAAAAGTGATGGAGACAGACAGCATTTACAAGATGATCTTGATAGGTTGATCAAATGGTCTGAAAAGTGGCAAATGCTGTTCAATTTTGGGAAATGTAAATGCCTCCACACAGGTCATGGGAATGAAGAGGTAAAATATAAAATGGGGGGTACTGTTCTAAGTACTACTGTAAAAGAAAAGGACTTGGGGTTAACCATTAGTGCTGATATGAAGGTTTCAGAGCAGTGCGGAATTGCAGCGTCAAAGGGAAATCAAATCCTTGGATTAATTAGGCGAAATATAGCGTATAAGAAAAAAGAATTAATAGTACCGCTGTACAAAACAATAGTGAGGCCTCATTTAGAATATTGTATACAAGCATGGAGGCCATATCGCAAGAAGGACATAGATATGCTAGAAAGAGTACAGAGGAGAGCGACTAAAATGATACCAAATCTGAGGGATCTTAGTTACGAAAACGCCTAAAAGAATGTGGTTTAACAACACTAGAGACCAGGAGATTGAGAGGAGATCACATAGAAGTGTTTAAAATATTGAATGGTTATGAAAATATTGATAGAAACATTTTTTTCTCAGTTAAGAAAGATAGAAGGACCAGAGGACATGAAGCTACATTAGTAAAGGAGCAGTGTAGATTAGATATAAGAAAGTTCTCATTCTCACAAAGGACTGTAAATGAATGGAACAGATTATCTCCTGATTGTGTTGGTGCTAGTAGCGTGAATATGTTTAAAAATAAAATCGACACACACCTAAAAAAGGCGGGATACATGTAGATAAAAAGTATTGGACTCTCGATAAGCCAAAAGGCTTCCTTGTCCACCTGCCATCCAGAGTAATTTTCTGGATGGCAATCTTGTTAAATCTTGTTAAATGGTTGTAAACTCAAAAGTCAACAGTTAATGACAAATGAGATGACTTACTAATGCATTGCTGCTAACGACGACAACCAGTTGACATTACTACAGCTTGCATTGTTCAAATTGTTCAATTTGTTTCTACATTGCCCATTGGATAATATAAAGTTATCGTGTTACCATCAGTATAATTTTTGCCTTTTCATCATAGGTTACCAATACATGCAAACACCACTCCGCTTGATGACATATCGCTCCGTTTACAGTGCTATTCTTAACCCCTTCCCACCCATTAAAAAATATTTAAGCTCTGCTGCATATGGCAATCGACTATGATGCTACACTAGCCTAATATGGGACAACTTAAATTAATACAGCTGTACCTGAACATTTTGACATTTTAGAAATTTGAATATCCAATATGAAACTTTTCTCGACAATTACCCTTAAATGGTGTTTTTATAATCGACATGTTCCTTCACTAACATTAATGTGTATTTTAGATCTTTCATTAGTGGTTATGGTAACAAATGTGAAGAAATCTATATAATTTTGAGCTCATTTGCATCATTATTATTATATAATAGGTAACATGTAAGTTTACAATGGACACGCATATAGGTATAATAGCTACTGTAAGGCAATTGCAGCATCACTCATGTTGCATATATCCTTTTGGGGTCTTTTTAACACATCATATCTGAAATATTATTGACCAAAACTTAGGCTTATATATAAAATGTCATATATACCAGATTTATTCAAGGACCAGGTACAAAAGCACAAAGTTATATATCAATCTGAAGTGGACAGAAGACTTATGAACGTCTGGTTTAATTAAGAAGTAAAGGAACAAACGGGACTCACTGACCTGCGGTGGAATGACATAGTCCGGCACATCCCAGAGTCTGTTAGCTATGTCGGGAATGGAAGGATTCGTGAAGTTGGTGTAAACAACTCCTTTTACTTTTGTTGTGACAGCGCTTTCAACCTGGTCAAACTCTTGGTAGCCCTTCTTCCAAACAATCACATACCTGCACAGTAAATATTGAATGGCTATATTTGTATTGTGCAAATATGAATATGATCAATTCATAACATTTGTATTAATTGACAATTGTATAAAAGTTTTTATGAGTATATGTACGAGTGATAAATTCATTTCTTCAACCACTAACAGCAACATTTTGAATTAACAATCAGTTTTGAAGGTGTCCATGATGTCTTACATTAAACAGAAATATTATACAGCCATTTTTGCATGCACTGGAAAAATAGCAAAGGTCTAGGACTACTTAGGCCCAGCAGCCAGAGTCTACTAAGGGGAATACAGCTAATTTAATCTCCAAATACCCTACCTGCATTCCTTATTATATAATTACAATCAAGATTCTTGTTGAATAGTAGAAGTAATGACTGTGTGTGACTGTGACAGTGTGAGCTGTATTGTATGAATTCCTTTAATCAGTGCAACCACATCTAGTAGCTTCACGCACGCACGCACGCACACACACCAGGCTAACATGATCATTAAAAATAACAACTATAACACGAGCAGAGCGCAGAATCAGATCTGCCAGTGCCAGTGGAGCAGCACGTACCCGATCAAGTAGGCAAAAATTACGAGTTGGATGAGCCTGTTAATGATGCCCACTGTCTTGCTACTAATGTGCACGATCTTTGGCGTATCATACTCGAAAAAGAAGCTCAGCGCTGAACTCAAGCCGCTCTTTACAACCTTTTCAGCTCCTCCCATTGCTGGTGTTAATTAGAAATTTAGGAGCCTAGTTTTAACAAGAATTCAACATCTTCCTTGTTGATGGTGATGTTTCTTCACGTGACACCCCATGACGGCAGTTGTTCGGATGGAGTAACACGTTGAAAAGCTGTTTGTAGCATTCTATTTCTATGCACGCGCATACAATGTATATTCGCTTAGTCTCGATTATCCAGGCGCCGTGAGGTGGCAGCATTGGCCTGTCAAAACGGACTGGATTATTAAGCTCTTGCCAATGTTACCGGTTGGGGGCTTAATTTACCCCAGATTCGGGTAGAAACGATGATTGACTCTCAGGCCAACTATGAAATAACAAATTCAATAAGGATACATTTTTTTCAGATAATACTATAGTATAACAACTATTCAACATTAAACTTATACTGAAACATGTCACACACAAAATAAACTGACATTAAACTGTTTTTGTAGTATATTGCCACTAATTGTGTTTGAATTAACACAAACCTTTTGACATTTACTGTTGGCAATGTTAATATAATGTGTTTCAGGTTGGTGTGTACATTATGTTGTTTTGTTTGTTCTATTAACATTGAAGCTGGCTTTTTGCGCTCCCTGAGTAGAGTAGTGTGAGGCATTTTACTTCCATGCAGAATTTCATGATGGAATTTTGGTTCGTGTTCTGCTCCAGCAGTTGTTTGAGGTAACTGATGTTCCTGTTGATACAAAATGGTGCTTAGCAGAAAGGCGACGGGTTCATCTTTCCTGGATCTAAAATTTGCGTGATAATTTTATCCGTACAAATGTGAAACCCCTTTTCCAATCCCCCTCTCTATAACGCGCATGCGCATGCGCGCGTATCTACACACGATGGGCTTAATTAACTGTGGAAGAACATAATTATACATGTTTGTATATTACTTACATAATTATACCCGATCGTTAGATATCAGGTTACTGCTGTTTTCGAAATATATCTAAGCATTTCTGGATTCAATAATTTGAACCATGAACTAGAAGCCACAAATGAAACATGAAACTGGAATTATTGAGTCGTGCAACGATGTTAAACTTAGGGATTAGTTAGGGTTATAATTTATGTTGGTGAACATGTCGTTAAACTGAACATTTAGCGAAGCTGGGAAGTAATTTCCGTTATCAATTAAGATGATGGACTGTATTCGGAACATGCATATTTCTTTTCCATTGAGGTATTTTGTCACCAATAAAAGTGCAGGTTTTGAGAACATTATGAATAATTAGGTTGTTTGACAAAAATTGCCATTTTCGGACACATCCAATATGTTTTACATTTGATAATTGAAAGTAAATGTTCATTGTATGGAAACCTGCGTCATTTTGATAGTGAAAGTGCCATGTATGGGTCTTTGTATATCATTAAATATATAAAATTGTCGTTGTGTTTTTTATGTATCAGGTCTAGGCCAATTCGGCAACCGTAGCGGTCTCCGAAGATAAACCCCATCGCGTAAATGCGTCCAACAATCATGATCTGGTCGCATGCCAACACGGATTTATCCAATATCGTTTCTATTACGTAACAAACCCTGCCGAGCGGGCGCTTTTGTCAGTGCACCTGGCAATTTGTCAAAGCGTAAGGTGACCAACCAGCGTTAAACAACCGCCAGTACTAATGTGGAAGGAGCGCAGTTGCCACGTTTGTGCAAACCAACAACGTCCTTCAGGTGTAGCAGTACCAGTTAAACTGTCGTGCATATTGTAACATCGCCAGACAGTCGGGCAAAACAGACGTTTGGCAGGGTTTGCATTTCCCGGATGATTGGCGCAGAAACACGCACTGTGGAAGGTTGGTTAGTAGATGTCGTGTTGTTTATATCAACACGCGCGAGATCAAGAACAAATCGGACACACAGTTATTCAGACTCAGAAACAGACTGTCAGACAGAAACACATACACACAGACAGCCAGACAGAGTTACACACACGCACTATAGTGTGATGTCTATTGAACATCTTGCTAGTCTCAATACATATATACATACGCGTGTTCGATTAATTAGGTTATTATGCAATTATCAAAGTATTAGAAACAAATCTTATTGTATCGTTACGTACAACGCAATTATAGGTAATAGTTGAAATATTTATTAACGAAACGCACCACGAGGGAGTAGCTGCATCAGTATTTAGACTGGCAAAATGTCCTATGCACACATCACGCCAGTTCACATGGTCTTAAGTCTTAGGTGACTTACTCCAAACAGCCCAAACTTGAGCTAACGCAGGAGTTGATGGTGGCTCTTATTGATTAATTGTTTACATATTGGGCTAGACTAATCTGGCTATAGCCAACCGTGCAACTTAAGACGTAATCATTTATAATTAGAAACATATGTTCTCACTTCAACACTCCCCGTTTCCAATTTACCATCATTACTGTACTATGCTGTAATTTACTGTATTGTACTTGAATAGTTGTTATGATACGTTTGGTACGGGGCCACTGGGTCGTTGTAGCATTTAATGAACTTTGATCATGCATATAAAGTGTATCTGAAAAACTGTTATCTATTGTATTTATTGTTATGTTATTGCGTATATATGCACGTACGTGTTGCACACATGATAACAATGTATTCACACTGTTGATCTCACAAACAATCAATCGGCGCCGACAATGTGTGCGCCATCTTGTGAGTCACCCATTCTAATAACATGACTATCCTTGAACCTGCATAGATCAGAATACATGTAATAGTAATACTATTTTCATGTTATCGCAATTAGATACAAATATGTGTTGCACGCATGATAACACTGTCATAACATTATTGACCTAAAATATACAATCGATCAATTTGGGACGTAAAAGAACCACTGAGGACGACAAGCACCCTGGCAGTGACCACTCTCAGTGCCAGCATAGAAAGGTCGGCTTGGCAATAATGTTCTGAAAAAGGCTGGCTAGTTGAATGACACCTCATAAGGTCATAACACTGTAACCACAATATATACAAACTAGTCAGTGAATAGAACGTTGCCAAGTGCTGGAAACAACTAGATACTAGAAACTAGAAACTAGATCAATCGGCACTGGCACTCTGTCCGTCATCTTTGAGTTGCTCATTTCCATCATAGAGCATAGCTATCCATGGATTTACATATATCAGAATACATATAATATATTAGTTATATTATTTACGCAAATTACGTATACATACACTTACTCATATCATATCAGGTAACATAACATATGACCAACGTTTTAGTACCATTCTAAAGAATCAATAACTTCATTAGGTGTATATATGCAAT
The DNA here is from genome assembly GCA_020002185.1 of Paraescarpia echinospica. NCBI lineage: Eukaryota > Metazoa > Annelida > Polychaeta > Sabellida > Siboglinidae > Paraescarpia > Paraescarpia echinospica. The sequence goes on along the minus strand of CM034539.1, from coordinate 31,945,419 downwards.
ATTCATTAAAGATGCCCCGAAAGCAGCATTATTATAATTCATCTACCATGTGACATAACATATAGCCAACGTTTTAATACCATACTTTACTAGATATAAATATGTAAGATTAATTAAAATCGAAGTTCACACCACGATTTCGTCTGTATGTGTCTGCCAGGGTATAAAAGCAGGTAAATTGTCTATACTGGTTATGACCTGATGTGCGCCAACGTTAATAGGATTATACATTACGTTGTATGGATGACCACACCGGTTTGGAAAGCCGGGGCTTAGGGGCCGATATAATTCTCCTTTGAGGCGTTGGGATCAGGCTGTGACAAATCTTCGATAGACACCGATGAGATGTCCCGATCTTATAATTAGTACAGTTAGTTCTGTCCTATAGGCAGAATGGCTCCAGTGTCTCCCACTTCCTGATCTCTATTTTGTCTTGCTTGGTGCCATTTATGTTTTGTCTTATTATTATTATGAATGCTGCAATTAATATGTTAGTACACAATAAAACTTCATTATCTCTGAACGCGGGATTAACATAATTAATCTATGTGACAGTTGTGGACTTGCTACACATCATATATATTAAATAAATTATAACTAATCATGTGGCTTCTTCGTCTCTATGTTCCTGTTGGACAACCATTTTGACTGAGCCTGATTCCATGGAAGAAATGTTCAAACAACAGTTGGCAGCCAAGTCCACAGAAAAGTGGGTTTATATGTTTGTTCATATTGTGCCTATGGATTGTATTATACATTTATGTCAGATGATATGTACACATTTATTCCTAACAATAGAAAGTACATTGGTGACTGATTGCTAGCCGTTAGAGTCTGTGTTTGAATATAAATGGGCTAGGCCACAAAAAATGTTCTCAATCCAAATTGTTTGGAACAAATTAAAATGTGTTCTAATATCCTCATTTCCTCATGTTCTTGACAGAGCTTACAAATATGGCTATTCAGTGCATAACCAATAAAAATCACAACTAATAAAGCGTTTTTAGAAGAGCATGAATTTTGCATTTTTCTGCATGTTACGGACATCATGTGCCAAATTATATTTCGTATGTCAGCCTTGCCATAACACAGAGTTCACATTGTATTACAATAATAATATATACTACACGTTTACTTGACCAGGCAATTTTGCAAGAAACGTTAAAGGTGTGTAGCATATATTGACGGAACAATTGCTTGCATTGGAACTAGGTGCACGTTGCCTCAACAGAAAATGTTTAATTCCATTAGTAATGTGTTTTGCACATTCCGCGGACAATTCCATTCGCCACCCTCTGTATCGCAACATCGTTGATAGTTCAAATATTGTATATTATAGTAATCTATAATTAGCTTTATCAGCTTTACTATATTAATATCAAAGGTAACATTTGGATGTGTCATACTGATCTTTGCGAACTGAATATTGGAAACATTTGACATCATTTACGTTGGCATGCTCCATGCTTTTTACGTCGCTATCTTTTCTGGACCGACACGTTTCCCCAAGTACCGTTCATCTTCATGCAGTGCCGCCACATAGTCTCCAATTCCACAAGAGATCATTACTTCTTTTTGCTGGAATACCGAATCTCTATGACGATGGTATTCATTAAAATATGTTGTTTTTCCGGCAGTTTTTCTTATCTTGCAGTCTAGTACTGATAACAAAAACATAAAACATAAAGTAGTATTCTTAAAACCATAGTAATTGGTTGATACGAGTTTATCTACACAATCATTTTGGTAATCATACCATAGGGAACGAAAACATATGTTGTTTCACACTTCATATATGTACGCAGCAAATGGGCTGAACTGATCATGTCGGTACGTTATGATGCAGGAAAACTCGTGCAATGATAATATACACTCACTAAATATGAAGACTTGTCTAAATATGCACATGGAAGTGATCACAACAGCTTTCGTGACGGACATCACGGCTAATTGTGCATGTGAAAGATATTATGCAATGCTTGCATGTACAGTACAACTAAACACAAACTCATGGAATCAACATCAAACCACATGTGAGACATTATAGATACACTAATTTGTAGAGGTAGTAAAGTCCATTTTTTGTTTAATATGGCTAAGGTAAGGGAAATCTGAACATGATGTCCGTCACGAAATTTGAATTAAAACAGGGACAGGATGTTTGAACATCCACAGATATATATGCAATTTAAAGATAACAAATTATTTGTTTGCAGTGTGAGTGAGATTATGGTAAATTTTAAGGGTGTATTAAGTGACTGTTAATAGTAGAATATTTTACCTTGCCGGTTATCTAAAAACCGCGTTACGGACATCATGCAAAATGTGCTATTTTTTCAGGCTGTGATTTGTTTTCATTTATTTCAAACTATGGTTCTTGACACCTATTTATTTCATCTTTGAACCAGAAAGAAAAATGGCGGCGAGGTTCTGATTTGAACAGCCTTCGTGGAAAAAACACAAAAAGACACGTGACATTTGTGTGGGCGCCCCAGTTTAATCAATCATATCTTTGGAACCAGCTGTCGTAGAATAGAATAATATTGAAAATATGTATGTGTTTCTGAGGATATTTGTCGTACAGTTGGCTTGAAATTATAAGTATATAGTAATATGTCTTAAAGTAATGACCACGAGACAAGAGGAATGTGGTGAATTTGAAATGGAAACATTTTCCGTGGCCTGACCCAAATACTTTGTGTGAGTTATTTGTCTAACCATTTTGTTGAGTTATGCAGTTTATAGCAAATAATACCAAGTGTCGTGTGTGACAGGTTCAAATCCTGCCTATGTTCAGTATCCATACACAACAGGTTGTGCACATACACTGATTCCATTCAACAACTTCAGCTGCATTTTATAACATCACCGAATTGCATGGATATTTTATTTCCACCTATACTGGAAACTGTATACGAAATTAGCATGACACTTTTAAATAATTATATAAAAAATAAACATTCCAATGCTCTTGCATAACCCACTTCACAAGAGATAGTGATATACATACGTGTTTACAATATGCTCTTCTATTATACACGGTATTTCAATAACCTATAAAAACCTGTACTATTTGAAGGAGCTTGACCCTCAACTTGAGTGTGAAATGTTGAGAAGGGAGGCTAAGGATTGCCCCGATGGCAACACAACAGAAACAGCATGTCAACAACAGAGGCTTCAGGTTCAGAAAAAGCCTGTTGAATGCACTCCAGTGAAAGTGGTTCTGCCCAATGTAGAGCCAGCTGGGACTAACGCTGCTGACATTGTACTTGCTCCAGTACCAACAAAAACTGATGCTGGGAGTGATGGACAGTGTCACTGGAGCACCGTTGTCAAAAAGGCAAGTAAACGTCACAGTGCATCTAACCTACGTGCTCAACAGTCCGAGTCCTGTCATGTCTATGAAGAAGCAGAGAAATCCTATAACTGGCTCTGCGAAAGTTGATAGCATTACGGCTGCTGTGCAGCTAAAAAGAAAAGCGAATGTGTTTGCCACACGCTTCTCTCCTGACCAGAGTGCAGATGACTTGAAGCGATCCTTGGATGGAAAGCTGAATGTCAATGTGACATGTGTGCTCCTCAAGTCAAAATATCCAGAGTACTACCGATCATTTTATGTGTCGGCGGAAGTCGACGATCCCAAGACGTTCCTAGATGGAAAAATATGGCCGGAGGGTATCTTTGTCCGATGGTACAAACCTTCAGAGAAAATGCACACAAACACCAGAGCAGCCGACTACTTGAATGATGGTTCAGCTGAGGACGCAGAATAAACACATTCAACGAACACTTAGTAAAGCTTGTAAGCTATAACTGTCGTGGACTGAAATTAGGGTCAAATAGTTCTTATGAAAGATTACAGGTAGAACAGCTAGTCACTGATTATGATATTATTTGCCTCCTGGAAACTTGGTTAGCTAAACAGCAGGAGGAAGAGATAAAAAAACATGCGAAATGGGTACAATGCGGTAGCCAACTCCCCCAATGATGATTCTCTGAGTTTAACATTAGGCCGTAAGATGGAAGGGGTAGCTGTTCTCTGGAATAATAAAGATTATGAATTTATCACTCCACATAAATATTATTATGATTGGGTTGTTAGTATCGAGTTTGTATCTGGCACAAAGAAAATGTATGTATTTAATGTTTATCCACCTTATGACAAAATTGATAATGAGGAAGAATATCTTGATCGTTTAACCAAACTTCACAATTTGTTAGCCGAATGTGACAGCACGTTTATAACAGTGGTCGGAGATTGTAACGCTAATGTCTTAAAAAATGCAACTTTTGCTGTCTTGCTGAAAGAATTTTGTAGCCAGTTCAGGTATAAATGAACTAGTTGCCTTAAGTTACAGCTGAACCTACTGGATAAAATAAATAAATAAATAAAAGCCTAAATTACATTAAATAATTTGATTAGATACTAAAATGTGATTCTGAAATAAATAAGACTAAAAATTAATTAAAACTATACGCATGAATAATGTTGATGAATAAACACGTACTTACAAAATAATAATAATAATAATACAAAGGTTAAATTATGTCTGATTATATTAGTTTAGTCTTTATATTAGAAATGTCTTCAATAATTTTCCAAATTGCCTAGTGTTCCCAATCGCACGTAGTTCCAGAGGCAGAGAGTTCCACACTGTCGGCCCAGCACATGCAAACGCCCGGCGACCATAACATACTAGGTTCACGCGTGGAACGTCCAGAAGCAGACCACCGCCAGAGCGTAGGGTCCTGCGTGGCGAGTGACGATGTAACAGTGACGCGAGGTACACTGGCGTGTCTGCATACAGTGCCGTGTGTACAACCATGAGTAACTTGTACTCGATGCGCTTTCTCACTGGGAGCCAGTGTAGCTGTTGTAGGACCGCAGTGATAGATCGCCGGTCATGATATGCTGTTCTATTCTACACGGTGTTCAACAACCTGTGAAAACTAAGCAACTCCGGCCGCTATGAACAGGATCTAGTGGATTAGAGACAGAGATCACCACCCCTGTGTGCAGTCTTTTATTTCCCCTAGCAAAAACACCAGATGGAAGGGGCCAACGGCTGTTAGTGCCTCTTCCGAAAGACACAGGCAATGTGAGATGAACACCACTCCCCACGGTGAACAAATTTTAGAAGATCAAAATAATGTAAGGGTAGGTTGGCCCCACAATAATAGGGTAGCTTTGAGCTTAGTTGTTTTGTTGTTTTCTTTATACAACTACCAGGGATGGGTCGACTAGATGCACAATGTACTTGAATACAAGTACTTTCAATTTTGCCAAGTCCACGTACAAGTACTCATCTAAAAATATAGGCAAGTACAAGTACAAGTACAAGTACTTTGTGAAAAAATCAAGTAAAAGTACGAAGTACTTTGAAAATTTTAGTCATGTTCATTGAACGCTACGTTTATGTTTCATAATGGTGAAAGTCAAAGCGATGAAAACATAAAAGCAGCAGTATTATGCATATATTCATCATTTATTTAAGTCAAATAGTCAACACATAAAACACAGGCATTTCGCGTCAACTCTTGAGATGTTCAGCTCTCAACAGTCATTTCGCGTCAACTCTTGAGATGTTCAGCTCTCAACAGTCATTTCTTGTTGCACTGCACAAACATGATCCAGTCAAACTTTTCATCATACACCTGTCTGGGTGAAAGACTGCCCGTGACATTAAATAGTCGCTCGACTGGTGGAGAGCTAGCCTGGACCGTTAGAGTCGTGTCAGTGTGGGAAACTCTTCCCTGTGCAGTTTCCAGAAAACTAAGGGGTCAGACTCCTCTGGCAATGTTGGGAGTGCTAAATATTTAGCAAGTTCGTTTGAAGAGGAATTGTCCTGTTGTGCAGCTGTTGCAAGAGAAGAAGACATGAAGCTGAAGAGACGACTCCTCTTGTTTGGGGGAGAACTGGTGTCACGTGTGTCGCTGACAGCAGATTGAGGGTGCAGCCGTAGTGCATTCAGGCAGGCAGGCAGGCAGGCAGGCAGGCAGGCAGGCAGGCAGGCAGGCAGGCAGGCAGGCAGGCAGGCAGGCAGGCAGGCAGGCAGGCAGGCAGGCAGGCAGGCAGGCAGGCAGGCAGGCAGGCAGGCAGGCAGGCAGGCAGGCAGGCAGGCAGGCAGGCAGGCAGGCAGGCAGGCAGGCAGGCAGGCAGGCAGGCAGGCAGGCAGGCAGGCAGGCAGGCAGGCAGGCAGGCAGGCAGGCAGGCAGGCAGGCAGGCAGGCAGGCAGGCAAGCAAAGTTACCTGAATAGCGAGGTAACCTTATTAGCAAAACTAATTTCCTATGTTTTACTGTTGTGGAAATAATTTTGGGCTGTACTAGATTGACCTTAATTGGGAGGTGACTCTACTACTGAGGTGACCGTAAAGCGAGGTTCAGTTGTACAGGTCAGTGTCTGTACCAGGTCTGACAGACGCCGTGAGTGTACCCGTCTTCTGGCCGCCGGGAGAGTTGCGAGGTGTCGCCGCTATCGGTCTCAGTATGGACGAGTTAGTCACTAACATAGGTGAGTAAAAAATAAGTACTTGCCATTTGTGGAGCGCAGTAGCGCAGTGAGTAGAGCGTCGGATTCTCGACTGAGAGAACCTGGGTTCAAATCCTGTGCTGCCGCGTTGGGGGGCACGTTCGTTCACTCTACGTTGCCCCAATTCATTCAGTTGTATGAATGAGTATACATATATAATTGACTCAATGCTGGCTACCATTCCCGTACAAGCACAAGAATCTGAAACATAAGGCGGTGAAATTACTAACTGAAAATGCACACTGTGGTGTTCTCCGTCGACTGCTGTAGCGCCTTTGAGGCAGGGCCAGTGGCATTACGCCTTTGTCATCGACGGTCGCAGCATGACGTTGCACCATCCTCACCTGCCGAGCCGCCTCAGGACGTCGGGCGACCGGCCGCTGCTCGATATCGCAGATCTGGAGAGGGCGAAGGCAGCGAAGCGTGTGAAATTCGATGAAGAGGTAACTATGTTGTGACTGACATCTACAATAATGCATTGTGTTCTGTATATATGTACCCCTACAGGGCGGTTCTTTCAGTATAACTGATCGGTACAGGTACATAGTAACCATGATTTGACTACAAAACCAAGGCAAGTATACCTATGAGAGTAGTGAAATTAGTTTAAAGTAACAATCGCTGGTACCAAACGGAGGGACTATTTTGCAGAAACATACACAGAATATGAATTATTTGCTCGCCGTATGTTGTTGTATTCTACGGGGTGTTGTGAACTGGTATAACCAACTACAAAATCAGTTAAATGTCCACGTCGTATGTGTTTTGATGAGTAGAACAAATGTCAACATTAAGTGGGTTTTATGTCATTATGTCGGCAACGGTGGGGGAAGGGGCGATAAGGTAAAGGCGGTTGGGCGGTGACAGAGGCGGAGGAATAATAACAGAGGCGGTTGGGTGATGACAGAGGCGGTTGGGTTATGACAGAGACGGTTGGGTGATGACATAAGCGGTTGGGTGATGACAGAGGCGGTGGGGTGATGACAAAGGCGGTTGGGTGATGACAGAGGCGGTTGGGTGATGACAGAGGCGGTGGAGTAATGACAGAGGCGGTGGGGTGATGGTAGAGGCGGTTGGGTGATGACAGAGGCGGTGGAATGATAACAGAGGCGGTTGGGTGATGACAGAGGCGGTTGGGTGATGACAGAGGCGGTTGGGTGATAACAGAGGCGGTGGAGTAATGACATAGGCGGTGGGTGATGGTAGAGGCGGTGGGGTGGTGACAGAAGTGGTTGGGTGATGATAGAGGCGGTGGAGTGATAACAGAGGCGGTTGAGTGATGACAGAGGCGATGGAGTGATAACAGAGGCGGTTGTGTGATGACAGAGGCTGTGGAGTGATAACAGAGGCGGTTGGGTGATGACAGAGGCGGTGGGGTGATGATAGAGGCGGTGGGGTGGTGACAGAGGCGGGTGAGTGATGAAAGATGCGGTGGGGTGATGACAGAGGAGGTGGGGTGTTGACAGACGCGGTAGGGGGAAGACAGAGGTGGTGGGGCGATGACAGAGGCGGTGGCGTGATGACAGAGGCGGTGCGGCAGTGACAGAGCCGGTGGGGTGATGACAGAGACGGTGGGGCGGTGACAGAGGCGGTGGGGATAAGGGTGGTGGGGCGGTGATGAGAGAGGCGGATGTTAGAACAATAACCACAGAAGAGACAAAATCACGGATGACGTTATTCATATTTTGCTCCAGGGGCGGCAGTGGAGATACCATTTTTTCCGCGAACTCGTCACGAACTGCGGTGACCCGCGTCATGACGGCATCCTGACGTCGCTGGTCATGACCAGGTACACATGGAGAACGGTCAGTCTACACCCGAGTGGTCAAACGTGGTTTCTTGTGATCCGGGGACCGATTCACTAAGACAATGGGCTCATACGGAATATAAAACATTGAACAAATGCGTTGTTACATTTAAGGAGGTATTTCAAAATTTCAAGTGCTGCCGCCGAATTACCGAGGGCACTTGCCACCTAGAGTTAATTCTCTGGGTGGCAATCTTGTTAAGTCTTGTTAAATCTTGTTCAAACGTAAAAGTTAAATCGACACATACCTTAAAGGGTGGGATACACGTAAATAAAAAGTATTGGACTCTCGATTAGCCAAAAGGCTTCGTTGTTCTACAGCCAGGTCTCACGGAAATGTCGATGACGCTTGTCAGAGTTTACGGCATTTTTCTAACAGGCAGATTTTTACATTGGCGGCTTTTTGCAATAAATACGAATAGCATAATCTATTTGGATAGTGAGTAAATTACCGTACGTTCGTTTCAAGAGCTTATTCAATTATAAAAAATCTATAACGTGCGCGTTTCGTGAGCGTCACGTCCCACGACAAAGGGAATTGGGCTATACTGAGCGTAAACACGCATTTTTATTAACAGTTTATTTTATGTAAACAGCGACTTCTGGAAGCCAGTTTTGTCGACAAGCTGATGTATACTGCTGTAAAACGGTGTAATGTCCCCGGAATAGCAGGCAGTCACACGGACCATTAACTCAGAAAAGTTATTGACCCGACGGCAAAGTAGGTGCTCAGTGACGACCCGCTAGCGTATATTTCGAACACTGGTAATAACCGATGCCTTTGATGTGTTGCCAATTGAGGGGGCTAGACTGACATGCTGTAATATATGAAAAGTAGACTGCTGCCCTGAAGTAAAACCCTCGCGCTGATGCCAACAGCACTGATACTGATTACAATAACAGCATCGTTGTTATGGAGAGACCACTTGTTTATTGTAAGTTCTATATTGTTTATTGTAATTTCTATATTCCTACAATGTATTGGCGAATTATATCGAGTAATGCCTGCCAATATCTGTTTCATGTATTGACAGAACATATATCCCTTACTGTTAATATACCATTGCCTTGTCAACAACATTGCATTACTCATGGTAGTTGTATAAAGAAAACAACTAAACACGAAATATAGAGCTATATATATATATATATATATGTGTGTGTGTGTGTGTGTGTGTGTGTATATATATATACATATATATATATATATTTATATATAGCTCTACTCGAAAATAAGTTATCGGTTCAAATGCGTACAATCGTAATTTAGTGCACCGTTAGTCGTCCGTAATTAAACAAATGGCCGTGGAGTTGTAAGTATCAAAGCCTGCTTCTAGAGAATTCGACAAAATAAACGTCGGTTAAGTATTAACAACGTTACAGGAGTTACTCAAAGATTCCCTATCATCGTGTGGCCAAAATTCCCTTACATTATTTTTATCTTCTGAAATTTGTTCACAGTGGGGAGCGGTGTTCATCTCACATTGCCTGTGTCTTTCGGAAGAGTCACTAAAAGCCGTTGGTCCCTTCCATCTGGTGTCTGTGCTAGCGGACGTAAAAGACCGCACACAGGGGAGGTGATTTCTATCTCTAACCCAATTGATCCTGCTCCCAGCGGCCGGAGTTACTTCCCAGTCAGGCGGTGTACACACTGTATCATTGGACCCACTGGTTCCTATATAATGAACTCACTGTGGCGCCCTGTGGTGAGAGTGGTTCACTACTCAATACAGTACAGGTTTTCACAGGTTGTTGAAAGACCGTGTAGAATAGAACAGCATATCTTAAATACGTATGTATATCACTATCTCTTGTGAACTGGGTTATGCAAGAGCACAGTATTGTTTATTTTTTATATAATTATTTAAAGTGTCATGCTAATTTCGTCTACAGTTTCCAGTACAGGTGGAAATAAAATATCCATGCAATTCGGTGATGTTAAAAAACGCGGCTGTAGTTGTTGAATGGAATCAGTGTATGTGCACAACCTGTTGTGTTTGGATACATAACACAGGCAAGATTTGAACCTGCCACACACGACACTGGGACATCTTTGCCATAAACTGCACAACTCAACAAAATGGCTAGACTAACAACTGACACAAAGTATTTGTGTCAGGCCACGGAAAATGTTCCCATTTCAAATTCACCACCTTCCTCTTGTCTCATTTTCATTCATTTCAGACATATTACTACATACTTCAACACCATGTTTCAGTCGTTTCTGGATTTTGCAGGTTATTTCACAGAGCCACAACAATACAACAAATCAAAACGCCGCCAGGCCGGAATTCATGAGATCTGGGATCTCAGTCTATAAAACTCCCATCTCATGGCATTAATGTCCGAAAATGAACCCTGCCAATTAATAGTTGTTGAACACCTGTTAATGTAGATGTGTCTCTAGATGCATGACTTATGTGATAAGCTATACGGGCAGTTTTAGTAGTCCGAATTGACATTTCAGACATATTACTACATACTTCTAATTTCAGGCTAACTGTAACCTCAGAGACACATACATCTTTTCAATATTATTATTGGTTATCTTTAAATGGCATATATTTGTGGATGTTCAAACATTCTGTCCCTGATTTAATGCAAATTGCGTGACGACATCATGTTCAGATTTCCCTCAGCTTAGCCATATTAAACTCAAAATTTACTTAACTACCTCTATAGATTAGTGTATCCCTAGTGTCTCACATGCAATGTGGTTTAATATTGATTCCATGCGTTTATGTTTAGTTGTATTGTACGTGCAGCATTGCATTATGTCTGTCACGTGCACAATTAGCCGTGATGGCCGTCACGAAAATTGTTGTGATCACTTCCATGTGCATATTTACACAAGTCTTCACACTTAGTGAGTGTACATTATCATTGCACGAGTTTTTTAGCATCATAACATACCGACATGATCAGTTCAGCTCAATGGTGCGTAGATAATTCAATAGTTGGATTATATTACAAAAGCTAAATTAATTAGCATATATGTGAACGCACCAGTATGTCGTAATGCCTTGTTAGAGTTTGCACGAAATGAACGATATTTCGTCAATCATTCTTTCTAAAACCTTGCTGTACTGACTTAAGTTACAGTCTGACGCTTCTTGCCATTTAGGTCTAGATATGTACCTTCTAGAAGAAGGTGAACAATAATTAACATCTAAACTCAAGGTAAGAACCAGTGGCGAATGAAATTATAAATTTGCACCATCATGCATAGTATAATATTCTAACATATGGTCAAAGAGTCCATTGTTTAACAGAACATGATCAATGACATGAGTACCATTGTTCACAGGACAAGTAAATGTATAACAAACATTATGTCCTTCAAAATCAATACATGGTTTGATTGTTTCACGTTCACATGTGTAATTTTAATGTTTCGTAAAGTTAGAAGACACACGATTGAAAGACGTGTTCGTATCACCTCCAATAATGAAATTGGAACAGTTCATTATATTACATGTACTCATAATTTCAATCAAAATATTGCAGTACAGTTCATCATTAGATCTGGTATCACATGGCATGTACACATTAAACAGTAATAATGACATGCTTTGCATAGTTATATTAACTGCACATATTCTATTAGAGTTCATGATGACTGGGGAGACAATACAGTTCAAGGAATTTTTCCACAAAATGGAACATCCACCATATCCTCTGCCATTTAAAACCATAGTATTATCTATTCCAGAAACATCATGAGATAAAATGCTAACATTGTTATCACAGGGTATGTTTTTAATCCTATGAAACTGAGATTCCATTAACCAATGTTCCTGGAGTAAAACAAAATCATGTGTTTTGATGAGCTCTGAGACATATTCAGGCTTACCTGGACCAAAGCCAGTACAATTATAACTTGAAATAGTAAGGTTACTAGCCATATTAAAAATCGTAGATTATGTCGGAAGACAATGAAATCAGAACGTGTTACGCGTGTTCTTAAAGCGGAATATACGAATGCTGATGCCTTCTGGCCACACACCACTGTCAAACAGCTTATCACATTCTGTGAAAGGTACTGTTAATTTGAACGACCTGTTTTTAGCCTCATTATGTGACACACACTTAACTTTCAACACAGTGAAGCCCTTATTTTCTACATAGGACTTTAAATCATCCGGCTTAATTTCTTTAGAGACCCGCGATACAAATATGTCTCTAACCGATTGACCATTTCTGGCTGCCATGAATGTTTCTGAGGCGGTAGCCGTTCCAGTAACTGTTTTTTTTAGCCATGCGTCTCTCGTTCTTACGCCGAAGGTAGCTAGGAATCTCGAATGAATCACCTGCGCTCTAGTTGACATTAATGCGATCCTGCGTGTCAACATCTTTCACAAACAGTGCGGCATGGTCAACAACAGTAGTCGAGCTAACGGTCCTTGACTCGCTGGTGACTCGTTGTGCTTGCCGACTTGCTCGATTTACAGTACCAGAATCCACCTTTTTCTTCCTATGTTTACCAGACTGATCGGTGCTGGCCGGTGTTAATTTAACGGTCAGTTTCTTCTGCTGCTTGTCCGTAGCAGTCTTCAGTGTATCAGCGTAAGACGGACTAGGGGTGGAAGCGGCTTTCTTTGTGAGTGTTGATATATCACCCTCCATTCGCAGACGTTTTTCAGTGTTTGTGCTGACACTGTCACTAATTTGTCGCAACTGGCTCTCTAACACTGCCAGCCGCTCCACTAGAGACGGCTCCAACAGCTCACCTGGCGAATATTTGGGCAATCGCACGATATCCTGTGCGTTTAGCACAACACATGGTGGAAAATTCAGAGCGTATATTTTCATCAACGCTGCCAGGATGTCGTCCGTGTTCGCATCTTCGGAAATTCTTGATGTAGTGTCCACCCTAGGGATCACTTTGTCGAGAACATCCACGGTCTTATACGTATCCCACAAGGCGTGTTTCGCAGCTAAAATTTCACACTTTGTGAAGTGCGATAAAACAACCGTTTTTACTTGCTCCCGTGGTCGCTGGTGGATATGGCCAACTATGTAGGCCAGAACGTAATCATTGATCGTAGTAGCACTGTTGGCAGTCACTGTCATGACTAGTGGGTCATGTGACTCGACTTTACTTGCATCGATATAATCGGTGTCAGCGCTTCGTTCGGTCAGCGTGCTTGACCTGGTGGGTTTACCCATTACGTCAGAATGCACTTAAACCCACTTGAAAGTGTCAGTTGCAGATAGCGTCCAAGACAGTGTCACGCTTCAGCGGTCAGCTGGCATTCAACGTGGTTGCACAACAAGACCTATGCATCACGGGCGATAATTTTACCAACAGCATTAAAACGTCTCATAAAGTTTTTAAACGACAGATAAGACTTGATAAAAACGTGTTTGCATATGCAGTGTTCATGTACTTGCTGTGTACTGTCAAAACTGACACACCGTGTTTCAGTCGTTTCTGGATTTTGCAGGTTATTTCACAGAGCCACAACAATGCAACAAATCAAAACGCCGCCAGGCCGGAATTCATGAGATCTGGGATCTCATTCTATAAAACTCCCATCTCATGGCATTAATGTCCGAAAATGGACCCTGCCAATTAATAGTTGTTGAACACCTGTTAATGTAGATGTGTCTCTAGATGCGTGACTTATGTGATAAGCTATACGGGCAGTTTTAGTAGTCCGAATTGCCGTAAGCCCATTATGTAGCATGCATTTTTGGGTGGAGAAGAAGCATGAGTTCCTCTTTCACCAATACTGGGTAGTAGACATGTATCTAATGCATTAGCATTGGATCCGGGGTAGTTGGGGGATAAGGGTTTAGAAAGGGGGTCTGACTTCCCCAAATACCTGGGTATTGCGTGGTTTTGTAATAAAATGTAGCAAAATTTAGAACGTAATCCATTAAAATTGTCAACAAGAATACCTCCCTTCTCCCCATCTTCCGTTGTCATGTCTGATAGCACGGAAAAGTTCAGGAAATGGTAGGCAAAAATGATATGTTATTGAGAAAATATTTTAACAACAACCCCCTGCCTCCCATCTTCGAATGTCATGTCTGACAGTGTTGAGTGATTGAGTGAGAGTCAAAGCCAAAATTTATGTCACAGCAAAAAATGCACCCCGTTGTCATGTCTGACCGAACCGACAGCGGCATGCCAAGTTCCTATGCCAATGTAATGTATGTGCTACTTTGTTACATGACAGATGTGTCCGACTGGTGATGTTGAGGGATTTGATGAAGATGACAAAGTATCAGAGAAGTTCGCTTGGACTCTTATTATGGAACACAACCGCAAGAAGAAGTCTGGCAGCTTCCAGTCAATGGGTATGACAGATTATACACACACACCCTCACACACAGAAGACAGTTTCCGAGAGTATATATGTATAAATTATGTTTGTTGTGACATAAATTTGAAACAGTTTTTCGCGTTAATGCAATGTACTTCCAGTGTTCTCCCTGGGTAAGATGAATGGGCGAGGTGGTAGGGGTGGGCTATGCTATATATAAATTAATATTTTTCAGATTAACCCCTTTTCCTCTGGGGTGTCATTTGTTTTGATTTCAGATGGAAATGGTTTTGGCGTCGGATGGAATCATCAGATATTGAAATATAAAACAGCATTTTCACCCCCATAATCCACATGTGTCCTAGAAAAATGTTGTAGAAAAGCTTCTTTTGGTGTTTATCTTTCCTTTTTGGAATGATAAACTGTTACATCCATCATTTGATGAAATGTTCATCCGACAAAGAAACCCATGTTAGCCAAAGAAATCATAATTAGAAGTCATAGATATCCAGTAACGCATCAATATTTAATTTTCATATCATAATAACTGTTGTGAATGTGACTGTGGAACATGTGAAATCACTGAACATTGAAATGTCATCTAAATGTCATGCAAAGGCTGTATCAAGGTACATAGGCCTACATGTACATGTGATCTATTTTCAACAAACTCCGGTTTGGCTTAATTTGCTCAAAAACTATGGATACAATGCTTAACAATGAAGTTTCTCATTGCTTCACCGTGTTCATCTGATCCCTGTCGGTTTTTGTATTGGATGGAAAGGTTTAGTGTCGGGTGGACAGGGTTTTGGTGTCGGATGGAAACTTTTTTGTCTTGTGATATTCCGTTGCGAAAGAGTCAATTCCATTTTTTTTTCACTGTGAACAAACTTTACCATAAAAATTGACAGCTTAATGTGTTTTTCTATACCAAAAATTTGTATCTGTATTTTCAGAAATTTTGTTGTTGTTGACCATGTAGTTTGCAAAGCAACAGATCGGTTCCAATTACATTCATGATCAATCTGAATAAAATATATCTAGCTCTCGGGTCCAAAATTAATTCGACTGCCTTCTAGCCAGCTACTCAGGGAGGACAAGCAAGCACCCCAATAGGGGTACGTTCTTACATGCAAATGGGTAGTTTTACAGTTTTCTGTGCTACCTGCAGTGTATTCCTTGAATGTTTCTCTGTGTACGTTGACGACTGTGTATGTAGAATGAAGAAGGAGCGACACAGGAGAAGATTTACTTCAAGCTGAGTCTGCCGTGTACCTCCTACTTGGTTGGGATGCCTTGTGATGGGTGTGTTTCTTGTCTTCTAGCAGTTGTTAGATGTCTACAGTGGACACTTGTAAGTCCTAAAGGACTAGTTTGCCTTGTCCACTACCTGTTCATAATGGTAACCTGGCCATAATGGACATATTGCTGTCTAGACAATGTCTACTACAGACAAGTTTTACTGTGTATTGATAGGATTATGCTAGACTCACAGCTAACTGCTCATTAAAATACTTGCAGGAGTTGCTTTTCAGGCATGTTATTTGGATTCCCACAATAAAAAAAAACTTACTCAAAACAAACAAAACTAAGGAATGTCATGTAGTGTAGCATTTCCATAATGTTTGAGAAAATCCATAAGAATTATGTGTGATTATTTGTAAGATTGGTAGATATCCAATGGACAATTGCCAAAATAGTTGCAGCCACAGAGAAGGCTCTTTGTGGCTGGTGGACAGGGTTTTAGTGTCGGGTGGACAGTATGTTGTCCCACACTATGGGACAACATACCTCTATCCATTTGCCAGGGTCCATCGATAGACGTATTCAAAAGACAGTTAAAGATTATTTGTTTCGCAAGGCATTTTAGAAATTTTTATTATTTATGACATTTTATATAAAACACTTGCATTGTTCATAGTTTTGTATGTGTTTATTCTAGAGATACTTTGTAATTAACATATCTTAGATCTCAAGTTTTAATTTACTATAGTTTTTTTTTTATAGAAATGTACTAGTTTTTATGTTTTTAGTTTTTTTAGTATGTATGAATTGCTTTAATGAATTTGTAAAGCGCCTTTGAGCTGTTTCGGCTGAAAAGTGTGCTATATAAATATATATATTATTAAATATGGTGCTCTAACGTTGTTGACAGCGATGACTTCACGAAGTTACTAGGCAGTGGCGACTAGCACAAGTCATCCATGCAGGCGACAGTCACCGAGCCGGATCTTGCTCCAATCCTCACAAAGATCTGCTTCCTCGCCCACTTCTGCGGTAGATCAACTCAAGGTCATCCACAACGAATTGTTGTTCTTGCTGAACCATCCTCACAACCGAGAGGGTATATCATCTTGCTAAAATGCTGAAGTTAATCGGAGCCAATAACCTTGTTACCTTCAAGATTTTATTGTTTAGGTTTTAGCCATGCGGTTGTGGCTGATATTACATGTAATAGTTAGGAAGTAGTAGTTACTTGAACACACATTAACGCTCAGGAGAATGGTCAAACGGATCATTATTTTGGGATTCCTTTGAGTCTTTGATATGGGGTGCAGACATCTGCACTGTTTTCACTGGTGGTAGAGTCGCGGCCACCGGAGTAAGTTACTAGAAAAAAGTACAACCGATTTCACTAAATATATTGTTGACAGTTACATTCAAAAAAGAAATTTTAAAAATTGGATGATAAATCCGTGTAGATATCATTGGCACCGGTTTGATCGTTGCGTTCCTTCACTTGCAGTGGTGGAGCAGATCGGTAACACTGCATCTCTGTACAGCCGTTGCATCCCTGAGCCATCATCTGTGTTTACTAGTCAAGCTGCAGTTAAGGGCGTTTATTCTGCCCATCTCTCTCCATTGTATTTAGTTGCATTGGCCACTCAGTGCCAATATCTCAATGTTGTATTTGCTCCTGATAATTACAATTTGATATGAAAGTGTTTTTCATAGTTCATTGTCTGTGGTATAGATGTGGTATTCAGAATTATGCTAGTAGTAGGATTTAATGGAGGAGTAAACATGTTTGGTGCTCTAATATAATGCATTTTTGCGTTATTTCAATATATTATGTTTACATCAGTTACATATTAATTGTGCTGATATCCACTCCTGTAGTTGTGTCTTGTGCACTTATATTTCAAAGTTATGACAAAACTACATTTGATGCTGTTGGTTTAATAACTGACATTAGTCTGTGCAATTTCATAACAACTAACAAAATTGCGGTGACATGTTTTGACAATATAGAATGGCACTTTCAAACTGTTTTGTTTCAGCCAAACACCTTGAACTTTGACGGCAAGAGCAGCGACGAATCAATATTGATGAACATCGTAGATGAGATTCGAGGCATCCTTACTACATAGTGAATATGACTGTGTTCACTGCCCTGCTGCTAAATGTTGCCGCTGTCATCAATCAGGTGCTATACGTGGAGGCGTATTAGGTTGCACAGACCAAAGACGCAACTGCCTACATCAGGGTTAATAGCATAGGGTAAATTATTCTTCATATGCCTGTAGTTCAAGACAACCTCCAGGCGGCCAAAATTGAGCTTTGGCACTGTTAGGAAACCAAGGGTAGAGTGTTTGCAAGCTTTCTGATCTCGACTCCCTTCCCAATTGTGTCATGTGATCGGTTAGATTGTCCAACAATCAAACTAATCTTGTGGTACAGTCGCGATCGGGAAGTCAAGATAGGGGCGCTTACAAACCATCAAATCATCCGATATAGTAGAAATCTGGTTTTTGGTCAATTTGCAAAGAAAATGCACCTGCTTTTGTTGTATTTGATTTGACATTTTTATATTTTTAGTTTAAGCTAATGAGTTATTGGTGAAAATAAACTGATAAAACCAAAAACATGAAAATTTTCACTGTGGGCAGGACATGTAGAAATACCAGATTTGTTTATGTAATTCATGAAATAAACATTTTGTAAATGGCGCTACCAACAAGAAACTGTCAAATGTTCGAACAAAACTCCCACTTTCAGATGTCCCATATGGGGGAGATCTCCCGCTATTAGATTGTCAACTCGGAAGGTTTGGGCTGGTGCCATTGTCCCAGTAGGGAATTACCTGGCATTTCCATGCATCAGTATAACTGCTGTGCCACTTAATGATTAATTTGTAAATCAAACTAATCAATTTTGGCAATGCATGTTGTAGCCTTCGATGAAGGTGATGTGCCTCTGTTTACATACAATTATGTGTTATTTATATGTTGAATGTTTGCTAACTCTGATATTTCAGATTTATTAAATGTAGTATCCCACAATTTGACTAAGATGACTGGTTTGGATGGTAATTAGAGCAATTCAAACAATGATTTAGTGGCAACATTGTTTACCCTGTAATGTTTGTCGGTCTAATAAAGTATTTCACTCTTAAGATAACATGAATTGTATATTACGAGGATAGCATCCCACAGAATGTTCATTATGATGTATGCGTGTGTACGTACAAATGAACATTACATAATGTGGGGGGTTTAGTTTGGGGTAGGTACTAGGTAATGTTTAGCTTTGATGCATGTCCAAGTGTAGTTTTCAAACAATTAATAACAGGTGTTGTTAATTTTTTGTTGGTGTATTTGTCAGTCTCAATGAGATACCGTTCTTAATTAGTCCCTAATCCTGCATTGTGTATATGGAGGTGGCACAATGGTGCTTGTGATATTGTAGCAAATGCAGGATTGCAAGAAAACGTTGTATACCAAGCATTGTGTGTTGTGAATGGAGGTTGCTATTGATAGCATGGCTAGCACCGTACAATCACCATTTAAATTTCAAGGTACACCTTTAAAAACAGCTATCCTAATTTCTTCAGGAAATACTCAGTGTTAGTAGAATAACTAAACTGGCTGTTTAATGAATCAGCTGTGGTTCCATCAAGAGACATATACTGTTATATCCTGTGTCGAACGTATCTTCAAATTAGGATGTGAACATTCAGTCCTTTGAATAGCGTCAGGCTAATTTTGAAGACTTGTATAGGGGGCATGATAGCCAGGCTGTTGTCTCTTGAAATGAAGACATATGCCATCTTAGTAATGTGGTGGCCATATGAATTCAGTTGGGGTACACCAGGACATAAAATGCAGTCTACATAGAGAACCATGTGTATGTATAGACATACTTATGTAACACGTATGTACATTGTATTGTACAACACTGTTTAGGACTACCATGATGTTAACAAGCTGTAACGTTGGTGAAGAACTGATGTTTGTTCACCAGTAGAGGGCGTGCCTGTCTCTATGTACACTGTTCGAAGTGTCCTCCTGGTTGCCATGCAAGTCACATGACACTGTTGCCATGTGAGGCAAATTGTGCAACATTCCCATGAACACAATAAAGTTTCTGAGAAATATTGTGGTTTATGTTTTGTCTTGCTTTTAAAGCATAATGGCCATTACAATGATTTGGTGGAACTTCACTATTAAGGTCACCCACAGGATTGGACCGAAGTGACCTGAATTCCAAGGTGACCATATTACTTACTATAATTTACTGTTACACAAATAATTTGGGACTGTCCTAGGGTGACCTTAATTACGAGGTGGCTGTGTACCGAGGTGACCATAAAGCGAGGTTAAGCCGTATTTATAAATGCACTCTGCAGTTGCCCTACTCGCAACATGTCGGACAATACACATTGGAAAACCAAAATTAAATCAAATGTTTAGGTAATTAGTACACCTGTACTTGCACATTTACATCTGATCCAAGTGAACAACCTTGCAAACTATTTTCACTAGAAAAACATCTGGTCTGAAAATTGTTTATGTGGAAATGTCGGCAGTACTGCACTAAGGTCACTCCTTGACGGCTTTTGGTTTTTGAAGTCCTGCAAACATCTATCAGTCTTCTTGTAAGTCATTTCATATAGGAAAAAACTGTTTACACAATACATTTTATTCTGATCCTTACCTCATTACGTTGTCTGACCCACATTTAAACATCCTCATAAGACCGATTAGTGGAGCCAATTTGTGACCATGACCGTCTCATAGAATTGTAACCGATTCCACTTCTACAACAGGCTGGTGTAATTTCTGAAGCAGTAGCAAATCAGAGAACACAGCAACTTACACATGTGACTTGTGGCCTTTCTTTAAAACTCTTCCCTTGATTGGTGCGAGCTAATAGGTGACACCTGCAGTTTCTACACAAGTGACACAATCGCACCAAAATTGGATATAAAGAAACCATTCGTGTAAATGGCCCTTAATTTATCGAACATCTCATAAACTAATCACGTGCATACCATTTCGTATTCAACAGTCGCACAATAACTGCATTCGACTTGTATGGTACAAAAATGCATGAGTTCAAGTAATATGACTTTCGTTTGTGTAGAAAGGTGATATAAATTGACTTTGCTTGGTTAAACAGGCTCATCTATTAAATACCAACATTGAATAAGATGACGTGCACAAGTACAGCTGCACCTAAAACATCCTGTATAAAACATTAAGGGCAGAGTGGCAGCCATAGAATGTGCAAAGAATGCTTCGATTAGAAAGTTACTTCACTTGTGCATCAACACACATAATTTCTTTACTGGCTGCCCTTACACACGCCACACGGAGAAGAGACAAGACAGATACACTAACTCCTACTGATAAATACAATCAAATAAGACATACGACTCTGCACAAGAACCAGCAATATTTTGTGCAATTCTCAAAATAGTGCCAGCTAACTCCACACTTACATCCATACCGATCACAACATCAAAAGTTCAGATACAACCGAGATTCATGCACAGACATGTGCCAAAAAATCCTTACAGGTGTCTTGCAGAAAAGCTGGACATGAATATTATAATGTGCATTCTGTGTTTACTGTACATTTTTTTAAGTCACAAAAGTCTGGGATGCATTCTGGTAGTGAAAAGCTATACAAATACAGCAACATTTAAAACAACTGCGCAACTGTTATTTATAACTTCATTGTGTCAAACACAGCTTAACAAAACTGGTTTGCTACTGGCCCGTCATGCATTGAAGCAAATGTTTAGACAGGCACAGGCACAGGCACGCGCATGTACGCGCCAGCACCCGCAAGCATGCGTTGACGCTCGCTGGCACTTGCTGGCACTTGCAGGCACGCGCAGACACGCGCAGGCACGCGCAGGCACGCGCAGGCACGCGCAGGCACACGCACCGATACGAGCAGACACGCGCACGCGCGCGCTCACACACAAATATTGACATCATGTCATGACCTTGAATATACAACATGAAGTAATTCGCAACAGTGACTTCTGCGCTGATCTGTTGGTATACCACTCCAGAAGAAGGTATATCCACCAATACCTTCTAATGTCAGAAATACGTGCTTCACTGGATATTATATCTTAATTGGTAGTTCCCTCGCTACTATGGCAGTATGTCATTCTGATCATTTAAGTGAGTTTGCTCTATCTAGGTGACGGCTAATCTGGTGAGAGTCTCACACACTGCAGTGAGTAATCGATCGGGAGAGGGCAGTTCTAACAGTCTACCGACCTTAAGTGCTACCATATGGCAAAAGAACCTGAAACCTCAACACAGTGATTGTTATTTACCCGTAATTGAAAGATGGGTTTGTACAGCGACAGAGGATGTCCAAACCTCGATAGGCACTGCACATTGCACCTCTGGGGCCCCATGCTGTTCCGAGATCCCCCATCTAACTAGCCTGGTGCGTCACGGTGACCAGTATCCGTCGGATACCTTGAGTAGGTTGTAATGGGAGTCTTGTTTCAGACGAGATAGGGTATGTTGTTCTCCTCTTGATCCTCTCCTTTCCACTCAAAACCCAACCCAACCTTCCATTGACATTACGTTCCACTCAAAACACACCCCGACCTTCAATTGACATTACTTCCCACTCACAACACACCCCGACCTTCCGATGACAATACGTTCCAATCACAACACACCCCAACCTTCCATGGACATTACCTTCCACTCACAACACACACAAACTTCTATTGGCATTACATTCCACTCACAACATTCCTCGACCTTCCGATGACACTATATGTACATGGGGTACTTCAAACACTTTGGCCCTTTTTATACAAATAAAAGTGCTGGGCTCACGTTCTAAATACAAGCAAATCTCCCGGCCGGACGTTCGTTTAAAATCTCCAGCAGAATCCCGTCCCGTCTTCCAAAGTGATCACCCGAGATAGCCCGACACCACTGGAGACATGCTGAGACGGCCGGGTGCTGAACCACTGAAGTTTCGGCGAGAAATCTTCAACAGCACCCACCCCAGGCAGATATATGCCAGTCAGCTGTCGTCGAACACCATATTGTAAAGTTTTCTTTGAGAAACTCGCTAAAGACACCGAGATGTTTGACGTCGAACGTGGCCGAGTCACGTAGATGAACAGGAATCTACGTAATTATAATGTTATCTAAGACTGGTGTTATTTGGTGTGATTTGGGAGCTTTGACGTCGAACGTGGCCGTGTCACATAGATGAACAGGAATCCACCTAACGTAATTATAATGTTATCTAACACTGGTGTTACTTGGTGTGATATGAGAGCTTCTGTAAAATCAGGAGCGCTTCTGATACTTCCAATAAACGAGGTGTGT
This sequence comes from Paraescarpia echinospica, assembly GCA_020002185.1. Taxonomy (NCBI): domain Eukaryota; kingdom Metazoa; phylum Annelida; class Polychaeta; order Sabellida; family Siboglinidae; genus Paraescarpia; species Paraescarpia echinospica. The sequence goes on along the minus strand of CM034539.1, from coordinate 31,922,206 downwards.
CAGCAGGAGCTCGTAACACGTACGAGGAGTCAAATAGAAGGGAGAATAAATTATAACTTTTTATCGTTTTTTTCAATCGCAAAATATGTTGAATCATTGCGTAGGTTTAATATATGCCACTGGTGTTACTAATTTTACAAAATGACGGGATCATTTCCGAAAGAAAAATTACCATCTGACAAAACTCTTAAATGGTTGAGTTCGCTTATGGCGGTCATATCACCGTGCAGTCCAGTACCTTGAAGCAATTCACTGTAATCTTGTAGACAAGGAACCCAACCGAAGAATCCGGCATATCAAGGAAGCCATCTGGTTCAGGAAGACCAGAACACCCACCAATAGAGAGGAGGACAACTACGAACTGCCTCACGTTGTAGGATGACGTCATTCAGCGTCATCGTTACTGAAGAAGTCAGCGTGAGACGTTAGACGAAAAGCTTCTGCCAGGTAAAATCACTTTGGATATGAAAAAGTGAAAGTTTTTGATCTGAAAAAGAACTATCCTGAAGAATGTTCTGTAAGGTCCTCATTCCGCCTCAGTTGTGGAATCTGTGGGTGCGCGTGTGGGTGCTCGCGCAATGTATACGTGTATGCTCACTTGTTTGTAGAGAGCAGTAATGGTAGAATGTGGTTCTTGAGATATGGGAATAATACACTTTAATGGACGTCATCGTGAATAATGGCGGGTCTATGAATACCAGCGAAGGGCAAGAAGTAATATATTTGAAATTGCCATACATACAAAACTATGCTGACGTTGACTATGTGGCTATGTTAATAATACTCAGCGACGGGCGCCATCTTTAAAAATGGCGAATGTGTCAATGTCAGCGAACGCTATATTTACCATTTTCGAAATCGCTGCCTACAAATTTATACAGAGACATACAAAATACTACTCTACGTGATGTAGTTGCCAAGACATGGTGATATTTCTATTGACGACAGCCATTTTTATATATGGCGGATGGGGCTGACACAGAAGTTCAGGAATAAAATATTTGAAATCTTTGACACCCAATATTGCACATTGACCCCCCACTAGTTAGTATGGTTCGAGGTGACGCAGTTATCATACATAATATGAGGAAATTGCATTTGGTGGCATGGACTGTTTCAAATATCATATAGAGTTTCCCTCCCCCGATTGTATCAATAAAAGAAATTTCTTGGCCCATAAAATATTGTCGTCTCTGTTTGTATCTAGTTGAGTGTTATAGTCGCATTTATTAATCGTGTGGAATATATTATGTTTACAAAATACCTCCAAATGATTACGATTGTTAGACATGTTTTGAAGAACGAGAATAGTGTCTTTGAATTATAACCAGCGAGACTAATAATTCCTAGGTGCACCGCACCGGCAGCCGTATATAGGACAGAGGAAGTAAGGGAAGAATACGTGGAAACGGACAAAGGAGAAGGAAACTATGACTATTACGTGGCTATGATGCTATCACCAGGCGGGCAACATATCCATATCAGTGGCGCACTCTTAAAGAAAATTTAAGTGATACTTAAGATTACGAAGAGGTCCGGGGGAGCGAATGGGTGAGTAAGGGAAGAATACGTGGAAACGGACAAAGGAGAAGGAAACTATGACTATTGCGTGGCTATGATGCTATCACCAGGCGGGCAACATATCCATATCAGTGGCGCACTCTTAAAGAAAATTTAAGTGATACTTAAGATTACGAAGAGGTCCGGGGGAGCGATTGGTGAGTGAGTGAGTGAGTGAGTGAGTGGGTGGGTGGGTGGGTGGGTATGTGAGTGAGTGAGTGAAAGAGTGAGTGACTAGATGAGTGAATAAGTGAGTGAGTGAGAGAATGACTGGATGAGTGAGTGAGTGATTGAGTGCGTGAGAGAGTAAGTGACTGAATGAGTGAGTGAGTGGGTGAATGGGCGAGTAAGTGACTGGATGAGTGAGTGACTGAATGAGTGAGTAAGTGACTGGTTGAATGAGTGAGTGTGTGAGTGACTAGATTAGTGAGTGAGTGAGTGACTGGACGGGTGATTGATTGATTGATTGATTGAGTAAATGAGTGAGTGGGTGAATGAGTAAGTGACTGCATGAGTGAATAACTGACTGGATAAGTGAGTGAGTAAATGACTGGACGAGTGAGTGAGTGAGTGAGTAAGTGACTGGAGGAGTGAGAGAGTGAGTGAATGAGTGAGTGAGAGAGTGAGTGAGTGAGTGGGTGGGTATGTCAGTGAGTGAGTGACTGGAGGAGTGAGATAGTGAGTGAATGAGTGAGTAAGTGATTGGACGAGTGAGAGAGTGAGCGAATGAGTGAGTGTGTCTGCGAGTGAGTGACTGGATGAGTGAATGAGTGAGTGAGAGAGTGACTGGATGAGTGATTGAGTGAGTGAGAGAGTATGTGACTGGATGAGTGAGTGAGTGGGTGAATGAGAGAGTAAGTGACTGGATGAGTGAGTGAGTGAATGGGTGAATGAGAGAGTAAGTGACTGGATGAGTGAGTGAGTGAATGAGTAAGTGACTGGTTGAATGAGTGAGTGAGTAAGTGACTATGAGTGAGTGCGTGAGTGAATGGGTGAGTGAGTGATTAAGTGACTGGACGTTTGAGTGAGAGAGTGGGTGAATGAGTAAGTGACTGGATGAGTGAGTGAGTGAGTGAGTGAGTGAGTGAGTGAGTGAGTGAGTGAGTGAGTGAGTGAGTGAGTGAGTGAGTTAGACGTTTTTATAAAATATATTTTTTGAAAAAAGATAGGATTCCATATGTACGTATTAAAGTCCTGCGCGGGCTGGAAATCTGAGCCCGCACCCGCCCCGCAACTATGTCATTTGACCCGCAGCCCGCCCCGCATATTACAACTCAGCCCGCAGCCCGCCCCGCATATTTTGCCACATCCTGGCCCGCAGCCCGCCCCACCCCGCAGTAACTTGGCCCGCAACCCGCCCCGCCCCGCAGTAATTAGTCAAAAGTCAGCCCGCACCCGCCCCGCAGCCCACAACAGATGACATGGAATCATTAAAAATATATCCTCTATATTAATCGTTGTTGTTTACAATATTAACAATTGCACGGCGCTGGGTGACAACCATGTCGTACTTGGAATTCCATCTTTAAGAACAATAGAACCCTTGTCATTATAATGTAAATGCCTGAAGGTGATAAGCAGACCTGGGGCAAAGTAAAGGTACGAGTACACATTTTAATGTATTTTAAAATTATTAATTAATCTAATTGATATAACTCAGCACAAGTGAATATGCAATGGCAGTTGATCATTTGTTTATGAGGAACAATGAAATTCACACCGCTGGCATTAATTTCAGTGGCATCCTATGATCTTATAATCTATTTGCCATTGTACTGCATGAACACGAGTTGTTCAAAGGTTGAGTCTGGTGCACAAAGGCAGTGTTGCAATTTGCAATCTGCTGATATTAGAATTAGTTAGCAATTTATATTTTCTGATCGTAGACTACTGATTGTTGAGAGGGTTTTCACATGTCCATATAACAGGCTCAAAATCCCCTCTGGACCAGGCTACTGGCACCAGATTATACTAGTGTAGAAGGCAGTTTAACTTGAGCCATCTTACTTCTACAGAGGAAGACTGACAGTTCTTGTTCTTAGCAGTTAGGCATTGTCAGCCAGTGCCAAGTGGCGTGGTCTCCAGTCTCCACACATCAAAGGCATTTCCTGTCTAATTGGTGGAGTAACTGCTCTTTATGGACATCCTGGTGGCTTAATTACACAAACAGATTGATAGCCTGAACTGATATTTCCTCCTGGAAGAAGCCACTAATCACACCTGACTGAAGCTGGCAAGGCAGGCCAGCACATGTTATCATAACACTGTTTAAACACAAACAAAAGGGCAATCTGGTAATCCCCAATTAATTAGCTCAAAGAATGTCCCACCTTTGAGTAACTGGTGACCATTAATGAGTTACAAAAATCAGCCCGCTGTAGCCCGCATGAAGAAATTACTAGCCCGCAGACCGCCCCGCCCCGCAGTGACCTGACCCGCAGACCGCCCCGCCCCGCACAAATTGAAACTTAACCCGCACCGCAACAACAACAAAAATCCAGCCCGCGGTTGCGGGCCCCCGCGGGCTGCGGGCCAAAACCCGCCCCGCGCAGGGCTTTAGTACGTATACGGTATACGTATGCGGCAAACAACGAATTTCCATTCAATGATCATTTTTTATTATCGTTGCACAAAGAAGTTCTCGGTACAGGCGTACATTAAGTCTGTGGCATTCATGTTAGCTTCGATAACAATAGTAACCGGTTACTGTTCATGGTACAGGCTGCAATTACAGTCGTCTATGATACAACGAAGGACACGTTTGTTAAGCGTACGTCTCATGGTCATGTCGTCAGACCACGGAAAGGATGGGCCATCTGGGAGATAATGACGGACGTCTTCGATCTTCTTCAAGTGTTTCGACGATACCGATTCATTAGACCGGCTGCGGCCAGAGTTTCAGCTTCTTGCACGTGTCTATGTCAAGGCAGCTTTTGCTTTCCTGGTAGGGTCTGGATCGAGGACATTGGCACTTCGCGACACACATGAAGGTGCATCTGATGACCGGCTTACGGCAAGTGCGAGTGCACTTCCGTCCACACGAGCTCACCAGGACACACTACAAACACGTCACAACACCTTGTAGATGACAGAGGCGTGTCCGAGGTGTGTGTGGAAAATAAATGCTGTGTGTGCGTGCGTGCGTGCGTACGTGTGTGTGTTTGTGTGTGTGCGGGCAGGCGTGCGTACGTGTATGTATGCGCACGTGCGTGCGTGCGTGTGTGTGTGTGTGTGTGTGTGTGTGTGTGTGTGTGTGTGTGTGTGTGTGTGTGTGTGTGTGTGTGTGTGTGTGCGTGCTGGGTGTGTGTGAGATAGAGATCGAGACAGAGAGAGAAAGCGCGCGCCAGCATGCGTGTGTGTGCGTGCTTGTGTGTGCGTTATAGTATGCTGATGTTGGTAGCGGTTTGTTCACTAAATTATATCCTGCAGTATTGCCTGCCAAGATTATTTAGTGAAATTTATGATGCAAATATCAACGAGTGTTGCATTAAAATTAGCGCACTGAGGTACCACCAATATCACTCATCCATAGTGACTGATCTGGCAGATTCTTGTTATCTGCGCCACTGAGCTCGGATTGTCTGAGGACATTGGCGCATAAGAAGTAATTTATTATTATTAGTATTTTATTAAACTACAATTTACATGTTATTTATTAAACTACAATATACATGTTATTTATTAAACTACAATATACATGTTATTCTTACCACCAACGTGCGTTTTAAAAAGCCCAAAACCATGTTCGCAATATTTTTGAACCATGCCGAAGTGCACGTGACAATGAACTGACATCAGTACATAACAATAATGGGCAAACCGACTTAAAAGTTGGGCGAAAATACATTTCAACCACTTTTGTTCATTTCTGTTACGCATTCGGTCTTTATAAGCACCAACTATCAACACTTAGACAAAGATGGAAAGCATTATGTTAGACATCACATATCAGGAGAGAAAAACAAACATCTAAGTAAGAGAGACGATAAAGGTCATAGACGTGATGGAACAAATCAGAAGACAGAAGTGGACCTGGGCAGGGCACATTAACAGATTACGAGATAACCGATGGACATCGCGTATCACAACATGGAGACTTTACGAAGGGAAACGATCAAGAGGAAGACAGGCGAGATGAGTACGTGAAGGGCACCCTCTGGCAGATAGCGCAAGAGAGGCACACTGGAGACGACGTGTTGAGGCCATCGCCTAACCACGGGACACTACGGCTGCACAATGATGATGATAAACACGATGGTGATGCGTCGCTTCCGGCACACGCGAATGTACGTGTTTGAACTTACGACATCCCGTTTGTTTCCTCCAGTTCCTTTCGACGAGTTTCCCACAGTCTCAAGCGAAAGCTTCCACGCTCTCGCAAGCAAGTTTCTTCACCAACTGGGTGTCCTTCTGGTAAAGGAAAATAAATAAAGTTATTAGTATCAGTATCCACATATTAATGTACGGTAACGCTGTGGGGCAGTCTGATAGTATCTCCTCCCGGGTAGCTAGATTCTTGAACCATTGTCCCGTGGTCTATCAATTGGCGACGATTTTTTTAAAGTAGTTATTTCGAGTTATTTACATGTGTGTTTGCTGCTCAAACATGGACACAGTGGGTGAATTGAATGGTGAACCACTCTCCAGAGAGCAACACTACAGATTCATGAATAGGCCTTAGTTCGGATGCACGTACAACAACATAATAATACGTTCATAGCCATGATAAATACATAGCGTATAGACTATGCAGTTATTTGCAGGTATACGTTGTAGCGTCCAAGGTTGTCATTAAAGATATATAACATTTGTTACATTTAAGGCCATCTGTGTAGGCACATGTTTAATGTTTCAATAAATAAAGTTGTGTTGTGGCATGACCGATTTGAACGAAAGGTTTTCGTTACATACATACATGCATACATGCATGTTTGCATACGTGCATACGTGCATACATGCATACATACATACATACACACAGATACGCACGCACGCTGCAACCCGCGCACATTCACACACACACACTTACTCACGCGCGCACGAACGCACACACACATACGCACACACACACACACACACACACACACACACACACACACACACACACACACACACAAATCAAATCAAAATCAAATCGTGACATTTATATTACGCCGTTCCAACAATCGTTGCTCACGGCGCCTTACGGAATGTTCGGGAAAACAGATAAGTTTTAAGGTTTGATTTAAAATCAGTGTTTGTCATTATTGTTGCAGTCAGCTTTTTTGGCAGCAAGTTCCATAGTGTTGGGGCTGCCACACAAAAGGATCTATCACCCCAGCGACGCGATGCACGTGGTACACATAAATGATTGTGTTCACTGCAGCGCAACAATCGAGTTGGCTGACGTCTGTTCAAACATTTGGTGATATACTGTGGTGCACAGCCAGGCAGTGCTCGGTGCGTGAGTAGAAGTATCTTATACTCTACTTTAACTGCTATTGGCAGCCAGTGCAGCAGAGGTGTGACATGACAGAACTTCCTGGCGCCGTCGACAAGGCGGGATGCCCAGTTCTGTACTCTCTGCAACCGTTCTAGTTGTTTCACAGGCAGTCGGTGGAGTAATGCATAGCCTACGTCAAGTCTGCTGGTAACAAACGCATGTATGACTTGTTCCGTCGCTGCAGGCGTTAGATAACGTCTTATTCTTGCAATATTTCGGAGATGGAAAATTGCAGATCTACAGACAGCAGTCACGTGCGTCTCCATCTTCATCTCGGCATCGAACTGTACACCAAGGTTCCGTACTTTCTGAGTTACAGTGACCAAACAGTCTCCAATGCATAGTGTGCGCAGCTCAATTTTTTTTAGTTGTTGCGCAGAGCCGAGCACCATGACTTCTGTCTTTGAGTCATTCAACTTTAAAAAGTTTGTCACCATCCACGTCCAGATCTCCGCTACACATTCTTCAATACGGACGACAGCCGCAGCAATTTCCTCTTGGTGTGGTTTCACTGGAATGTAGATTTGAGTATCATCCGCGTAGAAATGACACATCAAATTGTACTTGCGAATAATCTTAGCAACTGGTGCTACATAGATGGAGAACAGCTGAGGACCCAGCACGGAGCCTTGTGGTACCCCGTATACCAGAGGACGAGCAGGCGATGTAGCACCATGAATGTGGACAGACTGGACTCTGTCTCTTAGGTATGACTTAAACCAGTCCAGTGCATCTTGGACCACTCCGATATCATGTGAGAGTCTATGCAACATCATTTCATGGTCGACGGTGTCAAACGCAGCCGATAGATCAAGGAGAACCATGATGATAACATGCTGATTGTCCATTGCGTGTAGGATGTGATTCTGCACACAGACAAGGGCCGTCTCAACGCTGTGATTCGGCTTGTACGCTGACAGATAGGGCTCACAGAGATCGTGCTCTGACATGTGAACTGACAATCTCGCAGCAACGACACGTTCTATTGTCTTCGATAGATAGGGTAGATTTGACACGGGTCGGTAGTTATTCAAGACAGTTTTGTCTAGACTCGGTTTCTTGAGTACTGGCCTGATGTGCGCTTCCTTCAAGTGCGAAGGCATTACCCCCGTTCTCAGAGACAGGTTAACAATTGTCATGAGCACAGGTACAACATCGTGCGCACAGTCTCTAAGAAGCCATGTCGGAATGGGATCAAGTTCACAAGATTTGACTGGCGATGACTTCAACAACATTCCAATTTCAGCCTCAGTGGCTGGCTCAAATGCAGTCAGCAGACACGTCTGCGGTGCATCATCAGCAGAGGCATTTACAGTGATGACATTCTGATTCAGTTCAGACCGAATTTTCGAGATCTTTTCTGAGAAGAAATCCGAGAACCGCATTGCCAGTGTGTCAGACGAGTCACATGGCGGTAGTGGTGTGCCATTATCAGTGTGTAGGAGCTTGGCAACAATCTTGAACAGCTGCTTCTGATCAACAGATGCATTAGCAATTTGATTCATGTGGTATTCAAGTTTTGCACGGTGCACAGACGAAGTGACGAGCTGGCGCTGGAGGCAGTAGGCAAGCCTGTCAGACTCCATTCCAGATTTTCTCCATGTTCTTTCCAGTTGTCGTCTAACACACTTTTGCGATCGTATGCCATCATTATACCACGGCGTGTGTGGTCGTACAATCACTGTGCGGTTCTTTAACGGTACCTGCTTGTCAATGATAGCCGCAATGGTTTCATTGTACATGTCAACAGCATGGTTCATGTCATCAGACAGATGATTTGACAGTAGCAACGAACGGATTTCATCACATATCGCAGTGGTATTGATATGTCGATAATTTCGACTCGTCGTCGTTACCCGGACGTTTGGTGGTTTCACGAGTTGCAGTGTGCAATGAATTGCCGAGTGGTCTGACATGTGTGGGATGTCTGTTCGTATATTGTTCAGAAACGTATCAGATGAACGCGTTATAAGCAGGTCGATGGTATGTCCGGCAACATGCGTCGGGACTTCCACGTGCTGAGTAAGATCTGCTGCATTTAGAATGTTTTGAAAGCGCTTAATGTCATTGTCTGATGTATTGTCCATGTGGAAGTTAAAATCACCTGCGATCAGCATGTTTGACGTATACATCGACATGGAGTCCAACAAATCACCAAATTCTAGGAGAAATTCCGCAGTTGTAAAGCCATTCTTGGAATTTGGCGGGAGGCGATAGACGACAAGAAGACGAACAGACTGAGTGTCATTGCTGAGTTGTAGACACATCGATTCAAATGTCTTTGATTTCGGCATCTCGAGATGTCGCGTAGTGAAGCCAGACTTGTAGACAACTGCAACACCACCACCGGTGTCGTACGTTCTCGGGACATGTCGTAGTTGGTAACCAGCAGGTGTGATGCAACCAGTAGAGAAGGAGTCATCAGCACTCAACCACGTCTCTGTGATGGCGAGTATGTCTAGATCATTGTCCTCAATAAGGTCACATATCACGGTCGCTTTCCCCGCTTGCTTCGCGTCACACACCGATCTGGCAATCAACAAGCAGAAACACACTTGGCGTACAGATGGTATGTCACATACACTGTCGAGTCGAATCAAATTCGATGTGTAGGTTTCACATCTCACGATGACCGATGATGGGAAGCGAGGAGTAATCAGAACAGGAATGGGTCTTTGCTTTGACCTCCCTGCCCTACACCCCCTATGAGTCCGCCGATTGTTCACGCGTTCTAATGGTCGCAGTGGTGCCACACAAGCATCTATTAAAAGGTAGCATCCAGTAACAATAGAACGTCCAATTCGCAGTAGATCCAATCTATTGTATGTGATCATGCTGTGGCAGTGCATTGTTCTAGTTGTCGTCACGCCTGGTCAACCGGCTACAATGTTGTGACACAGGTGCAGTTCACTATACTGGTACGCACTGCATATAAATTACAAAAATGCTAAAATGTCATTAAGTACTTGTTAAAATAGTGCAGTCCACCTTCGACCCGAGACATTCAGAAAAACAACTCTAAAATTGCACTGCTGTTCCACGGTTAAAAACAGGTAAAAATGTAAAATATCCACGTGCTTGTTTTGGTGCAGCCACATAGAGGCGCGACACAATCACACACACACACACACACACACACACACACACACACACACACACACACACACACACACACACACACACACACACACACACACACACACACACACACCGTGCTACATACATTAACCGTGCCACATAGAGGCACCGTACTATAGACAAATACCGTACTATATAAATACACTGTGCTACATACAAACGCCGTGCTGCTTACGGACACACTATTTTAGACGTTTCGTGGTCAATTTCACTCGTGACAAAACGCTGACGTGTTACGTAATATAGAAACAACGATGTTTCTGCAACACTTGTTAGTTAGCAATATTTTCACACATAATAAACCTTTATAAGTATAATAAGCTATTAATTCACACATTCGTGTCCGTTCTTCATCACACAGCTCATATTTCAGTCTCAGGTCTCTTTTTCGTTGACCGCCGTCGTCTTTTTTTCTTCTTACGCCGCAGACTGGCCAGTGCGAAGAGGGTTATGACAATAATTATTGTTACTTGCTGAGTGACTGTGTTTTGCTTGGGTGGAAATACAGACAATAATCCATTGTACATAACGACGCGGTTATGCCTACGGATATAATATGAACATAGAAAGCGGTTCTCAGATCTATTTTATGTAAAACAGTTACTGTTGGCACAATTAAGAGCACTGCCAATTTATCCATCCACCACCTAACCTCCACCACTTTAATCCGGCCCACCCCAGTAATCAAAGAGCATTAACAAAATCTCAACTTTTCCCTGATTCCTGCGACACCGGATTAGTTTTACAATAAAACGTCCTTGGCCACGATTAAGCTTGCGACAACACCAAATATGATAGATTTTCACAGGCGGATCCATTGGGGCTGGGGAGCACGTGGCCTCTTAGGAATTTGGCGGGCCCGCATACCTTTTATATTGGGCCAACTAGATCTTGCCCCCCCCCCCCGGAGACCCTTGGAAATGTTCCACCGTTCAGGTAACAAAAAGCTGATGTTATGCCAACGCGGCGGCGAAAATTGTCAATAGAATCCATTCGTTTATGTTGCGCCTAAATGTACATTAAACATGGGACTCTGAATTTATTGCACTAGAACAAACAGTTTAAACAATCAATGTGTTCTGAGGAAACAAATTCGAAGTATTTTCCAATTACCTATTACCTAAACGTGTCAACTTGTTAATAATGGCCGTCTTCGTCACTGCACAAAAAGAGATGTCCAAGAGGCAAGATATGCCGTTGTATCGCCTTGCAAAAATATCTCTTGCGCTCGGGTCGCCAAATGTGTAGCAGCAAGTAAGTGGGTGTCTGTCACGGAGTAGCGAGGTCTCAGTACACTAGATGGCTCAGGTCTAGTAGAGTTCTTAAATGATAAGGTCAACGCACATGGAACGGAGCGTGTGCAAGCAACAAAGAACGAGGAAAATTTAATAAACTTTACGAATCCCTGAACCTATCTAACTAAGAAAGAAAAGTCAATGCATCTCTCAGTTATCCCATTTTCATTCCTTCCTAAAGTGGATTATTCCACTACACGACCAAACACTAGGCGCCAAGTAGTATCTAAGAAGAAACCACATTATATATATACATGCAACTTAACGCTAGTCCTCACGGACTTTCATTTTCATTCCTTCCTAAAGTGGATTGTTCCACTACACGACCAAACACTAGGCGCCAAGTGGTATCTAAGAAGAAACCACATTAGATATCTACATGCAACTTAACTATATACATGTTTCATGGGTAACAGTACCCAGCTCCAAGACTTTGAATCTTTGAATAACTAAAAACGAATACCATTCATGAAACAGCAAACAATATTAACGTTCAATGAGAACATAGACATTTACGCCAGGCTAGTCCCACTCGAACCTATGCGAATGTTCGTTGAAGTCCTCACGCCGAGCGCCGTGAACAAACAGAACAGTGCTTCTCGGCCGCACGAATGATGACGCCGGAGAGTAAACGCTTGCCGCCGGCCGCTGCGAATTCTCGAGTAGCGTCCGTGCTACGTTAAAGTTGTCTCGCTCGGTCGCAAACGATTGAGATATCGGTCGAATGCGTTGGCCCGAATGATGACGCCGGGCAGTAGACGCTTGCCGCCGGCCGCTGCGAATTCATGAGTCGCTTGCGGTCACGCCGTCGGACGAGGCCAGCGCTGTTTGTGGTTGGTGGACACTCCCCTTATCACACTCGAGCTGGGGTGAGCGCGTCGCTACTATAGAGGGTGTCTAATGACGTCAGCACTATGCGTGCACAGAGCCCCCAGCGGCCATATTGAAGTACAAGCGACCCGTTCGCAACCGCCCGCATTGTGTGTGTTCACTGAGCCGCTAAATTGTTTTCTTTGTCGTTGCACCGCGCAGTATGGCTTCAAAGACAGTTAAAGTTCCGTATGTTGACACATTATAAGTGTTGACAAAGCAGAGGTATTTAGATAAGTTACGAATCGTTGATAGCGTTGATCCGTATTCTTTGCCGAATTCGGCATGGTCTAAGAAGGAAGCATGCTTACCAGCTGTATCATACCCGGACATAGTGAACTACTTGATTTTTAACAAATCTTTCTACACCATGGAAGACATGAAGGCGTGGAAGAGCCTAGAGGCTTACAACCAGCTGAAGTCAGGATGGATAAGCGATGTGGCGGTTTTTGTATAAAAAAAAATGGCTACCACATTGTACGAGCGAAAGTAAGCTTTGATTTCAGTAAATTTAGACATTTAGTTTTGATAAGTAGGTAGTCCCCCTATTAATAATATTACAATAGCCAATAGGCTTAGCTTAATGAGAATGACTGTAAAATTAATTGCAATAAAATATGTGCATGCAATTATACCTATGCCCTGTCTGTACCGCCCATTGTGACTGCATGGCTGGGTTGGGCGAGGCCTGCACTCACATCGCCCCACTTCTCTTTGCGGTGGATACTACCGTGAAGATCCGTGACAGCAAGACCGTGACGCAAGAGCCAGCTTATTGGCTGCTGCCAGCAACTCACCGAGAGGTTCGTTACAGAGAGGTTGGTGAAATCGATTTTATGTCAGCCTTGACCAAAAAAAAGCAACTGGACGAAGCCATTGCCAGTGGGTCGCCGGTCTCATCTCGGGTTCGTCAACCAAAGAACATTGCCGCACCAAGTCATGCTGAGCTTGACAGCTTTTTCCATGGGCTTAGCCTGGGTGACACAAAGCCTGTTGTGTTGTCCCTTCTGCCCCCGTACAGTGATGGGTTTGTTCCCTAACAGGCCCAGGTAAATTTTCCAGCAGTGCTTTCGGACATGTTCCAGGATGAGCTGTACAAACAGCCGTTCCATGTCGTCCTGGAGAATTGTTCGTCTGTCACGTTGGCTGTCACACTTCAACAGGCGGAGGCAGTGGAGTTGGCGACAAGGGCTCAGGCCAACTCACGACTGTGGCCAAAGTTCAGGGCTGGCAGGGTGACTGCATCGAGGTTTCACAAAGTGTGCCACACCGACCCCTCTCACTCATCACCAAGTACGATCAAGGACATCTGCTACCCGGATCGACACCTGACCACACCAGCCATACGATGGGGCATCAAGCATGAGAACGTTGCGAAGGCTGCTTATCGCAAGACGATGACCGGGCATGCTAACTTCTCCATGCGGGACTCTGGATTAGTCATCCACAACCGATATCCAGAGATTGGGGCTTCTCCCGATGGAATCGTCCGATGTGACTGCTGTGGGGAAGGCAGTCTCGGAGTGAAGTGCCCCTACCTCGTGCGTGACGAGTCCTGAGTGAGGTAAAGGAAGGCGCCACATGTTTGGCAAAGAATGCAGATGGCACCCTACACTTGCGAAAAGGACATGCCTACTACTACCAGGTACAGTGTCAGCTGTTTGTGTGTGGGCACAGCTATGGAGACTTTCTTGTGTGGACACAGACGTCCTATTACTGCGAGCGCATCTACAAGGATGACATTCTCTGGGAAGAGATGGTACCAAAAGCCCGACACTTCTTTCGAGTAGGTGTGCTACCCGAACTGCTGGGAAAATGCCACACACGTCCACCCCTGGTTGGTTGTGCTGTGAACTCGGACACTGTGAACACTGGTGAGGCTGCACAAGCAGTGTGGTGTTACTGCCGAAAGGAGGAGTGTGGCGAGATGGTGGCCTGTGACAGTGACAGCTGTCAGTATGAATGGTTTCACTACATGTGTGTGGGTGTGCTGTCGGAACCAAAGGGAAAGTGGTTTTGCCCTGAATGCCGAAAGAACAAACGCAAACAGAGAATGGAGAAACGCTGAATCATGAATGTCCAAGAAGGAAAAAAAAAAAAATAGCATGTCTGACATGTCTGCAGTTTTTCATTTCACATAAAAATCCTAGCTGCACTGATGAGTCCTGGGGGGACGAAACATGTTACTAACAGACAGGTGCAATTACAATATATATATTCATATCAATCACAGTGACACCAATTACAGCATACCACTTTCATCGCAAAAATAATTATTCCTTTTGGTGTCTATATTGATATAATCAGGTTCAACCTAAAATCCAGATATATAAAATATCAACCAAAAATAATGTAAGTGTATTTATTTTTAGAGCATGTTTATTTACACATGTAATTTCAAACATTTATTGTTTTCCATTCAAAAGTTAATTATAATAAAATTTGTAAATGTTATTCTTACCAGAAGATTTAGTCTTTACACAAAATTATAGCTACCTGGTGCTACACAGCAACTAATATTAAACATACATGTTTCGTCCCCCCAGGACTCATCAGTGCAGCTAGGGTTTTCACGTGAAATGAAAAACCGCAGACATGTCAGAAATGCCATTTTTTTTTCTTAGATATCATTCCACACATACTACTGCGTGCCATCTCCTACCATTGTGTAATCTCACTAGTCAAATGGAACGATGGGCCCATTCAAGTTTGTAAGTGCACAGCAGACTGTGGCTATTTTGTCAATCGTGGTGATTCCTTTTCCATCATTGACGAAGAGAAAGTCAATTGGCACTGTTTCTCCCAGAAAGGTGTACTTCTGACGAAGCAGGCCAATAACACGCTCAACATGGATTCGCAGATGAGCGAGTTTTCGTGATCGTTCAAGCTCGACTGCTGGCATCTGGCTCTTCCCCTTTGTGAAGGCAGGCATTTTGATGGTTGCCATCATCAGTTCCACACTGTCATTCACATCAAACACTCTGTCGGCCATCACAACGTCACCTGGGAGGAGGTGGTCGAGGAAACCACAGTGTTCGGTGAGGTACTTGTCACTGACTCGGCCAGCCCAAGCTCTCGACAAGAAGGAAATGGTCCCTTGTGGCGTAATTCCTATGAGGAACTTCACCGTATTGTGATGCTTGTAGGAAGACCAAGTCAGTGACCTTGCTTCCAGGTTTGATGGTGTTTCGATATACACCTCGAAACAGTCAATGATTACCACAACTTTTGACTCGAGATAACGCCAGAACTCCATCGGCATTGTCTTCCTCAACTCATCTCGTCCTGACCATATAATTAGTGGCTGCATCATGACTTACAGAACATCGAGTGTGTTCAAGAAAATTCTTGTGACGGTCGACTGTCTGACGTTGAACAGAAAACCCAACAGTTCATTCGACACACTCAGGCGGAGCTTCATCAATGTCATCAATAACTGCTGAAACTTGGTCAGGGATGATCTGTGTGTTTCGTGTAGACGCGGTGACACAAGTTGTACAGCTGCATGAGGATGTAGTGAGTTGGAAGGCCGGAAAGAAAATTCACTTTGTTGTCATTGCCGGCTAAGCTGCACTCAGTCAACTTTGTAGATGCCAACTCCAGCTTTAAGCTGCTGTTCTCTAGCGTCAGCCTCCTCATCTCTTCCTCTATTCCACGCACCACATCCCCACTCATATCAGTCTGACACTCTTTTGTATCATCGTCCGCTGCTGGTGGTACTACATCATGTGTCCGGTCTTCCACTAAGGAGGTCTGCATGGGCAGTAGTGTATTGGCCATGTCTAGGCGAGCTCTGTTAGCAGCACGATCAACTTTGCGCTCGTATCGTGACAAACTGGTTGCTCCATGTGACGGCTTGAGCATGTCGTGGCCAAGGTTTATGGTAGGTGTCCAGTCACAGTTTGTTTTGTCATACAAACTGGCAGGCTTGCCTACAAAACAATATATAAAAAACATTAAAACATGACTGAGAATATTTAATAAATATGTAATGTGATTTGAAATTGTTTTACTGTCTTATGGCTTAAAACCCACTGTAGCATTGATACACAATAACAATTGTAACTAATACAACCATACAACTGTCAGCAGGTATTTTACTGTATAAAATGTTAGTGTTACTCAGTCAATGTTATATTTGTTATTATATTGTATTAATAAAGAAGTGTATAATTCTATGTTTATAAATTTGCTAGTCAATCAATTACATAGGCTATGGTTGCTATGGAATTTATGGCACAACACAGCCATACACAGCATAGCCATAGGTGATAGGCAAAGCCATGGGATCAGACACAGTCACAGGCTGTTAGTTACGTAAACCTGACTTAATTTTATGTATGTAACATTTAATAATTTATACGGCCTTAACATTAATCTTACTTACCAGTCACAAAGTGCAACGAGCATACACGAGTGTATGGGTAGTTGGACGGCTTAATGTCTGACCGGCCTATGCTGGAATGCCAGACACGCTGTCGTTCCTTCGAAAGTTGTCGAGTTTGTTCCCCCCCGCGTATGGCGAATTGTGGGCAGTCTGAAGTACGACAAATGACTGTCTCTGTCAGCTCGTTTGCCGCAAGCAAATACTCCACAAAAGTTTACCATCCTTCGCGAATAACGGTGTAACGATGAAAAGAAAAGATTTACTGCATCAGTGAACATTCACAATGCGGGTGCGCGCGGGGCGGTCTGTACTCCAGCGCTTGTACTCCAAGATGGCAGACCGCAAAAATGGTGACGTCACACGCACAGCCTCTATCGCTCATGCATGCAAATATTCGCCGTGGCAGTCGTTCTAGGACATCGGGGCCGACCGGAAAGTTTTCTTTATTATGCCGCTGTCGTGGCGGCATGGTTTCTTCGAAGCACGAACAGTCTCTCTAGACGCTGATTATCGTACACACACATTTTGGGGAACGTAACCCACGTTAACAATTCCCACCACGCTTCGCAACTTAATTTGCCATTTCCTTGGCAGTAGGGTAACCTGTGTCGTTCAACCCTGGATCTGTCCCAGTCCTTCGCCAGCGACCAGATGGCGAAATGCTTATGACAGACGTTTATATATGTGGACCTATTTACACATCATATGACCGGTTTCCATCATTTCTATTAGCTACTAGGGTAAATGTGCCTAATGTCAGACAGTACCATCTATCGGACACTTTATCTTAAAATGTTTGGAATTCTCGACTTGCCATTCTCCCAGTGTGCAATGTGCGCGCATGCGCAAGCACCGTAGCAACAAGAGCTCGGTGAATGCTAGGTGAATGAGTCCATTGACAGTATACACGGAGTAGAGATCGGAGCATACTGTCATGCCTAAACATTGCGTTGCTTTCGGTTGCACTAACCACAATTTGAAGCCAGGAAAGAAAATATCACACCACGTATTTCCAAGAGATGTGGAGCGCAGGAAACGGTGGTTACAGGCCGTGAAACTGGAACATATTGATGGCAGCAAGTCACCTTCGAAACATGCCGTGTTGTGCGGGGAGCATTTCATTACTGGTTAGTATCATTTTGTATAATTACGTATGTATTGGGAAACTTGTCATATAAATATGATTAAGTGTATTTGTATACGACTGATCTTCAAAATGTTGAAGTTGGTTGACTAGAAGAAGTGTAACGAGAATTATACCAGGGGAAGTAAAATATCACTGGCCTGTCTATCTATAATTACTAACATGTGTCCCCCCTCTGTGTTGTTCACCTAATCACTCTCCTACATCCATTATATATGCATATTTAACCAAATGACCAGGCTTATCTACCCGACACATTGATACAGAGATAATTGAAGGAATCTTGTTGGTTTGAGGCCTGGTGGCCAGCATGTTATATCACCTAAACCATCAGTGTCACCCACCCCTCTACTCTAGCCCCTTCTAAACCATCAGTGTCACCCACCCCTCTACTCTAGCCCCTGCTAAACCACCAGTGTCACCCACCCCTCTACTCTAGCCCCTGCTAAACCATCAGTGTCACCCACCCCTCTACTGTAGCCCCTGCTAAACCACCAGTGTCACCCACCCCTCTACTCTAGCCCCTGCTAAACCATCAGTGTCACCCACCCCTCTACTCTAGCCCCTGCTAAACCATCAGTGTCACCCACCCCTCTACTCTAGCCCCTGCTAAACCATCAGTGTCACCCTCCCCTCTACTCTAGCCCCTGCTAAAAATTACTATGGTTTATTAGAGTAAATTTACTATAGTTTACTATAGTAAATACTATCAACTACAGTGTTTTGTGGAATGTTTTACCATGTTTTACTACAGTATATACTAAGGTTTACTATAATGAATACTTGATTTTACTATGGTGAATATCCTATTTTACCATGGCTTACTACATTGAATAACATATTTACTGTGATTTACTATGGATGTATCATGGTTTACCATAATAAACTGTAGTACATTTTAGCAGGGGCATCTACCATGTACACCTGTAATGTGAAGTACTAAGACTGGAGGACAACTGGTTAAGCAATTGACAATTGTTGTAGGTAAACCAAGGTCACAGCCAACACATCCTGACTACGTGCCCAGTCAGTTTGCCTATATGCAGAGCTGCTCCCTCGAAAAGGGAAAGAAACGGTTGGAACGTTTCAACAGCGCAACGAAGCGAGCAAAGTTGTTTAGAGAAGAACAGGATGATATGTCAGGAGATGTCAAGTTTGAGATTTCAGGAATCCAGGAGCTAGATGTCACAATCTATGCCGAGACGACTGTCTCATCACCTGTTCATCCCTCTGCTGTTACATCATCACCAGTCCCAGATATACCACTGTTGGCATCAACACCTGCATCTGGTTTGCGTAAACCAGTTGAGAGAAGTGAACGCAAGATGTTATACGACGAAATTGACAATTTGCGTCGTGAAAAGGGTGACATTATTGCGGAACGTGACATTTTATTAGCTTCGCAGTTGAATTCTGGTGTGATTAAGGACAATGATGCACGTTGCAAATTTTGCACAGGATTGTCCTGGGAAGTGTTCCTAAACCTCTCTGTCTTTCTTTCTACGATTGTTAATACTTCTGCAAAATGTGCCATTCCTCCTACAGAGCAATAGTTTCTTATTCTGGTAAAGCTACGTCTAAATCTTCCATTTGAACTAATTTCCCACCAAGCTGGTGTGGATGTCACTACTAGGTGCTTCTGGAAAACAATTGACGTACTATATGCCAAAATTGGTTTCATTGTAAGATGGCCAGACAGGGAGACACTAAAGCAGACTCTACCTGCAATCTTTAAATTACATTTCCCCAGATTAACTGGTATTATGGACTGTTTCGAAATTTTTATTGATCGCCCGAAAAATTTAAAAGCACGGGCACAGGTGTATTCTAACTATAAGAAACACAGTACTGTTAAAGTATTCATTGTATGTAGCCCACTAGGTGCTGTCATTTATCTGTCTACTGCCTGGTGTGGCCGAGCTTCAGATGTTGAAATGGTGCGTGCATCAGACTTTATTTCTTCTAAGTATCACCAACCACACGACGTGCACTGGAGCTGGTTTCACCTTCTTCACGAAGTCGTTGTTCCAGTAGCATGGCAACTCAGTACATGCACGTCTGGTGTACCCGAGACTTACTGCCGCTTCCACCTTGAACAGCAGTGCTGCTACATGTGAACATGATTCACCGGGTCTGAAACAGAACAACGTAATAAATAAATGCATGTAAACAATTTCATTTTGATTACTAAAATAAATTATTGGTCTTCTATGATATAAAAACACTTTTTATGTTGATCACAGTAGAGCAATAATTGAAATAATCCAAACACCAACGCATGCACGTAGGCCGTAATAAACACTGCCAAGAATAACTCGGAATACTGACAGTTCATCAGGTTCACATACATAAATAAATATAATGATACGTACAATAAAACCTGCTATAGTAAAATATGATTATAACTGGACATACATGGGCTAAAAGCAAGCTTAACCATACTTATAGCATCTCTCCACCATGTTGATGGGTCATGTTTCCCAATATTTTGGCTTTATTGCAACACATTTCTCTTTGTCAGCATAATTTTTTTTTTTAAAGATTCAGTGTGCATACTTACCCAGCCATACAATCACAGTGTGCTGCTGTCACAACCCTGTCTTTCTCGTGTAAACCTATCCAGGGATGGTGCGGTGTGTCGTTGACCCTCTGCGATGTAGTGACGTCTGCCTTGAGAATGCATTGAGGGCTGTCAGTGTCAGTTGGCTTGTAGTAAAGCACGGTTTTCACCCAACCAGACTCAAACTGGTTGTGAGCCTCGAGACTCCGTCGATTTCTCACAGACTCTCTCTCGTGAATACGCCTGGTGTCTCGATTAGGTAGTACGATACATCAGGCCATTCGATCTCTGGCCATTTCGTGGGATCGTCTACCCACGAACCTGCGGGAATCTTGTACGGACTTGTTCCCGCAGACAGCGCTGTCAGTTTTGACATGTAACGCGCTCGGTCGGAATAACTCAAACCTTCCAAGTATCCGAACGACATAATGATCTAACTACACTAAATCCGTAACTTACAACAAATAATATAACTAAACTAATTTAACGACGAATAACAAATAAAACAAGTTTTTAGGTATACACAACGCGAGCGCACAACACAACAACCGTATTTCTTCTTTAATTCTACGTGTTGGTTACGCCACCTGGTAGATAATATTGTTGCCTGGGTGACGACACGTGGAGGACACTGGACGCACTTGTCAAATCGCGCCGTACAGTTTGAAATCGGTAAGTAGGGGTGCAAGTGTCCGGCTGCAATAGTTCTTATTAGTGTTTGATTAACGTTACCATGTAAATATATAATGACATTATGAATACATAGAGAACACACTGGGTGCAGTTTTCTATGTCAATGACCATTCCACATATCATATGAGCAGTGTCCTGTTATTAAGTTAGAATTTAGTTTCCGGACAAGATGTCCGATAACTAAAATTGCATGAGGTGCACGTTTTGCACTGCGTGTTCACGCAACGTAAAGCGTAATAAGTGACGCAAGTGGTGTGTCGTTTGTGGGGCTTTTTGAAATAACGAAACCAGAAACCGGACGCGACGGATGGGGCTGTCCGATTACCATCCAGTTTTCGTGCAGCTCCGTTCAAGGTGCTTATGTCCCGTAAGTATTTTAGGGCTGTAGTTTAAAATAAAAAATAAGCTGGTTGTGATATTCTCCCGATTAATACATAAACTACGAAGTATTCTAAGCTTGCATTATGTCAACATATCATGTCAAAATACAACTATGCAAAGGAGCAAATGGCGGCCACCCTGGATGCCTGTCTCACCCAGGGCATGGGTGGTGCGGAGAACGGCGGAACTGTTCTCAGTGCCAAAGTCGACACTAAGCGACAAGTTGCTCGGCAAGTCGCCCGAGCAGTGCAAATGTGGTCCGGACACTCCTAACTTCGTGCTTAGTATAGTATCACTTATAAATATAGAGGCCTAAAAACAAAACTAGCCTATTATAATAACAGGGATGGAACATTGAGTAGGTGACTGGATGAGTGAATGAGTGCGTAAGTGAGTGTGTGATTGATTGATTGATTGAGTGAGTGAGTGAGTGAGTGAGTGAGTGAGTGAGTGAGTGAGTGAGTGAGTGAGTGAGTGAGTGAGTGAGTGAGTGAGTGAGTGAGACTTGTTGATTGTCATCGAATATGGACGTTTTTCTAAAATATATATTTTGAATAAAGCTAGGATTCCATATGTACGTATACGGTATGCGTATGCGGCAAACAACGAATACATTGCACAGTGGAAATACATAGGAGTTTTTTAATGCGACTGTAGCGAATTGAATCGCTCCATGCAGCGATTCGAACTGTATCTGCACAGGAATCGGATAGGAAATTCCCAGTAGTGACGTCACTACAGAGGTATTCCCCATACCACTCTCGTTTCCTACGCGGTTCCGCACATATGGAATCCTAGCTTTAAATTTTCATTCATTCATAAGCCTGTTGTCTACGTAGGTTCAACGCACAGTATTTTATTAAACTTATTAACACGAAAACAACTATCGTGTCTTTGTCTGACACTTTTTAATGGTTAATCAAAGTCCCTTCAGAGGAAACATTTGTGGTACGAAAGGGGGTTTGAACCAAAGCCCCATAATGGATGTTTAAATAGTGTTTTCCTGCGTTACCTTTAGTGCAATTACTGTTTAGCTGAACAATTAATGGGCGCCTAACCTTGGCTCTTGTAACCTCCTCGTTTTTGAAATTTTAGTAACATCTGAGCCTACTAATAGGAAAAGCAAGTTTATGCGTACCGCTACACATCGCTACTTTCCACCATATAAATACAACGGAGTGTCAATTCATTGGTTATATTTTATTATCGTTGCACAATGAAGTTCTCGGTACAGGCGTACATTGAGTCAGTGGCATTCATGTTAGCTTGGATAACAATAGTAAGCGGTTACTGTTCATGGTATAGGCTGCAATTACAGTCGTTTATGAAACAATAAGTACATCTTTATTAAGCGCATGTCTAATGATGGTTTGTCAGACCACGGAAAAGACAGGCATTCTAGGATAATGACGGGCGTCGTCGATCTTCTTCAAGAGTTTCGACGATACCGACTCATTAGACCGGTTGCGGCCAGAATTTCAACCTCTTGCACGTGTCCATGTCAAGGCAGCTTTTGCCTTCCTGGAAGGGTCTGGATCGAGGACATTGGCACCTCGCGACACATTTGAAGCTGCAGTTGATGACTGGCTTACGGCAAGTGCGAGTGCACTGCCGTCCACACGTCATCCACACGAGATCACCAGGACACACTACAAACACGACACAACACCTTGTAGACGACAGAGACGTGTGCGAGGTGAGTGTAGAAAATAAATGTTGTGTGTGCGTGCAGGCGTGCGTACATGTGTGTGTGTGTGCGTACGCGCGCGTGTGTATGCGCAGGCGCATGAGGAGTGATTTATTATTTTATTAAACGTACCTTAGTTGTTCCTTTTTATATACATTTAGTAATATAATGGAGTTATTATACTACAATGTGCACGCTGTTCTCACCACCAGCGTGCGTTTTAAACAGCCCGAAACCATGTTCGCAATATTTTTGAACCATGCCGAAGTGCACGTGACAATGAACTGACATCAGTACATAACAATAATGGGCAAACCGACTTAAAAGTTGGGCGAAAATACATTTCAACCACTTTTGTCCATTTCTGTTACGCATTCGGTCTTTATAATCACAAACTATAAACACATAAACAAAGATGGAAAGAAGGATGTTAAACATCAAATTTCGGGAGAGAAAAACAACCATCTGGGTAAGGGAGAAGACATAGGTCATAGACGTGATAGAACAAATTAGACGACAGAAGTGGACCTGGGCAGTCAGCAGACTACGAGTTAACCGACGGACACCGCGTATCACAACCTGGAGTACTGGAAGGGCACCATCTGGCAGAGGATAGCGCAAGACAGGCAGATTTGGAAACGACATGCTGAGGTCTTCGCCCAACCACGGGACACTACGGCTGTACGATGATGATGATGATGATGATAATAAACGATGGTGACACGTCGCATGCGGCACATGCGAATGTACGTGTTTGAACTTACGACATCCCGTTTTTGTCCTCCAGTTCCTTTGGACGAGTTTCCCACAGTCTCTAGCGAAAGCCTCCACGCTCTCGCAAGCAAGTTTCTTCGCCAGCTGGGTGTCCCTCTGGTAAAGCAAAGTAAATAAAGGTATTAGTATCAGAATCAACAAACTAATGTACGCTAACGCTGTGGGGTAGTCTGAGAGAATCTCCTCCCGGGTACCTAGGTTCCTGAACCATTGTCCCGTGGTCTACCACTTGGCGATGATTTTTTAAAGTAGTTATTTCGAGTTATTCACATGTGTGTTTGCTGCGTACACATGGACACAGTGGGTGAATTGAATGGTGAACCACTCTCCAGAGAGCACCACTATATATTCATGAATAGGCCCTAGTTCGTATGTTCGTACAACGATAATACGTTCATGGCTATGATAAATACCTAGCGTATAGACTGTGCAGTGGTTTGGGGGTATACGTTGTAGCGTCCAAGGTTGTCATTTAAGATAAATAGCATCTTGTTACATTTAAGGCCATCTGTGTAGGCATACGTCTAATGTTTCAATAAATAAACTAATAATTAAATTGGTAACCGCTATTCGGAAATACATTAGAATACCTTTGGAACCTTTCCGCACCCACTACTGGACTTGAGAACGAGAGAGGAGAGATTGTCCACAAATGCACAAGGTATGTGTAGAAGGGAAACCAACAAAAGAGCAATGATGAACGGCCGACAGTAGTGGAGAGAATGGAAAAAGATTGCGATAGATAGCATGCGCGCACACAACCACAGACGCGCACGCAAATGCGCGCGCATAGCCACGCACGCATACACAGTATACACGCACACTTCGTAAATCGATATAACTTACCTGGTTTGCACAAGTGTCAAACATGCAGCTGCTGTAGGAATTCTGTCCGATTTTAAACTGCGGGACAGAACAAGATATATAGGTTACCAGATAGGTCTTAATCCAGTTACGTGCATTCTTTTTTATAATTTAAATTGAAGGTTTCCCGTTGAATACATCCAGTGTTCAATGTGTATAATATTTCAAGGATCCAAGGAATTTCGACTTAAACTATAATATATTCACGTTTTTTCTGTTTTATTTCAGCGATGAATCCGGTACCCAACAATGTACTTACCTTCTTCCTAAGACACTTGCGAAATGGGCCTCTCTTGTTGATAAGGGCTCCGCAGTACTTGAGACCGTTGAATTTCCTCTTATTCCTTGCGGTGCAAGTTAGCTTCACCTTATCCACCGTTCTAAAACATGGTACATCACAGTGCGAAACAGCGTTTGGACGGCCTAGTTTTAACTGGGGAGTAGGTGGACCTAGCGGATGGAGTATAGTTTATAGGTCAATGCAACAAGCCAGGTGTGGTGGCTAAGAATAGACTGGGCGCTGCCTACAGTGACTGGGAGACAGCGACAGGCCGGCAGTGAAAAGTTGGAGCTCGGCGTTGACAGTAGGCAGTGAGGAGTGCGTGGCTGACAGAGCGAAGTAGAGTCACCGTAGCCAGGATGTATTTGTTGGATAAAACGTGGCATTGGCATATTCCATTTGTTGTGTTGTTGCATGACCGATTTGAACCAAAGGTTTTCGTTACATACATACATGCATACATGCATGTATGCATACGTGCATAAATGCATGCATACATACATACACACAGATACGCACGCACGCTGCAACCCGCGCACATTCACACACGCACACTTACTCACGCGCGCACGAACGCATGCACACATACGCACACACACACACACACACTACATTTTAAGAAGCACACTCACTGCTCGTGATCAGTTGGCCCGCCAACACGCCAGCTATTGCCGACACACCAGTACTTTTTGTTCTCTGGCAGAGAACCACAATCAACTTTAAAGTGGTTGACCATGTCGTTCGTCGCAATAGCATCAGCGTTTCCACACAAACCTGGGAAATAATAATTAATTATGTGTTTATCCTTCATTTAATTAGTATCATATATGTAATTATCTGAATAAATAATACCCGGTATAGCATGGCAATTAATTATTCTGGACTTAATGTTGTAAACCATTTATTCTATCGAACCCGTAAGCTAAATTCCCTGTCACATGTCATCGGCAATGAAATGATATAACGCTGTTCGAATAATAATAACGAAGATAGTACTACAACATGTGAATACCATACTACATATGTACATACCGAATAATTTACAATGATGTTTATGAATATATATCCTTCACACTTCTTACCG
>CM034539.1:31860720-31895007 GCA_020002185.1 Paraescarpia echinospica | reverse complement strand
GACTGTAATTGCAGCCTATACCATGAACAGTAACCGCTTACTATTGTTATCCAAGCTAACATGAATGCCACTGACTCAATGTACGCCTGTACCGAGAACTTCATTGTGCAACGATAATAAAATATAACCAATGAATTGACACTCCGTTGTATTTATATGGTGGAAAGTAGCGATGTGTAGCGGTACGCCTAAACTTGCTTTTCCTATTAGTAGGCTCAGACGTTAGTAAAATTTCAAAAACGAGGAGGTTACAAGAGCCAAGGCTAGGCGCCCATTAATTGTTCAGCTAAACAGTAATTGCACTAAAGGTAACGCAGGAAAACACTATTTAAACATCCATTATGGGGCTTTGGTTCAAACCCCCTTTCGTACCACAAATGTTTCCTCTGAAGGGACTTTGATTAACCATTAAAAAGTGTCAGACAAAGACACGATAGTTGTTTTCGTGTTAATAAGTTTAATAAAATACTGTGCGTTGAACCTACGTAGACAACAGGCTTATGAATGAATGAAAATTTAAAGCTAGGATTCCATATGTGCGGAACCGCGTAGGAAACGAGAGTGGTATGGGGAATACCTCTGTAGTGACGTCACTACTGGGAATTTCCTATCCGATTCCTGTGCAGATACAGTTCGAATCGCTGCATGGAGCGATTCAATTCGCTACAGTCGCATTAAAAAACTCCTATGTATTTCCACTGTGCAATGAATTCGTTGTTTGCCGCATACGCATACCGTATACGTACATATGGAATCCTAGCTTTATTCAAAATATATATTTTAGAAAAACGTCCATATTCGATGACAATCACCAAGTCTCACTCATTCACTCTCACTCACTCACTCACTCACTCACTCACTCACTCACTCACTCACTCACTCACTCACTCACTCACTCACTCACTCACTCACTCAATCAATCAATCACACACTCACTTACGCACTCATCCAGTCACCTACTCAATGTTCCATCCCTGTTATTATAATAGGCTAGTTTTGTTTTTAGGCCTCTATATTTATAAGTGATACTATACTAAGCACGAAGTTAGGACTGTGTCCGGACCACATTTGCACTGCTCGGGCGACTTGCCGAGCAACTTGTCGCTTAGTGTCGACTTTGGCACTGAGAACAGTTCCGCCGTTCTCCGCACCCCCATGCCCTGGGTAGGACAGGCATCCAGGGTGGCCGCCATTTGCTCCTTTGCATAGTTGTATTTTGACATGATATGTTGACATAATGCAAGCTTAGAATACTTCGTAGTTTATGTATTAATCGGGAGAATATCACAACCAGCTTATTTTTTATTTTAAACTACAGCCCTAAAATACTTACGGGACATAAGCACCTTGAACGGAGCTGCACGAAAACTGGATGGTAATCGGACAACCCCATCCGTCGCGTCCGGTTTCTGGTTACGTTATTTCAAAAAGCCCCACAAACGACACACCACTTGCGTCACTTATTACGCTTTACGTTGCGTGAACACGCAGTGCAAAACGTGCACCTCAAAACTGCATCCAGTGTGTTCTCTATGTATTCATAATGTCATTCTATAATTACATGGTAACGTTAATCAAACACTAATAAGAACTATTGCAGCCGGACACTTGCACCCCTACTTACCGATTTCAAACTGTACAGCGCGATTTGACAAGTGCGTCCAGTGTCCTCCACGTGGCGTCACCCAGGCAACAATAATATTATCTACCAGGTGGCGTAACCAACACGTAGAATTAAAGAAGAAATACGTACGGATGTTGTGTTGTGCGCTCGCGTTGTGTATACCTAAAAACTTGTTTTATTTATTATTCGTCGTTAAATTAGTTTAGTTATATTATTTGTTGTAAGTTACGGATTTAGTGTAGTTAGATCATTATGTCGTTCGGATACTTGGAAGGTTTGAG
The DNA here is from genome assembly GCA_020002185.1 of Paraescarpia echinospica. NCBI lineage: Eukaryota > Metazoa > Annelida > Polychaeta > Sabellida > Siboglinidae > Paraescarpia > Paraescarpia echinospica. The sequence goes on along the minus strand of CM034539.1, from coordinate 31,893,102 downwards.
TTATTCCGACCGAGCGCGTTACATGTCAAAACTGACAGCGCTGTCTGCGGGAACCTGTCCGTACAATATTCCCGCAGGTTCGTGGGTAGACGATCCCACGAAATGGCCAGAGATCGAATGGCCTGATGTATCGTACTACCTAATCGAGACACCAGGCGTATTCACGAGAGAGTCTGTGAGAAATCGACGGAGTCTCGAGGCTCACAACCAGTTTGAGTCTGGTTGGGTGAAAACCGTGCTTTACTACAAGCCAACTGACACTGACAGCCCTCAATGCATTCTCAAGGCAGACGTCACTCCATCGCAGAGGGTTAACGACACACCGCACCATCCCTGGATAGGTTTACACGAGAAGGACAGGGTTGTGACAGCAGCACACTGTGATTGTATGGCTGGGTAAGTATGCACACTGAATGTTTAAAAAAAAAAAAATTATGCTGACAATGAGAAATGTGTTGCAATAAAGCCAAAATATTGGGAAACATGACCCATCAACATGGTGGAGAGATGCTATAAGTATGGTTAAGCTTGCTTTTAGCCCATGCACGTCCAGTTATAATCATATTTTACTATAGCAGGTTTTATTGTACGTATCATTATATTTATTTATGTATGTGAACCTGATGAACTGTCAGTATTCCGAGTTATTCTTGGCAGTGTTTATTACGGCCTGCGTGCATGCGTTGGTGTTTGGATTATTTCAATTATTGCTCTACTGTGATCAATATAAAAAGTGTTTTTATATCACAGAAGACCAATAATTTATTTTAGTAATCAAAATGAAATTGTTTACATGCATTTATTTATTACGTTGTTCTGTTTCAGACCCGGTGAATCATGTTCACATGTAGCAGCACTGCTGTTCAAGGTGGAAGCGGCAGTAAGTCTCGGGTACACCAGACGTGCATGTACTGAGTTGCCATGCTACTGGAACAACGACTTCGTGAAGAAGGTGAAACCAGCTCCAGTGCACGTCGTGTGGTTGGTGATACTTAGAAGAAATAAAGTCTGATGCACGCACCATTTCAACATCTGAAGCTCGGCCACCCCAGGCAGTAGACAGATAAATGACAGCACCTAGTGGGCCACATACAATGAATACTTTAACAGTACTGTGTTTCTTATAGTTAGAATACACATGTGCCCGTGCTTTTAAATTTTTCGGGCGATCAATAACAATTTCGAAACACTCCATAATACCAGTTAATCTGGGGAAATGTAATTTAAAGATTGCAGGTAGAGTCTGCTGGCCATCTTACCATGAAACCAATTTTGGCATATAGTACGTCAATTGTTTTCCAGAAGCACCTAGATATGGTAGTGACATCCACACCAGCTTGATGGGAAATTAGTTCAAATGGAAGATTTAGACGTAGCTTTACCAGAGTAAGAAACTATTGCTCTGTTGGAGGAATGGCACATTTTGCAGAAGTATTAACAATCGTAGAAAGAAAGACAGAGAGGTTTAGGAACACTTCCCAGGACAATCCTGTGTAAAATTTACAACGTGCATCATTGTCCTTAATCACACCAGAATTCAACTGCGAAGCTAATAAAATGTCACGTTCCGCAATAATGTCATCCTTTTCACGACGCAAATTGTCAATTTCGTCGTATAACATCTTGCGTTCACTTCTCTCAACTGGTTTACGCAAACCAGATGCAGGTGTTGATGCCAACAGTGGTATATCTGGGACTGGTGATGATGTAACAGCAGAGGGATGAACAGGTGATGAGACAGTCGTCTCGGCATAGATTGTGACATCTAGCTCCAGGATTCCTGAAATCTCAAACTTGACATCTCCTGACATATCATCCTGTTCTTCTCTAAACAACTTTGCTTGCTTCGTTGCGCTGTTGAAACGTTCCAACCGTTTCTTTCCCTTTTCAAGGGAGCAGCTCTGCATATAGGCAAACTGACTGGGCACGTAGTCAGGATGTGTTGGCTGTGACCTTGGTTTACCTAAAACAATTGTCAATTGCTTAACCAGTTGTCCTCCAGTCTTAGTACTTCACATTACAGGTGTACATGGTAGATGCCCCTGCTAAAATGTACTACAGTTTATTATGGTAAACCATGATACATCCATAGTAAATCACAGTAAATATGTTATTCAATGTAGTAAGCCATGGTAAAATAGGATATTCACCATAGTAAAATAAAGTATTCACTATAGTAAACCTTAGTATATACTGTAGTAAAACATTGTAAAACATTCCACAAAACACTGTAGTTGATAGTATTTACTATAGTAAACTATAGTAAATTTACTCTAATAAACCATAGTAATTTTTAGCAGGGGCTAGAGTAGAGGGGAGGGTGATACTGATGGTTTAGCAGGGGCTAGAGTAGAGGGGTGGGTGACACTGATGGTTTAGCAGGGGCTAGAGTAGAGGGGTGGGTGACACTGATGGTTTAGCAGGGGCTAGAGTAGAGGGGTGGGTGACACTGGTGGTTTAGCAGGGGCTAGAGTAGAGGGGTGGGTGACACTGATGGTTTAGGTGATATAACATGCTAGCCACCAGGCCTCAAATCAACAAGATTCCTTCAATTATCTCTGTATCAATGTGTCGGGTAGATAAGCCTGGTCATTTGGTTAAATATGCATATATAATGGATGTAGGAGAGTGATTAGGTGAACAACACAGAGGGGGGACACATGTTAGTAATTATAGATAGACAGGCCAGTGATATTTTACTTCCCCTGGTATAATTCTCGTTACACTTCTTCTAGTCAACCAACCTCAACATTTTGAAGATCAGTCGTATACAAATACACTTAATCATATTTATATGACAAGTTTCCCAATACATACGTAATTATACAAAATGATACTAACCAGTAATGAAATGCTCCCCGCACAACACGGCATGTTTCGAAGGTGACTTGCTGCCATCAATATGTTCCCGTTTCACGGCCTGTAACGACCGTTTCCTGCGCTCCACATCTCTTGGAAATACGTGGTGTGATATTTTCTTTCCTTGCTTCAAATTGTGGTTAGTGCAACCGAAAGCAACGCAATGTTTAAGCATGACAGTATGCTCCGATCTCTACTCCGTGTATACTGTCAATGGACTCATTCACCTAGCATTCACCGAGCTCTTGTTGCTACGGTGCTTGCGCATGCGCGCACATTGCACACTGGGAGAATGGCAAGTCGAGAATTCCAAACATTTTAAGATAAAGTGTCCGATAGATGGTAGTGTCTGACATTAGGCACATTTACCCTAGTAGCTAATAGAAATGATGGAAACCGATCATATGATGTGTAAATAGGTCCACATATATAAACGTCTGTCATAAGCATTTCGCCATCTGGTCGCTGGCGAAGGACTGGGACAGATCCAGGGTTGAACGACACAGGTTACCCTACTGCCAAGGAAATGGCAAATTAAGTTGCGAAGCGTGGTGGGAATTGTTAACGTGGGTTACGTTCCCCAAAATGTGTGTGTACGATAATCAGCGTCTAGAGAGACTGTTCGTGCTTCGAAGAAACCATGCCGCCACGACAGCGGCATAATAAAGAAAACTTTCCGGTCGGCCCCGATGTCCTAGAACGACTGCCACGGCGAATATTTGCATGCATGAGCGATAGAGGCTGTGCGTGTGACGTCACCATTTTTGCGGTCTGCCATCTTGGAGTACAAGCGCTGGAGTACAGACCGCCCCGCGCGCACCCACATTGCGAATGTTCACTGATGCAGTAAATCTTTTCTTTTCATCGTTACACCGTTATTCGCGAAGGATGGTAAACTTTTGTGGAGTATTTGCTTGCGGCAAACGAGCTGACAGAGACAGTCATTTGTCGTACTTCAGACTGTCCACAATTCGCCATACGCAGGGGGGAACAAACTCGACAACTTTCGAAGGAACGACAGCGTGTCTGGCATTCCAGCATAGGCCGGTCAGACATTAAGCCGTCCAACTACCCATACACTCGTGTATGCTCGTTGCACTTTGTGACTGGTAAGTAAGATTAATGTTAAGGCCGTATAAATTATTAAATGTTACATACATAAAATTAAGTCAGGTTTACGTAACTAACAGCCTGTGACTGTGTCTGATCCCATGGCTTTGCCTATCACCTATGGCTATGCTGTGTATGGCTGTGTTGTGCCATAAATTCCATAGCAACCATAGCCTATGTAATTGATTGACTAGCAAATTTATAAACATAGAATTATACACTTCTTTATTAATACAATATAATAAAAAATATAACATTGACTGAGTAACACTAACATTTTATACAGTAAAATACCTGCTGACAGTATTATGGATGTATTAGTTACAATTGTTATTGTGTATCAATGCTACAGTGGGTTTTAAGCCATAAGACAGTAAAACAATTTCAAATCACATTACATATTTATTAAATATTCTCAGTGCATGTTTTAATGTTTTTTATATATTGTTTTGTAGGCAAGCCTGCCAGTTTGTATGACAAAACAAACTGTGACTGGGCACCCACCATAAACCTTGGCCACGACATGCTCAAGCCGTCACATGGAGCAACCAGTTTGTCACGATACGAGCGCAAAGTTGATCATGCTGCTAACAGAGCTCGCCTAGACATGGACAACACACTACTGTCCGTGCAGACCTCCTTAGTGGAAGACCGGGCACATGATGTAGTACCACCAGCAGCAGACGATGACACAAGAGTGTCAGACTGATATGAGTGGGGATGTGGTGCGTGGAATAGAGGAAGAGATGAGGAGGCTGACGCTAGAGAACAGCAGCTTAAAGCTGGAGTTGGCATCTACAAAGTTGACTGAGTGCAGCTTAGCCGGCAATGACAACAAAGTGAATTTTCTTTCCGGCCTTCCAACTCACTACATCCTCATGCAGCTGTACAACTTGTGTCACCGCGTCTACACGAAACACACAGATCATCCCTGACCAAGTTTCAGCAGTTATTGATGACATTGATGAAGCTCCGCCTGAGTGTGTCGAATGAACTGTTGGGTTTTCTGTTCAACGTCAGACAGTCGACACTCGATGTTCTGTAAGTCATGATGCAGCCACTAATTATATGGCCAGGACGAGATGAGTTGAGAAAGACAATGCCGATGGAGTTCTGGCGTTATCTCGAGTCAAAAGTTGTGGTAATCATTGACTGTTTCGAGGTGTATATCGAAACACCATCAAACCTGGAAGCAAGGTCACTGACTTGGTCTTCCTACAAGCATCACAATACGGTGAAGTTCCTCATAGGAATTACGCCACAAGGGACCATTTCCTTCTTGTCGAGAGCTTGGGCTGGCCAAGTCAGTGACAAGTACCTCACCGAACACTGTGGTTTCCTCGACCACCTCCTCCAAGGTGACGTTGTGATGGCCGACAGAGGGTTTGATGTGAATGACAGTGTGGGACTGATGATGGCAACCATCAAAATGCCTGCCTTTACAAAGGGGAAGAGCCAGATGCCAGCAGTCGAGCTTGAACGATCACGAAAACTCGCTCATCTGCGAATCCATGTTGAGCGTGTTATTGGCCTGCTTCGTCAGAAGTACACCTTTCTGGGAGAAACAGTGCCAATTGACTTTCTCTTCGTCAATGATTGAAAAGGAATCACCACGATTGACAAAATAGCCACAGTCTGCTGTGCACTTACAAACTTGAATGGGCCCATCGTTCCATTTGACTAGTGAGATTACACAATGGTAGGAGATGGCACGCAGTAGTATGTGTGGAATGATATCTAAGAAAAAAAAATAGCATGTCTGACATGTCTGCGGTTTTTCATTTCACGTGAAAACCCTAGCTGCACTGATGAGTCCTGGGGGGACGAAACATGTATGTGTAATATTAGTTGCTGTGTAGCACCAGGTAGCTATAATTTTGTGTAAAGACTAAAGCTTCTGGTAAGAATAACATTTACAAATTTTATTATAATTAACTTTTGAATGGAAAACAATAAATGTTTGAAATTACATGTGTAAATAAACATGCTCTAAAAATAAATACACTTACATTATTTTTGGTTGATATTTTATATATCTGGATTTTAGGTTGAACCTGATTATATCAATATAGACACCAAAAGGAATAATTATTTTTGCGATGAAAGTGGTATGCTGTAATTGGTGTCACTGTGATTGATATGAATATATATATTGTAATTGCACCTGTCTGTTAGTAACATGTTTCGTCCCTCCAGGACTCATCAGTGCAGCTAGGATTTTTATGTGAAATGAAAAACTGCAGACATGTCAGACATGCTATTTTTTTGTGTTTTTTCCTTTCTTCTTGGGCATACATGATTCAGCGTTTCTCCATTCTCTGTTTGCGTTTGTTCTTTCTGCATTCAGGGCAAAACCACTTTCCCTTTGGTTCCGACAGCACACCCACACACATGTAGTGAAACCATTCATACTGACAGCTGTCACTGTCACAGGCCACCATCTCGCCACAGTCCACCTTTCGGCAGTAACACCACACTGCTTGTGCAGCCTCACCAGTGTTCACAGTGTCCGAGTTCACAGCACAACCAACCAGGGGTGGACGTGTGTGGCATTTTCCCAGCAGTTCGGGTAGCACACCTACTCGAAAGAAGTGTCGGGCTTTTGGTACCATCTCTTCCCAGAGAATGTCATCCTTGTAGATGCGCTCGCAGTAATAGGACTTCTGTGTCCACACAACAAAGTCTCCATAGCTGTGCCCACACACAAACAGCTGACACTGTACCTGGTAGTAGTAGGCATGTCCTTTTTGCAAGTGTAGGGTGCCATCTGCATTCTTTTCCAAACATGTGGCGCCTTCCTTTACCTCACTCAGGACCTCGTCACGCACGAGGTAGGGGCACTTCACTCCGAGACTGCCTTCCCCACAGCAGTCACATCGGACGATTCCATCGGGAGAAGCCCCAATCTCTGGATATCGGTTGTGGATGACTAATCCAGAGTCCCGCATGGAGAAGTTAGCATGCCCGGTCATCGTCTTGCGATAAGCAGCCTTCGCAACGTTCTCATGCTTGGCGCCCCATCGTATGGCTGGTGTGGTCAGGTGTCGATCCGGGTAGCAGATGTCCTTGATCGTATTTGGTGATGATTGAGAGGGGTCGGTGTGGCACACTTTGTGAAACGTCGAAGCAGTCACCCTGCCAGCCCTGAACTTTGGCCACAGTCGTGAGTTGGCCTGAGCCCTTGTCGCCAACTCCACTGCCTCCGCCTGTTGAAGTGTGACAGCCAACGTGACAGACGAACAATTCTCCAGGACGACATGGAACGGCTGTTTGTACAGCTCATCCTGGAACATGTCCGAAAGCACTGCTGGAAAATTTACCTGGGCCTGTTTGGGAACAAACCCATCACTGTACGGGGGCAGAAGGGACAACACAACAGGCTTTGTGTCACCCAGGCTAAGCCCATGGAAAAAGCTGTCAAGCTCAGCATGACTTGGTGCGGCAATGTTCTTTGGTTGACGAACCCGAGATGAGACCGGCGACCCACTGGCAATGGCTTCGTCCAGTTGCTTTTTTTTTTTCAAGGCTGACGTGAAATCGATTTCTCCAACCTCTCTGTAACGAACCTCTCGGTGAGTTGCTGGCAGCAGCCAATAAGCTGGCTCTTGCGTCACGGTCTTGCTGTCACGGATCTTCACGGTAGTATCCACCGCAAAGAGAAGTGTGGCGATGTGAGTGCAGGCCTCACCCAACCCAGCCATGCAGTCACAATGGGCGGTACAGACAGGGCATAGGTATAATTGCATGCACATATTTTATTGCAATTAATTTTACAGTCATTCTCATTAAGCTAAGCCTATTGGCTATTGTAATATTATTAATAGGGGGACTACCTACTTATCAAAACTAAATGTCTAAATTTACTGAAATCAAAGCTTACTTTCGCTCGTACAATGTGGTAGCCATTTTTTTAAATACAAAAACCGCCACATCGCTTATCCATCCTGACTTCAGCTGGTTGTAAGCCTCTAGGCTCTTCCACGCCTTCATGTCTTCCATGGTGTAGAAAGATTTGTTAAAAATCAAGTAGTTCACTATGTCCGGGTATGATACAGCTGGGAAGCATGCTTCCTTCTTAGACCATGCCGAATTCGGCAAAGAATACGGATGAACGCTATCAAAGATTCGTAACTTATCTAAATACCTCTGCTTTGTCAACACTTATAATGTGTCAACATACGGAACTTTAACTGTCTTTGAAGCCATACTGCGCGGTGCAACGACAAAGAAAACAATTTAGCGGCTCAGTGAACACACACAATGCGGGCGGTTGCGAACGGGTCACTTGTACTTCAATATGGCCGCTGGGGGCTGTGTGCACGCATAGTGCTGACGTCATTAGACACCCTCTATAGTAGCGACGCGCTCACCCCAGCTCGAGTGTGATAAGGGGAGTGTCCACCAACCACAAACAGCGCTGGCCTCGTCCGACGGCGTGACCGCAAGCGACTCATGAATTCGCTGCGGCCGGCGGCAAGCGTCTACTGCCCGGCGTCATCATTCGGGCGAACGCATTCGACCGATATCTCAATCGTTTGCGACCGAGCGAGACAACTTTAACGTAGCACGGACGCTACTCGAGAATTCGCAGCGGCCGGCGGCAAACGTTTACTCTCCGGCGTCATCATTCGTGCGGCCGAGAAGCACTGTTCTGTTTGTTCACGGCGCTCGGCGTGAGGACTTCAACGAACATTCGCATAGGTTCGCGTGGGACTAGCCTGGCGTAAATGTCTATGTTCTCATTGAACGTTAATATTGTTTGCTGTTTTATGAATGGTATTCGTTTTTAGTTATTCAAAGATTCAAAGTCTTGGAGCTGGGTACTGTTACCCATGAAACATATATATAGTTAAGTTGCATGTAGATATCTAATGTGGTTTCTTCTTAGATACCACTTGGCGCCTAGTGTTTGGTCGTGTAGTGGAATAATCCACTTTAGGAAGGAATGAAAATGGGATAACTGAGAGATGCATTGACTTTTCTTTCTTAGTTAGATAGGTTCAGGGATTCGTAAAGTTTATTAAATTTTCCTCGTTCTTTGTTGCTTGCACACGCTCCGTTCCATGTGCGTTGACCTTATCATTTAAGAACTCTACTAGACCTGAGCCATCTAGTGTACTGAGACCTCGCTACTCCGTGACAGACACCCACTTACTTGCTGCTACACATTTGGCGACCCGAGCGCAAGAGATATTTTTGCAAGGCGATACAACGGATATGCATATCTTGCCTCTTGGACATCTCTTTTTGTGCAGTGACGAAGACGGCCATTATTAACAAGTTGACACCTTTAGGTAATAGGTAATTGGAAAATACTTCGAATTTGTTTCCTCAGAACACATTGATTGTTTAAACTGTTTGTTCTAGTGCAATTAATTCAGGGTCCCATGTTTAATGTACATTTAGGCGCAACATAAACGAATGGATTCTATTGACAATTTTCGCCGCCGCGTTGGCATAACATCAGCTTCTTGTTACCTGAACGGTGGAACATTTCCAAGGGTCTCCGGGGGGGGGGGGGCAAGATCTAGTTGGCCCAATATAAAAGGTATGCGGGCCCGCCAAATTCCTAAGAGGCCACGTGCTCCCCAGCCCCACTGGATCCGCCTGTGAAAATATATCATATTTGGTGTTGTCGCAAGCTTAATCGTGGCCAAGGACGTTTTATTGTAAAACTAAGCCGGTGTCGCAGGAATCAGGGAAAAGTTGAGATTTTGTTAATGCTCTTTGATTACTGGGGTGGGCCGGATTAAAGTGGTGGAGGTTAGGTGGTGGATGGATAAATTGGCAGTGCTCTTAATTGTGCCAACAGTAACTGTTTGACATAAAATAGATCTGAGAACCGCTTTCTATGTTCATATTATATCCGTAGGCATAACCGCGTCGTTATGTACAATGGATTATTGTCTGTATTTCCACCCAAGCAAAACACAGTCACTCAGCAAGTAACAATAATTATACTTCTTTTTTTACACATATACCACGATGCATTGCAGCAATAACAACACTCTATTAAACATATGTGTGTTGCTATCACAAAATAAATATGTTGCAAAATATTAGTTAATTAAAATATCTGACGCACCGTGCATGGATCCACCGAAGCTGCCGTTCCTATCAGCACCAAAATGGCGACAGCGATCAGAGCGTCGCGAGATTTCATACTTCTACCACAGCGTCGTTGATAACTGGAAGTAATAAATTACTTTGACAATTAAATACGATACGATGGTTCACGCACGCACGCACGCACGCACGAACACACGCATGTACACTATGCATCATTTGAAAGGTTTCATGGGAAAACGCGTTGAACGCCAATTCTGAAATTTCGCCCGAACAGAAACGAAATGTAACCCTACACCGTATTGGCAATTGATTTGAGTTTGAACAAGGTGAGATCGGCGTGGCTCCCACAATCAAGACTACAACGGTCTGTAGCCAGGTACTCATTCATACAGCTGAGTGAACTGATTCAGCGAATTTCTCTTTGTAATAGTTAAAGCTCTATCTGAAAATGGTAAGTGCTTAAACATAGCGTAGTATCCAGAGCTCAAGGCAGCTCAAAGCGCTTTACACGTTACTCCCTGGCAGAACTGTTCAATCGAACACCATCTCGACTTCTATGGGAAGCATCGAGCCACGCTGCAATTAATGCGCGAAGGCTATTCGAACAAATTATCCACCACTGTCTGCAGGCAGGTACTCATACATACAGCTGAGTGAACTGGAGTATCGTAGAGTGAACGAATTTGCCCAAGGTCCGACACCGCAGCACAGGAATCGAAGCCGGGTTATCTCGGTCGAGAGTCCGAAGCTCTAGCCACTGCACAACCGCGCTCTACAAGGAGGAGGATTCTGGCTAAACAGACAGATCGCTTTTATATAACAACATTATTAATAGACAAACATACGACATTTTACACAATACAACTGCTGAATTAGTAAGTTATTACGTTCGCACAAAGTTATTTAATAAACTGACGAAGATGTCAAGGTACTTACAATGTAGTCTCTCTCGCCACGGCAGGTAGTGTCTGGTATAAAGATCAATGTACGAATCATCGTTAATAAATGTAAGTCTGCTGTACGCATTATATCACGTGGTTTGCCGATAAAATATATCCTCTTTGCAGGTGATACGAAAATTTTTTTGTGCAGACAGCGATATGAAAAGACTGAGTGATACAATGTGTACCGTACGGGATAAAATGTCTACTTAGTTTGCAGTAAACAGATTAACAATAAACATTTATAAAACCAATTATATGTTATTTGGAAATCGTATGCTTAATAGGGATATTGTTATAAGTATAAGGAATGTTAACATGGAAAGAGTACGAGTAGTACATTTTTTGGGGGTGTACGTTGATGACTTACTTAATTGGAATGTTCACATTAAATACGTAAAATCAAAGCTTTCCAAAAGTACAGCTATAACGTATAGACGTAGTCATCTGCTTAACAGAAATAGTATGTATATTCTTTATTGTTCACTGTTTTTGCCTTATTTAACATACTGTGTAGAAATATGGAGTAATACATACCCGACAAATATTAATGGTATTGTGTTACTACAAAAAAGAGGTATCCGCATTATGTATGGTGCCAAGCGTTTGGATCACACGAATGCACTTTTTTTAAAACAATTACGTGTCTTAAAATGTCTAGACATTATATATCTGAAAACGTTATTATTTATGTACAAAGCTTACTACTGCTGTTTACCATCAATCATTCGACGTCTATTTGTTAGGCGGGAAACGTCGTACTCGTTGAGAGCTAAGCATGATTTAGAACGGCTCCGCGTTAGTAGTTAGTGCGGTCTCTTAGCACAGGCAACTGGATTGCCCTGGTGCAAATCCCATGTTAAAAGATAGGGATTTTGCACCAGGGCACTCCCGGGTTAAAGGATAGGCCATTTTTACCCCGTGTTAAAAGATAGGGATTTGCACCAGGGCACTCCAGGGTTAAAGGATAGGCCATTTTTACCCCATGTTAAAAGATAGGGATTTGCATCGGGGCACTCCCGGGTTAAAGGATAGGCCATTTTTACCCCATGTTAAAAAATAAGGATTTGCACCAGGGCACTCCCGGGTTAAAGGAAAGGCCATTTTACCCCATGTTAAAAGATAGGGAATTTTCCCCATGTTAATAGATAGGTTTGTTTGTGAAAAATATACCGGACATCATTTGAACCTGTCAAACACGAGACTGGTTGGCTCTTAGGTCAAAGGTATAGCTAGGCTAGTTTTATAGTGAGTGGGAAATTCCCCGCTAAATTTTATTCTGGAAGTTTCTTTGGTACGTTTGTTTTTTTGGTTCGACGTGGATCAAGCGACGCTACTGGAGACGTGTCTGGACTTGTTTGTTTGTTGCGCGCGGGAACCGCACTGTGATTGCGCAATGCCATCGTTCGTGACTATAAAAAAAACTCGTACGGGGAGACGTGTCTGAACTTGTTTGTTTTCGTGCGAACGCGAGCGTTTCGGCACGCCCACGTGACCTTAATGTTCAACGTGTGCCTATATAAGGCCGTGGAGACGATCTGCTTGTCATTCGTATCACGATGACAGTATGGCTAACTTCACTCGTGTCGGGTTTACCTATTCCGAAGCAATCAGAGGGCCGCAGGCCATCATTCATACCGTTGCAGGATTGACTCCCATAACCTACGGGGAGACCTTCCCTCCACTACCAACGACGGTCTCGTCGGAACCAACCCCGGCACCAGCGCAACCACCATCTCGGGTGGTAAGTGTTTATTAATATTATTATTATTATATTTCACAATTTTTTCGTGTGTATAATTATCTAGCATTAAGACACTTATGAAAACGTCTAATAACAATCCTTCGTACATTTAAAACGTCGTCTGTGAGATCCCTACGGGACCTCCTCCCTCCCTTGCTGCCTTCACCTGCCCGGATTGTAAGACGTTGTTCACACGGCGCAACAGTTGGAAGCGCCACATCGCCCGCGGCAGTTGTCGGGGTCGCAAAAGGACGGCCGAGGAGGTCCAGTTGGATGCGTTGGTGGTGAGTTAAACTTTATGTTGTGTTACTATACACTTTCGCCTAAAACGGCGGCTCCTACCTTCTTTCTACCAAAAAGGCGCGGCTCCTTATGTACTTCCAGTCAAAACGATGGTTTCCCACACATTCCTACTAAAAAGGCGAATCCCATGTACTTCCTATCAAGCCAGTATCCGTGAGTGTGTATCTTGTATTATTTTATTCTACAAGTTTCACCGTTTCAGTAGCGTCATTCAACATCCGGGTATTTTTCTATGTTGGCATAACTAAAATGTGGTGTTATAATAAGACGTAGTATTTGGTCGTCAGTTTGCAACAACCCTAATTCCAACGTAGCTAATACTCTTTTTTCTACTTTACTATATCAGTGGTCAAGTCTACAAACTCGTTGTTTATTGTTAAAACTGACATTAGATTGTTTTTGATCTTTTTTCGTACTATAGTGTTTAAATTCGTGCTTCTTCTAAAAAAACGTCGGATCCAAGAATAATACTAAAAATCATAACCTGGGATCGGAAACTTAAAACGGATACAAATAAATATTATGCTTGATTATGATCATATCTCTGTATCTTCTAAACTTCACACGCAATAACTTATAAAGTATAACCTGTATATTACACGCTATGAACAAATATTAAAAAAGTAAATGTTTATGTCATTAATTTGACTACAATGCATAAAGACTGGTTGACTATTTTGTTAGACGCACATCTTAAACTAGCCGACTTGACATCTGTGTGTTTACTAGCTAAAATGATGGCTCCCACATACTTCTTGTCGACATATTGCCTCCATATTCATATCGTACTTGTCGTCTTCCTATCGGGTTTTGGTCACCGTTCTTTTGGTTACATTTTTCCCATAACATAGAGTCTGTAATATTTAATTATTGTTGTAGAAATTCATCAAGGGCCCCATGCCTCCAAAGAGGCAATCGGCCCCAACAGCTACTGGGACAGCCCCGGCCACGGCAGCCACCGGGATACCACAGGTCACGACGACTCTGCCTCCCTCACCTACCAACCGAGTGGATGTGCTGCCACACTTCGCCTGTTGTATGTGTGGCAGCACATTCACCAGGAGAAGGGATTGGCACCGTTATGTAAAGCAGGGATGGTGCCAAAGAAAGCAACACAAACAGCAGCGACGGCAGGTGAATATTAAAGAGATAATGGTAAATCTATCATGTTGTTGTTTAAATGTTTTCAGACGCTGCTACAAATGTCAACTCTTTATGTTTTGTATTCCATTATTAAAAGTCAACTTGTCTTTATTTTCAGGTGTTGCTACAAATTCCGTCTCTTTATTTTTTGTATACCATGATTAAAAGTCAACTTGTATTTATTTAAGCGCCAAGAAAAGGAGCGCATCGATGCTGCTGACGGTGTCCCAACAACCTCTGGGCCACGAAAACGCCGCCGGTCACCGTCATCGGGTGTGACGTCATCGCCGACCAGATTGTCACCGACATCTTCACCAACATCGTCACCAGCAGCAAAAAGGCCGTCACCCTGTCACTCACCCCCGCCCTGTCCGTCGTCACCTGCAGCCTCTCCATTGGAACAAGATTCACTTGCGCCACCTCCGGTTGTAGATTTTGTACCTGATAATTTGTTTAATTTTTATAGGTGTCAGTGGTTGGCCATTCGCACACATTATCGTAGGGGGCCCGTCCAGAAAACCTACAACATTCGATTAACAGATACTGACATAACCTCGTTACATCCAACATTGTGGAACATTTTTGATGAACAGACTACCGCCTTCAAAATTAATTTAAGCTTCGGGTTTATTTTATATAACCAGAAAACAAAAGAACATCGTTATTTTCATTCTTCTAAAAATGTTTCGGGTAGGTTTCTGGACAGGCCCCCTGTAATTACCAATGCAGATGAGTTTCAATCGTTTTTAAATTCCTTTGAAGAAAATGATATTTTAAGTTGGGCTATTATGCAAAGGCTCGATTCTCAGTGGATATGTCGTTTGGTGACCAACGTTACTTTCTTTATAAACATCATACCTGATCACCCTATAGGTACTGGCAATGTAGTCCTTCCCGAGTATATTCTCGCAAATAAAGGTTTAAATTCGTTGTCCTGTGACTTGTCACGACACGGCCGTCCTCCTTATAAATATAATCGTTGTTTCTTCCGTGCTCTCGGACTAAGTCGGGGAGCTGATATATATCTAATTTTGAGCCTCATGTTGCCGCATTATACAACATGTATCAAGAGGCTATAAACGATGCCCCGTCTATGAAGCATTTCCCTGGCTTTAAGTTAAGGGATCTTTATGACATTGAAAAGCTTTATCATGTCAATATATTTGTTTATGAATTACTCGATCATCACGACGACGACGAGAACATGGTAGAGTGTCATTTACTGAGATGTTCAACTTGTAAATTCCCCGATACTTTAAATTTGAATCTTTTCGAAACTCATTTTTCTTACATTCACGATATTAAAACATACGCACGGTCTTTCAAATGTGACAAACTTTGGCATACCTTAAAGTACTTAAAAAGACACCAACAAGGTTGCGAAGTCGAGGTGAAGATAATTTTCCCTGGTGGTATATTTCATGTTCAGGAAACCGTTTTTCAGAAACTTGATGAATTTGGTATTGACGTCGAAGAAAATTACCGGTATTATCCGTTTCGGGCCACCTTTGATTTCGAATCTTATTTTGACACTACCAACTTACCGGTAAATACTCCAAAGGCCGAGTGGCTGGCTCGACACGAAATACTTAGCGTTAGTGTGTCATCCAATGTTCCCGGGTACAAGGAACCACGCTGTTTTATTAGCGAGGGTGAGCCGAGCCAACTAGTCGACCGTTTTCTAGTTTATCTTTACAAAATTAGCGACACCGCTTCCGAAATTCTGAAAACACGTTATCAGTTTGTTTTTGATGAACTAAACCAACAACTAAAAGATATTCAATCACCAGAGGCTAGAATGCTCGAACCTGACTTAGACGAAATTTTAGATGACGGGTCACCTTTACCTATTATCCCAGAAGAACAAATTTAAAAATTAATTGGTATGCTTCACGGATTTCTTGAAGAACTACCCGTCATTGGCTTTAATTACGGAAAATACGATTTTAACGTCATGAAAAAATATATCACGGGACACTTCCTGACAACCGACGTAGGTGACCATACGGACGACACAACAAAGAAAAAAAACTAAAAACTCCATGTTCGTGGTAATGCGTCATACTAATTTGATGTGTTTAAAAACAGCGACTTTGGAAATTTTTGGACATCATAAATTATTTTGCCCCCGGTTTTAGTTACGATAAATTTCTGAAAGCTTACGGATGTGTACAAACTAAAGAATACGTTCCCTACGAGTGGGTGACTTCGTTAAGTAAACTCGACTGTGAATCCATTCCTCCAAAGGAAGATTTTCACAGCGATTTGAAAAACGAAGATATTTCTGACCAAAATTACGCGTACTGCGAACAAATTTGGCGCGATCACGATATGAAAACTTTTCGTGATTTTCTTATTTGGTACAACAATAGAGATGTCGTACCTTTCCTTGAAGCTATAAAAAACAGTTATCTTTTTACAAATTGCGCCACATTGATATGTTTAAAGATGGTATTAGCGTTCCCGGTCTAACCATGAAATTTATGTTTGACTCATTACCACGTGATATTTATTTCAGTCTGTTTAATCAAAAAGATTCGGATTTACACGCTATGTTAAAAAAAGCCATAGTAGGGGGCCCGTCTATAATATATCACCGCCATCACGAAGTCGACGTTACACGGCTTCGTGAATCGGAAAGGGGCGACTCAGCTCGCCCCTGTCGTTCCATTGTCGGTTACGACGCGAATGCATTATACCTTTGGGCTCTTTCACAAGATATGCCCACCGGATGTTATACGCGTCGTAGCCGAGAAAATAATTTTAGACCTAAAACATCACGTGTTTACGGAAAAATGGCTCTTGAATGGCTAGAGTGGGTAGTTCACTAGACGAATACAACGATAAGGCATCAATTTAATGGAGAAGAGAAACGCATTGGAGATCGTAAACTTCCCGTTGACGGGTGGTGTGCCCAGACTCGCACCATTTATCAATTTCACGGTTGCTATTTTCACGGTTCTCCTTGTAATGTGGAGCACACCAACTCTATCAACGGAAAGTCTATGGCCGATCTCCTATCAGAAACTAAAAAGAATACTACGTATTTGGGTAAATATGCCGAGGTCGTCGAAATGTGGGAATGTAAATGGAAAGAAATTCAAAAAAATTCCGAAGTAAGAAATTCAAAAAAATTCAAAATTTCCTCACCGTAACCTGAAGTGGGAAATGACCCAAGATAAATAAATAATATAAAATATAGTTGAAGGTCGCCTATTTGGCATGGTAGAGTGCGACGTTTTTGTTCCAGATCAACTTAAAGATTATTTTGGTGAAATGCAACCCATTTTCAAAAACATTGACATTACCCGTGACGACATCGGTCCCTATATGCGAGCTTACGCTGAAGAGCACAATATATTATCTACTCCTCGGCGTTCACTGGTGGCTTCCTATTTTGGTAAACAAATTCTTTTAGGTACACCTTTTTTTAAATGGTATTTGAAACACGGACTGGTCGTATCTCACGTTTATCAAGTTTTAGAATACGAACCCAGTCCGTGTTTCAAGCATTTCGCCAATGCCGTCTCGAATGCACGCCGCGAAGGTGACGTGCACACGGACAATGCCATTATTGGTGATACGATTAAACTTCTTGGGAATAGTGGCTATGGAAAATGTATCACTTATAAGGATCTCCACGGAAATATTATCTTTTGTAATAGTAAAACTGCAAACCAAGGAATTAACAGTCATCGTTTTCGCCAGCTATACCCAATTACGGAATCCGTGTACCAATTAACAATGAACAAGAAATGCATTAAATACGATATCCCTCTTCTAATTGGGTTTATGGTTTACCAGTATGCAAAGTTGAGAATGTTGGAATTTTATTACGATTTCATAGATTATTACGTAGAACGCCCTCTCTTCCAATATTGCGAGATGGAAACGGATTCCGCATATTTAAGTCTAGCTTTTTCTTGTTTAGACGATTGTGATACCACTGATAAACGACAAAAATACTTTACAAACTTGTCCCGGTGGTTTCCTGCTGTTTGTTTTGACGCGCACGCGTCCGATTATGTGACTTGTCGGATGGAAGGGAAAGAATGGGTCCCTTCGGAATCGTGTTGTATTGCGCGTGCGCGTTATTCAAGGTCGAATTCGAAGGTAGAGGTTTTATCGGCTTGCAGCAAAACATATTGTTTTGGTGATACGGATAAATTCAGCACGGAAGGTCTAAATAAGAGACACAACGAAATTGACAGACACATTTTTGAAAGTACTGAAACCAAAGAGAGTGGTGTTGGGAAAAATCGAGGGTTTCGGGTAAAGAATGCTTCAGTTTTACTTATATTCAAGAACGTTCTGCATTAACATATTTTTATTCCAAACGACCGGAACAAGCCGATGGAATCTCTACCTCTCTGTGTCTGGTATAATAGACACACCAGTAAATCTTCTCGTGAGCTACCCTCCCCGTGTATCATTTGGTATTGGTGTAACGTTTAGTCTTGGTGTAACATTCAGTCTTGGTGTAACCGTAATCAGGTATGATGTTTATCGACCACTGACTCCTACTTGTCAATTATTAAAGAGTGTACATTTCACATTTACTGTTCGGTACACTCGAGAGATAGCCGTGTAATATCCGATATTAATATACCCGTGATGAACTATTGGGTTTATCGACTCTTATCTTGTCAATTGTTAAAACGTGTATCGACACACACACGTCATTGTTGCATCATCACGGTGGTGTTCTTTTTCTTTTTAAGTGACCACTGATTAAATATATACGAAGTATATAGTATACTTCAATCGCTGCAGAAGTCGTGTCATAAAATAAATAAACACAGAGTGTAGAATACTGTCTGTCAGTGCCTATGTCTCCTCGCTAAAGCGGATCCTGCTTTAGCCAGAGCCATCATCGACAAGGGAAAACCTGATCTGGTACACAGTCTGTGCGAGTGTGCACAGAACATACTAAAAGGGAACGTATCACTAAAGTAAGGTCACAAGACTAATCTGCGTCGGTACAAGAAGGACCTCAGAACCTTGGTCATCAGGAAAACCGGTCTTCATATGAAGAAACGTATTCTACAGAAAGGTGGTTTCCTTGCGGCCCTACTAGCTCCCTTGGCTGTGTCCCTTCTAGCCCAGTTGGTGACGACGTTGTTGCAGTCGTAACTACACGACTATGGAGCACACATAGAAGATGGCGTTGGTCGATCCACTATTTTGGATAACGTTCAACTGCAACCTCCTTCGACCAATCCTATAGGGAGTGTTTTTGTAACGACTCGATGACGAAATGCGTTACATATTAGAACAAAGCGATATGGACGAGAGGGAAAAGGTCGTGTGGTATAACCAGGTATTGAGTCGATACAACGATCTTTCCGACAAGCGTATGCAGGAACCGCTGCGTGTAGCCATCGATAAATTTCACAGCAAAGTCGAAAACAAACTTCAACCATCTACCGAAAATGAAATCGTCGAAAAGGAGAACATCGAAAATGAAATCGTCGACAGCGTGCCGAAAGCTATGAAACAGAAAGTACGACGACTCATCAATAAAATGAAAGGTGCCGTAAGGTGGAACGATCGCGGCGAGATGATGTACATAAATGTAACGATTCCCGGAAGTAATATCGTGGACGTTGTGAATGGCGTGTTAAGAAAACGGAAGTCGCTTCAACCAGTGGGATGGGAAACCTTCGCTCGTAGTCTCAAGGATGTCAACACGCCAATGGATTTAGTGGGTAATCCCGATCGTTGGACTTACATGCAGACAGCGTCAGAGGACGACGATATATCAAAGGAAAAAAGCAGTCCGTTTGACAGGGCTCGTCATCAGCATCGAAGACGTCCGGTGTCGTCATGGCGCGCAGCTCATTCGGCCACACCATTGCAACACTTGCGTTGGGAACCGTATTAATAGTCTTGCACGACACGACACCATCATTATTACGGCATGTCTCGAGTAGGTAAGAAGACGAAGCGTTCACACAATGCATTGAAAAGTATTTACTACGACACGAAACTAACGAAAGTTACGGAGGCGTTGATGCCCTGCATCGTTCTTCACGTGCTTCACGCGCGTCGTCGAAAGAGGTGAAACGGTGGTTGTCGGAACAAGACACACACTACACAAACCAGTGACATATCGTTTCAGGCGTAGACGTGTCGTTGTGGGTGGTATAAATCAACAATGGCAGGCCGATCTGGTAGACCTGTCACAATTGAAAAGGTACAACGACGGTCACACTTTCATTTTGACCGTGATAGACGTGTTCTCCAAGAACGCGTGGTCTGTTCCTTTGAAGAACAAATCGGGGCCGTCACTCACGACGGCGTTTCGTCGGTTGTTAAAGGACAATGATGGCCCACTGTCATTGCAAACGGATAAAGGAAAAGAGTTTCTGAATAGGCAACTGCAAGAGTTTCTGAAAGAGAAAGGTATCCACCATTTTACGACACACAACGAAGAGACCAAGGCGTGTATTGTGGAACGTTTCAATCGTACTCTGAAGACACATAAGTGGAAATATTTCACGAAAAACCAGACGTTAAAGTACCTGGACGTATTACACCACCTAGTCGATTCGTACAACGACAGTTACCATAGAAGTATTGGAATGGCGCCGTCTGAAGTGAACGTGATCAATCAAGAAGAGGTTTGGCAAAGGTTGTACGGAAATGAAGGGCACGGAAAAGTCAAACCGGTTTTAAAAGTGGGCGATCACGTGCGTATCAGCAAAGTCAAGAGACATTTCAAAAAAGGTTACTTACCCAACTGGAGTGACGAGATATTTACCGTCAAAACAGTTCATCGTTCTGATCCGCCTGTTTATCGTTTGATCGGTGATGAAGATTCGCCGATAGAGATAACATTTTACGAACAAGAACTACAGAAAGTGGTTGTGGCCAAGGATAAACTCTATCGTATCGAGAAAATGTTGCAGCAGCGCAAGCGAGGAAAAAAGACACAGGTCCTGGTCAAGTGGGTAGGGTATTCCAACTCGTTTAACAGCTGGTTGGATAAAGCGTCACTCGTCGCGTATAAAAGTTAGTACACACCAGTCGAGCCGTCATTCGTGTCATGGAAGATAAGACGGACGTTCGATTCGAAAACCCAGAGCTCGAAGATACCGGAAGTAACAGCAGACGTTGGGTGTTGTTTAGAAATACGTGCCCGAAATCGGAAATCGTCTTCTTCTGCCAAATCGTCATACTGTACACCGTTATATTGGTCAGTATCTACAACCTGACTAAAGTAGACGGAAACTCTAATCTGTGGACGGCTTTGTTGAGCAGTTGCCTGGGATACCTGTTACCTAATCCGTCTATGAAACGCGGTGAACATGTCGTCTGATTTTTACCTGACATTGCCAGCAACGCGTCTATGGAGTTAAATCCCGACAACACTATGTCACGGCTTTGCCGCAACGCATCAGTTTAGTCGGTCAGTGGGAGTACGGACTGGTGGAGATTCAATACCCGCACAGTTGGTATTGTGAGAGAAGAGGACACTTATTTTGCCGTGAATGTTGATGGTACGCCTTATGTGGTGAATATCGAGGCAGGCCACTACGGTAGTCTCCAAGCGCTCACTCGTGCAATCAACAGAATCATAAAGTTACCGATAAAAGAAAAGCAAATAGAACTGAGCTACAGTGACATCATACAACAAGTGACTATACACATGGTAGAAAACATCTCATTCTCAGTGTACTCGTTGAAACTTCAGCGTTTGCTAGGTTTAAGCCAGGAGGTTTACACCACACCCGAAGAAGAAGGACCAGATTATTATTACGTTAAAAAAGCCGATTCCGGTGTAGATATGACGCAGGGATTTTACTCACTGTACGTCTATACCGACGTTGTGGAACCACGTGTGGTCGGGGATACCGTCGTCCCTCTGTTGAGGGTTGTACCCATAGAAGGAAAACACGGAGACGTGGTGTCAACAAGTGTTGACAATGTACAATACGTTCCTGTCTTGCACAAAGAATTTACGACCATCGAGATCGATATAAGAGACGACATGGGACGTCAGTAGATAGTAAGACCTGTACGATCTCAAAAGCCTACTTATAAAAAAGAATTTAATGACCACTAAACGATTCGAGCACATAGCTGAGTCAGCAATAATGCGAGACAAATCCTATGTATAAAAAAAGATCAAAGGCTTTGTGTTTGACACTAATGAGTTTGGGAAACCTACTTATAAAAAACGTGATTGATGAGCGATGTAATTTGATACTAATTGGATGATTGACAGTACACTAGAGAGATGCCACCTAGCGGTGAGTTCAGAGAGTATTTTAGTCCTAGCGATCAACGCCGTACCTAGAGCGCGCTGACGTAAGCAATAATGCGTTTAATAATAAAGTATATAAGTTTAGTTTCGTACTTTATAACCATGCTAAAGTATATAAGTTTAGTTTCGTAATAAAGTATATAAGTTTAGTTTCGTACTTTATGTAAGTATAAAATTTGATACTAATTGGATGATTGATTACCCCTACACTAGAGTTGCCACCTAGCGGTGAGTGCAGAGAGTATTTTAGTTCTAGCGATCAACGTCGTACCTAGAGTGTGCTGACATAAGCAATAATATTGCGCTAACCACGCTAAAACCATTGTATAAACCATACACCTAGCGGTGAGTGTAGAGAGGATTGTAGTTCGCCCCCTAGCGATCAACGTCGTACATAGAGTGCGTTTATTGCGCCAATATATAGCCAACCACGATAAAACCATTGTATAAACGTCGACGACGGATTAGCTCTCCTGGGAGAGTATGCGACTAGGGATCGAAAGATTCCGGGTCCGAATCCGTTCGTCGACCCTTTTTAGATTCCCCCTAGCGGCGGTATAACCGGGGTAAAACCACTGCTCTTAGGAGAGCGTTCGCCTAGGGATCGAAAGATTTGAGATGAGAGCATAGCTGGCTAACGGTAAACAACGTTCTGGTGGAAGGATTAAAACGAAACCAATGCGTTATGCGTTTAAATACGTTCTAGTTGTGGGATTACAATAAAAATCAAATGCATAAATACACTAATGTTCAGTAGGGTGTTTATGCATTGGAAACAGACGCGTGAAAACGTGAGTAGTGACTGAAATATTTATTGCGGAGCAGTATGATAGGCGAGCATTCGGCCAGCATTCGCCCGCGGCCAACGGGTCGCCCTATTGTCCATAGCCCGTTGGGCTGCTTGACGAGGAATACTCTGGCCAGATCGGCGATGTCGTCTTCATCGTCGTCAGAGTCGTAGTGGTGGTGATGGCTGTCAGTGCCTGTCGGCGTGATGACGTGCGTAGGAGGCAACGTGAGGGTGAAAGGAGCGACCGTGCATGTCGGCTTGGTCGTCCGTGATAATGTGCCGGTTGTAGGCAGTTGGATCGGTCTATGAACTAAAACCACAATACATTTTAAACAAAGGATGAGAACCATGCATTGTTTAAATGATAAAATGAGAACCACAATGGTAAAATAAAATGATGCATTACAATGGTTGTGAAATAAAATGAGACACAATGATAAAATAAAATGAGACATTGTTTAAATGATGAAATAAAATGAGACATGGTATTTAAACGGTAAAATGCATGCATGCGTACTTAACTGTAGTAAAAATAAAATGAGAGATATGCACGTACACATGCATACACTTACAATTGTTTAAATGGTAAAATAAAATGCATGCATGCAGGCGTAGTTACAACAACTGTTTAAACTGTAAAATATGATGCATTACAATAGTTGTGAAATAAAATGAGACATTGTTTAAACGGTAAAATAAAATGATGCATTGTTTAAATGATGAAATAAAATGAGACAAACGGTAAAATGCATGCATGCATGCGTACTTAACTGTAGTAAAAATAAAATGAGAGATGCACGTACACATGCACGCACGCGCGTACTTACAATTGTTTAAATGGTAAAATAAGATGCATGCATGCAGGCGTAGTTACAACAACTGTTTAAACGGTAAAATAAAATACATGCAGGCATGCGTACTATTTAAACAGTAAAATACATGCATGCATGCATGCGTACTATTTAAACGGTAAAATACATGCATGTTGTGTACTTACAACAACTGTAGTAAAATGAGAGACATGTACGCGTACTTACAATTGTTTAAATGATAAAATGCATGCATGCATGCATGACGCGTAGTTACAACAACTGTTTAAATGTGTTGGATCTTACCGTGGCGTTGACTTATGTGGTGTGGTCATGTTTGATAAAAAGTTCGGAGCGATGTATAGACGTTGATTGCGCGTGACTGTAAAAGTGTGTATGAAATGTGCGCGCCGTCAAACAGCGGTGGCGGCGGCGCATGACACTACGGCTTATCTTGATTGGAATGTGAACGGAGAACAAAGGATTTTTATAAACGATAAACGAAACGTTAAAATCATGAAATTAAACGTTGTATACGATCCCTGGAGGGTCAGGAAACACGAGATGCAGTGATATTAGATAAATTTGCTGTAAAAGTCACATTTGACAATGGATGTACTGACGTGAACGCTAACTTTTTTTTAAAAACAAATTCCTCGGTAGACTAGGCGGAATGCGTTGTGACATCTGTTGCGCGTGACTTATCGCGATTGGAATGTGAACGGAGAACAAAGTATTTTTACAAACGATAAACGAGACGTTAAAAGCATGAAACTAAACGTTGTATAGGTTCAGTGTGGAGTCAGGAAACTGGAGATGCATCGATATTAGAGAAATGTGATGTAAAGAGAGATTTAACGGTGAATGTACTGACGTGACCGGAAACTTTTTTTCGAAAACAAAATGCCTGGGATAAATGAAGTATGCACGCTAATAATTGAATAAGATAATGGTATTAGTGTGAAGTACGCATGCGCGTTATTTGGAAAAGTATCAAACGGTTGAGAAAATGCTATATTGTATGACGCTGAAGTTCTAACGTGTATTCTTTCTACAGCAGGCCCTGTCAGCAGCAGCAGCAGCAGCAGCAAAGCCGGTATGCTCGGTCGCTCCCATATCACGGAGTGACCCCCCTCGCCCAATCACTCCACCACCACCACCACGACGCCGATGTCTTCGATGACGACATCAGCCTCGCGTCTCCGTTCTTAAGAAGAGGAAGCAATGGATCGTGGTACACGCCTATCCCACCGACCAAACTATTACACTACCCTGACAGACATCCACACAAGCTAGTGGTGTTAGTTGACTACACTACCCTGACAGACATTCTCACAAGTTAGTGATGGTAGTTGACTATACTATCCTGGCAGACATCCTCACAAGCTAGTGGTGGTAGTTGACTACACTACCCTGGCAGACATCCCCACAAGCTAGTGGTGGTAGTTGACTACACTACCCTGGCAGACATCCTCACAAGCTAGTGGTGGTAGTTGACTACACTACCCTGGCAGACATCCTCACAAGCTAGTGGTGGTAGTTGACTACACTACCCTGGCAGACATACTCATAAGCTAGTGATGGTAGTAGACTACACTACCCTGACAGACATCCTCACAAGCTAGTGGTGGTAGTTGACTACACTACCCTGACAGACATTCTCACAAGCTAGTGATGGTAGTTGACTACACTACTCTGGCAGACATCCTCACAAGCTAGTGATGGTAGTTGACTACACTACCCTGACAGACATCCTCACAAGCTAGTGATGGTAGTTGTCTACACTACCCTGACAGACATCACTCACTCCACTGTCTACTACCTACTGGCCACTGTCTACTCACTCCACTGCCTACTACCTACTGCCCACTGTCCACTCACTCCACTGTCTACTACCTACTGCCCACTGTCTACTCACTCCACTGTCTACTACCTACTGCCCACTGTCCACTCACTCCACTGTCTACTACCTACTGCCCACTGTCTACTCACTCCACTGTCTACTACCTACTGTCTACTCACTCCACTGTCTACTACCTACTGCCCACTGTCTACTCACTCCACTGTCTACTACCTACTGTCTACTCACTCCACTGTCTACTACTTACTGCCCACTGTCCACTCACTCCACTGTCTACGACCTACTACCCGCTGTCTTTTTTGTCTCTCTTTTTTTTTTTGTAAAATAAAAAAGGTTCAGGAGCCCCCACCCCCAAAACGCCCGTAGGGCGTTTTGGGGCCCCGTCGTGGGGGCTCCTGAACCTTTTTTATTTTACACACAAAAAAAGAGAGACAAAAAAGTGACCCCTTAGGTAGGTAGGTAGGTAGGTAGGGATAGTCCTTATGTTAGGTAGGTTGTTTATACGAGTATCGGCGCCGTAGTGACGCCGTCGTCGAGCACGCGACGTTTTGCGTAGAAGTAGCTCAACGCCGCGGGTGAGTGGACACTGTCAGAGTGCCAACCTTCCGTCTACATGTTATATGTGTATGGGGGTAACTGGACACTGTCAGAGTCCCAACCTTCCGTCTGTATGTTATATGTGTATGGGGGTGACAGGACACCCAACCTTCTGTCTATATGTTATATGTGTATGGGGGTGATTGAATCCTGTCAGAGTCCCAACCTTCCGTCTCTATGTTATATGTGTATGGGGGTGACTGGACCCTGTCAGAGTCCCAACCTTCTGTCTATATGTTATATGTGTATGGGGGTGACTGGACACTGTCAGAGTCCCAACACAGTAGAGTGAGTAGACAGAGGGCAGTAGGTAGTAGACAGTGGAGTGAGTAGACAGTGGGCAGTAGGTAGTAGACAGTGGAGTGAGTAGACAGTAGGCAGTAGACAGTGGAGTGAGTAGACAGTAGGTAGTAGACAGTAGACAGTGGAGTGAATTTCGCGAGGTTAACACCAACTTTTTCTATCTATCTAACCCTACACCCAACCTTCCGTCTATACGTTATATGTGTATGGGGGTGAGTGGACACTGTCAGAGTGCCAACCTTCCGTCTACATGTTATATGTGTATGGGGGTAACTGGACACTGTCAGAGTCCCAACCTTCCGTCTGTATGTTATATGTGTATGGGGGTGACAGGACACCCAACCTTCTGTCTATATGTTATATGTGTATGGGGGTGATTGAACCCTGTCAGAGTCCCAACCTTCCGTCTCTATGTTATATGTGTATGGGGGTGACTGGACCCTGTCAGAGTCTCAACCTTCTGTCTATATGTTATATGTGTATGGGGGTGACTGGACACTGTTAGAGTCCCAACACAGTAGAGTGAGTAGACAGAGGGCAGTAGGTAGTAGACAGTGGAGTGAGTAGACAGTGGGCAGTAGGTAGTAGACAGTGGAGTGAGTAGACAGTGGGCAGTAGGTAATAGACAGTGGAGTGAATAGACAGTAGACAGTAGACAGTGGAATGAGTAGACAGTGGGCAGTAGGTAGTAGACAGTGGAGTGAGCGGACAGTAGGTAGTAGACAGTAGAGTGAGTAGACAGTAGACAGTGGAGTGAGTAGACAGTAGACAGTGGAGTGAGTGGACAGTGGGCAGTAGGTAGTAGACAGTGGAGTGAACAGACAGTAGGTAGTAGACAGTGGAGTGAGTAGACAGTGGGCAGTAGACAGTGGAGTGAGTGGACAGTGGGCAGTAGAGTTAGTAGACAGTGGGCATTAGGCAGTAGACAGCGGGCAGTAGGTAGTAGACAGTGGAGTGAGTAGACAGTGGGCAGTTGGTAGTAGGCAGTGGAGTGAGTAGACAGTGGAGTGAGTGGACAGTGGGCAGTTGGTAGTAGAGAGTAGAGTGAGTAGACAGTGGGCAGTAGGCAGTAGAAAGTGGAGTGAGTAGACAGTGGGCAGTAGGTAGTAGGCAGTGGAGTGAGTAGACAGTGGGTAGTAGGTATTAGACAGTAGAGTGAGTAGACAGTGGGCAGTAGACAGTAGAGTGAGTAGACAGTGGACAGTGGGAAGTAGACAGTAGAGTGAGTAGACAGTGGGCAGTAGGCAGTAGACAGTGGAGTGAGTAGACAGTGGGTAGTAGGTAGTAGACAGTGGAGTGAGTGGACAGTGGGCAGTAGGTAGTAGACAGTAGAGTGAGTAGACAGTGGGCAGTAGGCAGTAGACAGTGGAGTGAGTAGACAGTGGGCAGTAGTGGAGTGAGTAGGCAGTGGGCAGTAGGTAGTAGACAGTGGAATGAGTAGACAGCGGGCAGTAGGTAGTAGGCAGTGGAGTGAGTGGGCAGTAGGTAGTAGACAGTGGAGTGAGTTGACAGTGGGCAGTAGGTAGTAGACAGTAGAGTGAGTAGACAGTGGGCAGTAGGCAGTAGACAGTGGAGTGAGTAGACAGTGGGCAGTAGTGGAGTGAGTGGACAGTGGGCAGTAGGTAGTAGACAGTGGAGTGAGTAGACAGTGGGCAGTAGGTAGTAGACAGTGGGCAGTAAGTAGTAGACAGTGGAGTGAGTAGACAGTGGGCAGTAGACAGTGGAGTGAGCGGACAGTAGACAGTGGAGTGAATGGACAGTGGGCAGTAGGTAGTAGACAGTGGAGTGAACAGACATTAGGTAGTAGACAGTGGTGTGAGTAGACAGTGGGCAGTAGACAGTGGAGTGAGTGGACAGTGGACAGTAGAGTTAGTAGACAGTGGGCAGTAGGCAGTGGACAGTGGGTAGTAGGTAGTAGACAGTGGAGTGAGTAGACAGTGGGCAGTAGGCAGTGGAGTGAGTAGACAGTGGAGTGAGTGGACAGTGGGCAGTTGGTAGTAGACAGTAGAGTGAGTAGACAGTGGGCAGTAGGCAGTAGAAAGTGGAGTGGCAGTAGGTAGTAGACAGTGGAGTGAGTGGACAGTAGGTAGTAGACAGTGGAGTGAGTAGACAGCGGGTAGTAGGTCGTAGACAGTGGAGTGAGTGGACAGTGGGCAATAGGTAGTAGACAGTGGAGTGAGTAGACAGTAGGTAGTAGACAGTGGAGTGAGTAGACAGTGGGCAGTAGGTAGTAGACAGTGGAGTGAGTGGACAGTGGGCAGTAGGTAGTAGACAGTGGAGTGAGTAGACAGTGGGCAGTAGGTAGTAAACAGTGGAGTGAGTGGACAGTGGGCAGTAGGTAGTAGGCAGTGGAGTGAGTAGACAGTGGTCAGTAGGTAGTAGACAGTGGAGTGAGTGATGTCTGTCAGGGTAGTGTAGACAACTACCATCACTAGCTTGTGAGGATGTCTGTCAGGGTAGTGTAATCAACTACCATCACTAGCTTGTGAGGATGCCTGCCAGAGTAGTGTAGTCAACTACCATCACTAGCTTGTGAGAATGTCTGTCAGGGTAGTGTAGTCAACTACCACCACTAGCTTGTGAGGATGTCTGTCAGGGAAGTGTAGTCTACTACCATCACTAACTTGTGAGGATGTCTGTCAGGGTAGTGTAGTCAACTACCACCACTAGCTTATGAGTATGTCTGCCAGGGTAGTGTAGTCAACTACCACCACTAGCTTGTGAGTATGTCTGCCAGGGTAGTGTAGTCAACTACCACCACTAGCTTGTGGGGATGTCTGCCAGGGTAGTGTAGTCAACTACCACCACTAGCTTGTGAGGATGTCTGCCAGGATAGTGTAGTCAACTACCACCACTAGCTTGCGAGGATGTATGTCAGGGTAGTGTAGTCAACTTACCACCACTAGCTTGTGAGGATGTCTGTCAGGGTAGTGTAGTCAACTACCACCACTAGCTTGTGAGGATGTCTGTCCGGGTAGTGTAGTCAACTTACCACCACTAGCTTGTGATGATGTCTGTCAGGGTAGTGTAGTCAACTACCACCACTAGCTTGTGAGGATGTCTGTCAAAGTAGTGTAGGCAACTTACCACCACTAGCTTGTGATGATGTCTATCAGGGTAGTGTAGTCAACTAACACCACTAGCTTGTGTGGATGTCTGTCAGGGTAGTGTAATAGTTTGGTCGGTGGGATAGGCGTGTACCACGATCCATTGCTTCCTCTTCTTAAGAACGGAGACACGAGGCTGATGTCGTCATCGAAGACATCGGCGTCGTGGCTGATAGGTGGTGGTGGTGGTGGTGGTGGAGTGATTGGTCGAGGGGGGTCACTCCGTGATATGGGAGCGACCGAGCATACCGGCTTTGCTGCTGCTGCTGCTGCTGACAGGGCCTGCTGTAGAAAGAATACACGTTAGAACTTCAGCGTCATACAATATAGCATTTTCTCAACCGTTTGATACTTTTCCAAATAACGCGCATGCGTACTTCACACTAATACCATTATCTTATTCAATTATCAGCGTGCATACTTAATTTATCCCAGGCATTTTGTTTTCGAAAAAAGTTTCCGGTCACGTCAGTACATTCACCGTTAAATCTCTCTTTACATCACATTTCTCTAATATCGATGCATCTCCAGTTTCCTGACTCCACACTGAACCTATACAACGTTTAGTTTCATGCTTTTAACGTCTCGTTTATCGTTTGTAAAAATCCTTTGTTCTCCGTTCACATTCCAATCGCGATAAGTCACGCGCAACAGATGTCACAACGCATTCCGCCTAGTCTACCGAGGAATTTGTTTTAAAAAAAAAAGTTAGCGTTCACGTCAGTACATCCATTGTCAAATGTGACTTTTACAGCAAATTTCTCTAATATCACTGCATCTCGTGTTTCCTGACCCTCCAGGGATCGTATACAACGTTTAATTTCATGATTTTAACGTTTCGTTTATCGTTTATAAAAATCCTTTGTTCTCCGTTCACATTCCAATCAAGATAAGCCGTAGTGTCATGCGCCGCCGCCACTGCTGTTTGACGGCGCGCACATTTCATACACACTTTTACAGTCACGCGCAATCAACGTCTATACATCGCTCCGAACTTTTCATCAAACATGACCACACCACATAAGTCAACGCCACGGTAAGATCCAACACATTTAAACAGTTATTGTAACTACGCGTCATGCATGCATGCATGCATTTTATCATTTAAACAGTTGTAAGTACGCGTACATGTCTCTCATTTTACTACAGTTGTTGTAAGTACACAACATGCATGTATTTTACCGTTTAAATAGTACGCATGCATGCATGCATGTATTTTACTGTTTAAATAGTACGCATGCCTGCATGTATTTTATTTTACCGTTTAAACAGTTGTTGTAACTACGCCTGCATGCATGCATCTTATTTTACCATTTAAACAATTGTAAGTACGCGCGTGCGTGCATGTGTACGTGCATCTCTCATTTCATTTTTACTACAGTTAAGTACGCATGCATGCATGCATTTTACCGTTTATGTCTCATTTTATTTCATCATTTAAACAATGCATCATTTTATTTTACCGTTTAAACAATGTCTCATTTTATTTCACAACTATTGTAATGCATCTTATTTTACAGTTTAAACAGTTGTTGTAACTACGCCTGCATGCATGCATTTTATTTTACCATTTAAACAATTGTAAGTGTATGCATGTGTACGTGCATATCTCTCATTTTATTTTTACTACAGTTAAGTACGCATGCATGCATGCATGCATGCATGCATGCATGCATTTTACCGTTTAAATACCATGTCTCATTTTATTTCATCATTTAAACAATGTCTCATTTTATTTTATCATTGTGTCTCATTTTATTTCACAACCATTGTAATGCATCATTTTATTTTATCATTGTGGTTCTCATTTTATTTCATCATTTAAACAATGTCTCATTTTATTTTTTATCATTGTGTCTCATTTTATTTCACAACCATTGTAATGCATCATTTTATTTTACCATTGTGGTTCTCATTTTATCATTTAAACAATGCATGGTTCTCATCCTTTGTTTAAAATGTATTGTGGTTTTAGTTCATAGACCGATCCAACTGCCTACAACCGGCACATTATCACGGACGACCAATCCGACATGCACGGTCGCTCCTTTCACCCTCACGTTGCCTCCTACGCACGTCATCACGCCGACAGGCACTGACAGCCATCACCACCACTACGACTCTGACGACGATGAAGACGACATCGCCGATCTGGCCAGAGTATTCCTCGTCAAGCAGCCCAACGGGCTATGGACAATAGGGCGACCCGTTGACCGCGGGCGAATGCTGGCCGAATGCTCGCCTATCATACTGCTCCGCAATAAATATTTCAGTCACTACTCACGTTTTCACGCGTCTGTGTCCAATGCATAAACACCCTACTGAACATTAGCGTATTTATGCATTTGATTTTCATTGTAATCCCACGACTAGAACGTATTTAAACGCACAACGCATTGGTTTCGTTTTAATCCTTCCACCAGAACGTTGTTTACCGTTAGCCAGCTATGCTGTCATCCAGGGGTCAAAGTCCACTA
>CM034539.1:31541652-31859720 GCA_020002185.1 Paraescarpia echinospica | reverse complement strand
CCCTGCTAAACCATCAGTGTCACCCACCCCTCTACTCTAGCCCCTGCTAAACCATCAGTGTCACCCACCCCTCTACTGTAGCCCCTGCTAAACCATCAGTGTCACCCACCCCTCTACTGTAGCCCCTGCTAAACCATCAGTGTCACCCACCCCTCTACTGTAGCCCCTGCTAAACCATCAGTGTCACCCACCCCTCTACTGTAGCCCCTGCTAAACCATCAGTGTCACCCACCCCTCTACTGTAGCCCCTGCTAAACCATCAGTGTCACCCACCCCTCTACTCTAGCCCCTGCTAAACCATCAGTGTTACCCACCCCTCTACTCTAGCCCCTGCTAAACCATCAGTGTCACCCACCCCTCTACTCTAGCCCCTGCTAAAAATTACTATGGTTTATTAGAGTAAATTTACTATAGTTTACTATAGTAAATACTATCAACTACAGTGTTTTGCGGAATGTTTTACCATGTTTTACTACAGTATATAATAAGGTTTACTATAGTGAATACTTTATTTTACTATGGTGAATATCCTATTTTACCATGGCTTACTACATTGAATAACATATTTACTGTGATTTACTATGGATGTATCATGGTTTACCATAATAAACTGTAGTACATTTTTAGCAGGGGCATCTACCATGTACACCTGTATTGTGAAGTACTAAGACTGGAGGACAACTGGTTAAGCAATTTACATTTGTTTTAGGTAAACCAAGGTCACAGCCAACACATCCTGACTACGTGCCCAGTCAGTTTGCCTATATGCAGAGCTGCTCCTTTGAAAAGGGAAAGAAACGGTTGGAACGTTTCAACAGCGCAACGAAGCGAGCAAAGTTGTTTAGAGAAGAACAGGATGATATGTCAGGAGATGTCAAGTTTGAGATTTCAGGAATCCAGGAGCTAGATGACACAATCTATGCCGAGACGACTCTCTCATCACCTGTTCATCCCTCTGCTGTTCCATCATCACCAGTCCCAGATATACCACTGTTGGCATCAACACCTGCATCTGGTTTGCGTAAACCAGTTGAGAGAAGTGAACGCAAGATGTTAACGACGAAATTGACAATTTGCGTCGTGAAAAGGGTGACATTATTGCGGAACGTGACATTTTATTAGCTTCGCAGTTGAATTCTGGTGTGATTAAGGACAATGATGCACGTTGTAAATTTTACACAGGATTGTCCTGGGAAGTGTTCCTAAACCTCTCTGTCTTTCTTTCTACGATTGTTAATACTTCTGCAAAATGTGCCATTCCTCCAACAGAGCAATAGTTTCTTACTCTGGTAAAGCTACGTCTAAATCTTCCATTTGAACTAATTTCCCATCAAGCTGGTGTGGATGTCACTACCATATCTAGGTGCTTCTGGAAAACAATTGACGTACTATATGCCAAAATTGGTTTCATGGTAAGATGGCCAGACAGGGAGACACTAAAGCAGACTCTACCTGCAATCTTTAAATTACATTTCCCCAGATTAACTGGTATTATGGAGTGTTTCGAAATTTTTATTGATCGCCCGAAAAATTTAAAATCACGGGCACATGTGTATTCTAACTATAAGAAACACAGTACTATTAAAGTATTCATTGTATGTAGCCCACTAGGTGCTGTCATTTATCTGTCTACTGCCTGGGGTGGCCGAGCTTCAGATGTTATAATGGTGCGTGCATCAGACTTTATTTCTTCTAAGTATCACCAACCACACGACGTGCACTGGAGCTGGTTTCACCTTCTTCACGAAGTCGTTGTTCCAGTAGCATGGCAACTCAGTACATGCACGTCTGGTGTACCCGAGACTTACTGCCGCTTCCACCTTGAACAGCAGTGCTGCTACATGTGAACATGATTCACCGGGTCTGAAACAGAACAACGTAATAAATAAATGCATGTAAACAATTTCATTTTGATTACTAAAATAAATTATTGGTCTTCTGTGATATAAAAACACTTTTTATATTGATCACAGTAGAGCAATAATTGAAATAATCCAAACACCAACGCATGCACGTAGGCCGTAATAAACACTGCCAAGAATAACTCGGAATACTGACAGTTCATCAGGTTCACATACATAAATAAATATAATGATACGTACAATAAAACCTGCTATAGTAAAATATGATTATAACTGGACGTGCATGGGCTAAAAGCAAGCTTAACCATACTTATAGCATCTCTCCACCATGTTGATGGGTCATGTTTCCCAATATTTTGGCTTTATTGCAACACATTTCTCATTGTCAGCATAATTTTTTTTTTTTAAAGATTCAGTGTGCATACTTACCCAGCCATACAATCACAGTGTGCTGCTGTCACAACCCTGTCCTTCTCGTGTAAACCTATCCAGGGATGGTGCGGTGTGTCGTTAACCCTCTGCGATGGAGTGACGTCTGCCTTGAGAATGCATTGAGGGCTGTCAGTGTCAGTTGGCTTGTAGTAAAGCACGGTTTTCACCCAACCAGACTCAAACTGGTTGTGAGCCTCGAGACTCCGTCGATTTCTCACAGACTCTCTCGTGAATACGCCTGGTGTCTCGATTAGGTAGTACGATACATCAGGCCATTCGATCTCTGGCCATTTCGTGGGATCGTCTACCCACGAACCTGCGGGAATATTGTACGGACAGGTTCCCGCAGACAGCGCTGTCAGTTTTGACATGTAACGCGCTCGGTCGGAATAACTCAAACCTTCCAAGTATCCGAACGACATAATGATCTAACTACACTAAATCCGTAACTTACAACAAATAATATAACTAAACTAATTTAACGACGAATAACAAATAAAACAAGTTTTTAGGTATACACAACGCGAGCGCACAACACAACAACCGTACGTATTTCTTCTTTAATTCTACGTGTTGGTTACGCCACCTGGTAGATAATATTGTTGCCTGGGTGACGCCACGTGGAGGACACTGGACGCACTTGTCAAATCGCGCTGTACAGTTTGAAATCGGTAAGTAGGGGTGCAAGTGTCCGGCTGCAATAGTTCTTATTAGTGTTTGATTAACGTTACCATGTAATTATAGAATGACATTATGAATACATAGAGAACACACTGGATGCAGTTTTGAGGTGCACGTTTTGCACTACGTGTTCACGCAACGTAAAGCGTAATAAGTGACGCAAGTGGTGTGTCGTTTGTGGGGCTTTTTGAAATAACGTAACCAGAAACCGGACGCGACGGATGGGGTTGTCCGATTACCATCCAGTTTTCGTGCAGCTCCGTTCAAGGTGCTTATGTCCCGTAAGTATTTTAGGGCTGTAGTTTAAAATAAAAAATAAGCTGGTTGTGATATTCTCCCGATTAATACATAAACTACGAAGTATTCTAAGCTTGCATTATGTCAACATATCATGTCAAAATACAACTATGCAAAGGAGCAAATGGCGGCCACCCTGGATGACTGTCCTACCCAGGGCATGGGGGTGCGGAGAACGGCGGAAATGTTCTCAGTGCCAAAGTCGACACTAAGCGACAAGTTGCTCGGCAATTCGCCCGAGCAGTGCAAATGTGGTCCGGACACAGTCCTAACTTCGTGCTTAGTATAGTATCACTTATAAATATAGAGGCCTAAAAACAAAACTAGCCTATTATAATAACAGGGATGGAACATTGAGTAGGTGACTGGATGAGTGAATGAGTGCGTAAGTGAGTGTGTGATTGATTGATTGATTGATTGATTGATTGATTGATTGATTGATTGCGTGAGTGAGTGAGTGAGTGAGTGAGTGAGTGAGTGAGTGAGTGAGTGAGTGAGTGAGTGAGTGAGTGAGTGAGTGAGTGAGACTTGGTGATTGTCATCGAATATGGACGTTTTTCTAAAATATATATTTTGAATAAAGCTAGGATTCCATATGTACGTATACGGCATGCGTATGCGGCAAACAACGAATTCATTGCACAGTGGAAATACATTGGAGTTTTTTAATGCGACTGTAGCGAATTGAATCGCTCCATGCAGCGATTCGAACTGTATCTGCACAGGAATCGGATAGGAAATTCCCAGTAGTGACGTCACTACAGAGGTATTCCCCATACCACTCTCGTTTCCTACGCGGTTCCGCACATATGGAATCCTAGCTTTAAATTTTCATTCATTCATAAGCCTGTTGTCTACGTAGGTTCAACGCACAGTATTTTATTAAACTTATTAACACGAAAACAACTATCGTGTCTTTGTCTGACACTTTTTAATGGTTAATCAAAGTCCCTTCAGAGGAAACATTTGTGGTACGAAAGGGGGTTTGAACCAAAGCCCCATAATGGATGTTTAAATAGTGTTTTCCTGCGTTACCTTTAGTGCAATTACTGTTTAGCTGAACAATTAATGGGCGCCTAGCCTTGGCTCTTGTAACCTCCTCGTTTTTGAAATTTTACTAACGTCTGAGCCTACTAATAGGAAAAGCAAGTTTAGGCGTACCGCTACACATCGCTACTTTCCACCATATAAATACAACGGAGTGTCAATTCATTGGTTATATTTTATTATCGTTACACAATGAAGTTCTCGGTACAGGCGTACATTGAGTCAGTGGCATTCATGTTAGCTTGGATAACAATAGTAAGCGGTTACTGTTCATGGTATAGGCTGCAATTACAGTCGTTTATGAAACAATAAGTACATCTTTATTAAGCGCATGTCTAATGATGGTTTGTCAGACCACGGAAAAGACAGGCATTCTAGGAAAATGACGGGCGTCGTCGATCTTCTTCAAGAGTTTCGACGATACCGACTCATTAGACCGGTTGCGGCCAGAATTTCAACCTCTTGCACGTGTCCATGTCAAGGCAGCTTTTGCCTTCCTGGAAGGGTCTGGATCGAGGACATTGGCACCTCGCGACACATTTGAAGCTGCAGTTGATGACTGGCTTACGGCAAGTGCGAGTGCACTGCCGTCCACACGTCGTCCACACGAGATCACCAGGACACACTGCAAACACGACACAACACCTTGCAGACGACAGAGACGTGTGCGAGGTGAGTGTAGAAAATAAATGTTGTGTGTGCGTGCAGGCGTGCGTACATGTGTGTGTGTGTGCGTACGCGCGCGTGTGTATGCGCAGGCGCATGAGGAGTGATTTATTATTTTATTAAACGTACCTTAGTTGTTCCTTTTTATATACATTTAGTAATATAATGGAGTTATTATACTACAATGTGCACGCTGTTCTCACCACCAGCGTGCGTTTTAAACAGCCCGAAACCATGTTCGCAATATTTTTGAACCATGCCGAAGTGCACGTGACAATGAACTGACATCAGTACATAACAATAATGGGCAAACCGACTTAAAAGTTGGGCGAAAATACATTTCAACCACTTTTGTCCATTTCTGTTACGCATTCGGTCTTTATAATCACAAACTATAAACACATAAACAAAGATGGAAAGAAGGATGTTAAACATCAAATTTCGGGAGAGAAAAACAACCATCTGGGTAAGGGAGAAGACATAGGTCATAGACGTGATAGAACAAATTAGACGACAGAAGTGGACCTGGGCAGTCAGCAGACTACGAGTTAACCGACGGACACCGCGTATCACAACCTGGAGTACTGGAAGGGCACCATCTGGCAGAGGATAGCGCAAGACAGGCATATTTGGAAACGACATGCTGAGGTCTTCGCCCAACCACGGGACATTACGGCTGTACGATGATGATGATGATGATAATAAACGATGGTGACACGTCGCATGCGGCACATGCGAATGTACGTGTTTGAACTTACGACATCCCGTTTTTGTCCTCCAGTTCCTTTGGACGAGTTTCCCACAGTCTCTAGCGAAAGCCTCCACGCTCTCGCAAGCAAGTTTCTTCGCCAGCTGGGTGTCCCTCTGGTAAAGCAAAGTAAATAAAGGTATTAGTATCAGAATCAACAAACTAATGTACGCTAACGCTGTGGGGCAGTCTGAGAGAATCTCCTCCCGGGTACCTAGGTTCCTGAACCATTGTCCCGTGGTCTACCACTTGACGATGATTTTTTAAAGTAGTTATTTCGAGTTATTCACATGTGTGTTTGCTGCGTACACATGGACACAGTGGGTGAATTGAATGGTGAACCACTCTCCAGAGAGCACCACTATATATTCATGAATAGGCCCTAGTTCGTATGTTCGTACAACGATAATACGTTCATGGCTATGATAAATACCTAGCGTATAGACTGTGCAGTGGTTTGGGGGTATACGTTGTAGCGTCCAAGGTTGTCATTTAAGATAAATAGCATCTTGTTACATTTAAGGCCATCTGTGTAGGCATACGTCTAATGTTTCTATAAATAAACTAATAATTAAATTGGTAACCGCTATTCGGAAATACATTAGAATACCTTTGGAACCTTTCCGCACCCACTACTGGACTTGAGAACGAGAGAGGAGAGATTGTCCACAAATGCACAAGGTATGTGTAGAAGGGAAACCAACAAAAGAGCAATGATGAACGGCCGACAGTAGTGGAGAGAATGGAAAAAGATTGCGATAGATAGCATGCGCGCACACAACCACAGACGCGCACGCAAATGCGCGCGCATAGCCACGCACGCATACACAGTATACACGCACACTTCGTAAATCGATATAACTTACCTGGTTTGCACAAGTGTCAAACATGCAGCTGCTGTAGGAATTCTGTCCGATTTTAAACTGCGGGACAGAACAAGATATATAGGTCACCAGATAGGTCTTAATCCAGTTACGTGCATTCTTTTTTATAATTTAAATTGAAGGTTTCCCGTTGAATACATCCAGTGTTCAATGTGTATAATATTTCAAGGATCCAAGGAATTTCGACTTAAACTATAATATATTCACGTTTTTTCTGTTTTATTTCAGCGATGAATCCGGTACCCAACAATGTACTTACCTTCTTCCTAAGACACTTGCGAAATGGGCCTCTCTTGTTGATAAGGGCTCCGCAGTACT
The DNA here is from genome assembly GCA_020002185.1 of Paraescarpia echinospica. Lineage (NCBI taxonomy): Eukaryota > Metazoa > Annelida > Polychaeta > Sabellida > Siboglinidae > Paraescarpia > Paraescarpia echinospica. The sequence goes on along the minus strand of CM034539.1, from coordinate 31,852,785 downwards.
TGAGACCGTTGAATTTCCTCTTATTCCTTGCGGTGCAAGTTAGCTTCACCTTATCCACCGTTCTAAAACATGGTACATCACAGTGCGAAACAGCGTTTGGACGGCCTAGTTTTAACTGGGGAGCAGCAGGTGGACCTAGCGGATGGAGTATAGTTTATAGGTCAATGCAACAAGCCACATGTGGTGGCTGAGAATAGACAGGACGTTGCCTACAGTGACTGGGAGACAGCGGCAGGCCGGCAGTGAAAAGTTGGAGCTCGGCGTTGACAGTAGAAAGTGAGGAGTGCGTGGCTGACAGAGCGAAGTAGAGTCGCCGTAGCTTTGTTGGATAAAACGTGGCATTGGCATATTCCATTTGTTGTGTTGTTGCATGACCGATTTGAACCAAAGGTTTTCGTTACATACATACATGCATACATGCACGTATGCATACATGCATGTATGCATACGTGCATACGTGCATAAATGCATGCATACATACATACACACAGATACGCACGCACGCTGCAACCCGCGCACATTCACACACGCACACTTACTCACGCGCGCACGAACGCATGCACACATACGCACACACACACACACACTTACTCACACGCGCACGAACGCAGGCACACATACGCACACACACACACACACACACACACACACTACATTTTAAGAAGCACACTCACTGCTCGTGATCAGTTGGCCCGCCAACACGCCAGCTATTGCCGACACACCAGTACTTTTTGTTCTCTGGCAGAGAACCACAATCAACTTTAAAGTGGTTGACCATGTCGTTCGTCGCAATAGCATCAGCGTTTCCACACAAACCTGGGAAATAATAATTAATTATGTGTTTATCCTTCATTTAATTAGTATCATATATGTAATTATCTGAATAAATAATACCCGGTATAGCATGGCAATTAATTATTCTGGACTTAATGTTGTAAACCATTTATTCTATCGAACCCGTAAGCTAAATTCCCTGTCACATGTCATCGGCAATGAAATGATATAACGCTGTTCGAATAATAATAACGAAGATAGTACTACAACATGTGAATACCATACTACATATGTACATACCGAATAATTTACAATGATGTTTATGAATATATATCCTTCACACTTCTTACCGTCAACACAATTATTGTATAATAGCGGGATCCATATAGTTCCTTCGTGTACGCCGTCAAATTGAACAACGACGCCAAAGTTACTCTCCACTACCCCCGTGACTGTGTTGATGGTGGAGATTCCTGGTGGCATGGGGTCACCAACATTGAACAGGACCGGGGTCCCCAGGTTCAAGGTCACCTGTATCAGTGAAATAAAACATTTGGTCGTGAATGTCTTCGTAATGGCATACTAGACATGCACCACATTTTTCTGGTTATGCAATGTTGCTCCTATTAATGCTGAGGGGATTATCCGTGTAGTACTCCACGCTTACAGGTGTGGCCTTCGGGTGTGCGTGACTAACCGTTACGTCGGGATGGGTGTCTCTGCGCAAACCTTACGTAACAATTATAAAATCGAAAACGTGTAAGCTCGCTTTGCTGTCAATACCAGACTGGTAGCGATAATTATTATGTAATAGTTGCAATTAGAAATGTGTGTTTTTTAGTGTTTTGAGCGGATTAATGCAAACAATTTGTTGTAAAAATAATTGTTCTTACCAAGCAATAAAGATTATGTTAATTTTATACTACAAAATATTTCTTAGAAATATATCCACAAATATTAGGATGTTATTTAAATCTATAGAATACTTTCTATTGAATGCTTTAGTACAACATATTCTACAGAAGTCCATGCGCCAAAAAAATCTGTGGAATGATCAATATAATTTTCTGATGAAGTCAATGAGTAACCAAATACTCACCCAGATTTGAAGAGCTGACCCTATTTTCACCCACGTTTGCACAGTCGGTGAATATATGACGCGGAGCTCGATCCACATAAGATAAGAGACAGCTGGGTTGGCCATATTTTGGTGGTACCCTATCACTTGAAAATCTTGTAAGTTGGGGCACATCACCGACCGTTGGGACATGGTGAATGGACCGGTGCCCATATAGTGAATCACCGCGCCATCAAACGTGTAATAGTGGGGGTCACCGTTGGCGTAGCACTTCCTCTTATCTGAAATGCACAATATCAAATATATTACTTACAATGTATATATATATAATGATATGTAATGTATTACTTATAAATTATATATACAGCTGTGTGTGTGTAACCTGCATATATATATATATAGCCATATATATATAATTATGCAACCTACATATAGATAGTAGCGATTACGGGAAACAAACAAGAAAGATAATAAGTAACAATAAGTATCACGAGACAGATAGTAAGTGCCAACATACTCAAACTCTCTAAATTCTACATAAGTAACATTTTCTCAAATATCCAGGAGTCAATCACATTATTCAAATTCCAAATGAGTCATCTTTACTTACTCTTATAGACTACGCGACTCCCATAGAGACTGTACTTTGCCAGACATTCCTTCTGCGGTGACACGCTAACCCCCTTCGCAACAAAAGAAAAACACACATAATCACGTTTAGTCACGAATGATTTTAAATGTATTATACACACACACCACACGCATGCACGCACGCAAACACACACAGACTGACTCACACACACACGCACACACCGCGCACGCGTATTGCCATATGATCATTTACGTCAATACGTGATTGTATAATACGTGGAACTGGAACATTAAACGGATGCAGTATGTTCCTAGTTTTTCATTTACTAATTAATATAATGTTCTTAAGATTATACTAAACATGTTGAAGGTATACTGCCTGCCAAGTTATGTTTAGTAAGCCAGTAACAACGGTCGCAGTTTGAAGGTATGACCACGAGAACAGGTTCAAATAGTAAACAAAAATCTAGTTTTAAAACAAGCTTTATTGGCAATACGGCCGAGTCTGGATTAATTAACTGCTATGCCCGCTCCTGTTCAATTTCACCAGGTTCTACTCAGCAGACTTCCTGTTACAAATTACTATGCCCGCTAATTCCGGGTAGAAAGAAACAGAAACCTTGTCCCTTTAACGAGGTGTGTCAATTTGTCTACCGTGGGTATATCCTTCACCCCGGATATCTCTTCCACCGTGGGTATTTTTCCATCGTAAATAAATTCCGCAAATAATATACAGAGGATGTTGCACGCCGTAAACAGCTCGCAAATGCAATGTTTCGTATGATGTGGACAGTCTGGTTTAGGCGGAATCAGTTTAGATTGACGCGCATGCATCATTCGTTGTGCCTGTATTGACGTACAACATGGGTACATTTGGTCTTACGGGTTCGTACCATCGCCAACACTTGCCTCAGATCGTTGGCTTTCACTACCCCAGAAGATGACACCAGATCGAGACCTTGTATCGCCAATGTTACTGCGAGCCGATCACCCGGTTGGTCCGGAAAGCTCGGTGGCGACTTTTCGGACACATGTTACGATTACCTCCGAACATCACGGCTCAACTTGTAATTAACAAATACTCCAGACCAAACAAGGACGGCTTCTGCGGGCGACTACGGGTGACATTGTCAACTGTTCTAAATGAAGACATGGTTAGAGTGTATTTAAATTAAACCTAGCACCATCATGGCGACGATGCAATACGCGAAAAATCACCTTACCTCGCAAGGCTTGTAGCAGGTGCACGTCATGCATCCGTTGTGGTCATACCTCCTCAAATAACCTTTCTGGCACTGCAGAGCACAGAACACTCTTGGACACAGGCTGGGCGTGTCTGAGTGATAACAAAAAATAACACGTGATGGAATACATGTGTTTGCTGTGTGTTTCGGGGTGCGTGTGCGTGCGTGCGTGTGCGTGCGCATGTATGTATATACATATATATATAATGTGTATATATATATACACTTGTATGTACGTGCGTATATAGCGAGTATATACATATATTCGTGTGTGCGTGTGCGCGTGTTGTGCGCGAGTGTGTATACACACCTGATGCAAATGCACACATGTGCATACACACACTCGCATACGCGCACAGAAGATTTATGATGATAATTTGACATAATTGGTCTGACCCATTATCGCCCAGTGACAACCACTTACTTGCTGGTAGACATTTGGCGACCCGAGCGCAAGGGTGATTTTTGCAAGGCGACACGACGGATACGCATATCTTGCCTCTTGGACATCTCTTTTTCTGCAATGACGAAGACGATCATTATTAACAAGTTGACATGTTTTACTTGATAGATAATTGGAAAATACTTCGAATTTGTTTCATCGAAAAAAATTGCTTGTTTAAATTGCTTGTTCTAGTGCAATCAATTCAGGGTACATGTTTAATGACTATCTAGGCTCAACATAAACGGATGGATCCAGAGATGTTAGTCTAGGGGGGTGCAAAACCTACAGTTGCACCTCTCTTGAGGTTTTGCTAAAGACCTACATTGGCGCCGGAGTGAGATTAATTAACGCAATAAGCACAAACCTGACGCCAAAAACATACGCAAAGTTAATTTTGTTCTACGTCACAGCATTTGCGTTCCAATCAGAGGTTTATGCGGGATCTGCAGTTCAACTTCGCGTATGAACGCCAAACATGGATATTTCGCGTAAGTACAAACCCCGTATTATTTCGTACATAAATAGTTATGGCAATTCAAATGCAACTATACAGAGTTATAGCTACAACTTTTAGGAACACATGCCAATAAAAAAAGTTGAGTTGTAAATTACATGTAGGCCCCTGTGCATGCTTGACGACTTTTAAGAAGACCTACGACTTGCTCGTTGTTAATCTACAGCGTTGCAGCGAGGCGCAATAACGGTGCAATACACATTTCTTTATTGGACTCCACATGCTTAGCTTAGGCTTATGCATGGCTAAGCGCACCTATATACCATATTGTAATACATATCTAACATTTATTAAGCCCACACCTACAATTATAAATTAGGGACCTATTCTGTTTATTATTTATTTTGTAAATGTACTTGAGTCGTTGGTTGCGTTATGTCTACGTTGTCTATGTTGCAGTGCTGACATATTGGCTTTGTCGCGAGTTTAATCGTGGCCAAGGGCGTTTTAATGCAAAACTAAGCCGGTGTGTCGCAGGAATCAGGGGAAAGGTTCAGATTTTTAAAAATGCCCTTGATTATTGGGGTGGGCCGGATTAAAGTGGTGGAGATTAAGTAATGGATGGGCAAATTGACAAAGCTCTTAATTATGCCAACAATAACTATTTATTTGAGAACCGCTTTCTATGTTCATATTATATCCGTAGGAATAACCGCATCATTGTACACAATGGATTATTGGCTGCCTTTTCACGCGTGCAAAACACGGTCACTCAGCAAGTTAAAATAATTATACTTCTTTTTTACACATAAACGATGCTTTATGCAGTAATAACAAAAATCTATTAAACACCTGTGTGTTGCTATCACAAAATAAATATGTTGTAAAATATTGTTAATTAAAGTCTCTGACGCACCGTGCATGGATCCACCGAAGCTGCCGTTTCTATCAATATCAGAGATTAAGTAATGGATGGGCAAATTGACAATGCTCTTAATTGTGCCATCAATAACTGTTTATCTGAGAACCGCTTTCTATGTTCATATTATATCCGTAGGCATAACCGCGTCCGCAAGTTAAAATAATTATACTTCTATTCTACACATCAACCACGATTCATTGTCCAACAACAACAGAAATCTATTAAACACCTGTCTGTTGCTAGCACAAAATAAATTAGTTAATTAAAGTCTGTGACGCACCTTACATGGATCCACCGAAGCTGCCGTTCCTATCAGCACCAAAATGGCGACAGCGATCAGAGCGTCGCGAGATTTCATACTTCTACCTCAGCGTCGTTGATAACTGGAAGTAATAAATTACTTTGACAATTAAATACGATACGATGGTTCACGCACGCACGCACGAACACACGCATGCACACTACACATCATTTGAAAGGTTTCATGACAAAACGCGTTGAACGCCAATTCTGAAATTTCGCCCGAACAGAAACTAAATGTAACCCTAAACTGTATTCGCAATTTGCGCCTACGAAACGTTCTAATTGTATACAGAACATTAAAATACCAAAACAGTTCGTTGAATTGCTCTTTGAACAAGGTGAGATCGGCGTGGCTCCCACAATCAAGACTACACCTGTCTATAGCCAGGGACTCATTCGTACAGCTGAGTGAACTGATTCTGCGAATGTTTTTCTAATAGTTAAAGCTCCAGCTTCAAGCTCTAGCATAAGTTCTTAAATATAGCGCAGTATCCAGAGCTCAGGACTGCTCAAAGCGCTTTACACTTTATTCCCTGGCAGACAATCAATCGAACACCATCTCGATTTCTCAGGGAAGCATCCAGCCACGCTGCAATCAGTGCGCGAGGACTATTCGAACACAAATATATCCACCACTGCCAGGTACTCATTCGTACAGATCAATGAACTGGAGTTGCGTAGAGTGAACAAATTTGCACAAGGTTCGACACCGCAGCACAGGAATCGAACCCGGGTTCTCTCGGTCGAGAGTCCGAAGCTATAGTCACTGCACAACTGCGCTCCACAAGGAGGAGGATTCTTGCTAACGAAGCAGACAGATTTTTTATATATAAAATCAATGATAAATATGCATAAATAGATGTTTTATACAATACACCTGCTGATTTAGTAAGTTATTACGTTCGCAAAAAGTTACTTAGCAAACTGACGAAGACGTCAAGGTACTCACAGTGTGGTCTCTGTCGCCACGGCCGATCTAGGTAGTGTCTGGTATAAAGATCCATGTACGAATCATCGTATTTATCTGGTATCCAAGCATCGCATTTACATATGCAAAATAAAACGAAGACGCTATTTGGGATTTACCGAAAACTTTCCAACCCAGACTTGTCATAATACTATCTATCATTAGTAATTTATACCTAGCAGCGAGCCAACGAATCGTCTAGGTGTGTCTATAGACTACGTGGTATAAATGGTAAATAAAACAATCATTAAATACGGGTGTGTTTGATGCCGATACATCAAGGAGGCAGACGAGGCATTTCCCGAGTAAATAGCCACCCGGAGAGAATATAGGCGCCACGGGAGAGAAAGAATAAAAGATGGGGTACGTGTAACATCGGGGATTGTCCACACTTTGAATAGAGCGCCACTGACGGATTACCTATGTGGTCGAACAAATATACACGTCAACACACTTTGCTATTGTGAATCCTCACATTTATTGGGACACGCAGTGATCTACGATGACAGCCAGGGTGTTTGGCAGCAGCTAAGGTCAACGTGACCTACAAGCGCAAACACGAACATATATTACATACAAAAATGTGTCAATGCTAGTACTTTTAGTAGGGGATTGCCTACGTTTATTTCTTTTCAGATAATATTCTCTTTTATGCAAGTGCCTGAAACGAGGCCATCATTATAATACGGTTACATTTTCTATAACAAAAAACAGCTACATGATGCTTATAATCCATGCAATAAGTTACTTAAAGCATGACTTCAGAAATAACAATGATACATTTCTAAGGGCAACTTGGCTACATAATACGAATGAAAACAATTACACCTTCCAATAATGACGGTACTTTGTACAATAATCTTCTTTAACTTTCCTCGGGAGAATCTCCGAATAAATCGAACGTGCAGGGACATATGGAAATACTTCTACCTGTCAGAAGTTCCACTTATCAGGATCTAAGCATTTTGTTTTGTACGTTGACATTGGTTAACTTTGCGCGAAGTCAGCGCTTTTCCGATGCACAAGCAAAAATACGCACACATTGTGTAGCAGTGAGAGAATTAGAGAAAGGTCGATGTGTAAAAATAACTAAATCCTTAACAATAATCTCTACCAATATGGTAATAGCGTTTTATATCCGGCGCACGAAACTTCATTGTTTTGTAGAAGAAAGTTACAAAATTCAAGTTAACCGAATAAAAGAAACATGAGCGTGTTAAGAGAAGTCGACTTGTGCGGATTATCTTATACTATAAGAGATACAAAGACAGCCGGGGAAAGGAAAAAGAGTCGACTTATGCGAAAATCGACTTAAACGAGTTCGAGTTATATGAAAACAGTGGAGTGCACTGTATTTACAAAGACGACATAGTTACATGAAACATGTACGTAACAATTGACACAGGATACCAAACATTAAAAGTAAACATCTGGCAAATTTGTCTAATGCATAATTTATACAACTTTGTAGCACGCAATTTGTAAATTATCTATCTAATAAATCTTAATGACGACAAGTGTTTAGCTGTGATTTCGTAGATGAATACATCATATTTATAGCGTGTTTGAGTTACACCGCGGCGATATCAAAGCAATCCGTCTGTATGTACATGGGTATGTTGTCTGTGTCATCCGCTGGGGTAACAATGGCAGTGATTTACATATATTTTGACCCAGGTCGCATTGACACTCGAGTAGCCTATTTTCAAGACTTGCCTGGGAATTCAAAGAAATTACTTGTTCTAACGTAAACAGAAATCACGTCCATATGAATCGGTCTTAGTCACACACGCACGCACACACGCACGCACGTACGCGCGTACACTATGTACTCATACACACTCTCTCTCACTGATTCAATCACTTACGCACAAACACACATGCGCGCGCACAAGCACACATACACAAACGCGCACGCACGCTCACACACTAGCACGCACACACGCTCACACACTCTATCTCACTCACTCACTCACTCACACACACTCCCTCTCTCACTCGCTCGCTCTCTCACTCACTCACTCACTCACTCATTCACTCACTCACTCACACACACACACTCCCTCTCTCTCTCTCTCTCGCTCTCTCTCTCTCACTCGCTCGCTCACTCACTCACTCACTCACTCATTCACTCACTCACTCACTCACACACACACTCCCTCTCTCTCTCTCTCTCTCTCTCTCTCTCTCTCTCTCTCTCTCTCTCTCTCTCTCTCTCTCTCTCTCTCTCTCTCTCTCTCTCTCTCTCTCTCTCTCTCTCTCTCTCTCTCTCTCTCTCTCTGTCTTTCCCTACCACCCTTCCTCCCCTTCTCTCTACCTCTCTGAGGTCGACGTCTGACTCGACAGACAATGTCATCTACTCGCCCTTGTAACGCAGTGTGCGCGGTAGTTTTATTTTGTGTCTGATGTTTGTATGTGTCAATGTCAGTAGTCGGGAGCAGTATTGGCCAATGTGAAGTATGACCCGCCGATGAGTTTGGTCTGTCCACGGCAGTAGCAGTCTATGTATCAGTAGAAATTACGACTGTTTTTGGGTCTCATTTGAGAACATCTTTAACACAAAGGTGTGGTGTGCAAATTATATATATATCGTAAATGTGTTTCAAGTGCACTACGTGTCCGGAGAAACCCTGGAAATATACTCGAATAATCAAACCCGAAGTCGCCGTGTTGTTTCCCGTGTGAATAAAGAAGTTGATTAATGGTAGTTTTGCATGTGCCAACATCACATCGTAAATTTGTTTCAAGTGTATTACGTGTCCGGAAAAACCGTGGATACATACTCGAGCAAAATTTCCTCAGAACGAACTAAACAGAAGTAGAAACTAAATGAAAAGTTCCACAGCGTAAATTTAGGGACATCGTGACACCTCAACCATGTGCCGATGTAGAAGACTGTGATAGCTTAGTTGTTCCTCGTGTGGACAGTCCTACGGTGACCGTGTCGACAGCTGTTTTGATCCGTGGTACAGCAAAAGCGCACCTGTATTATTATTATTACAAATCTACGAGGTACGAAACGGGGGCACATTACAAAGGTCTATAGGGGGCACGCCACTCTAGCGCAGGCATAGCGCGGAAAAATTCCAAAAGTCTTGTGAGGCAAGTGCCCCCCTCTATGGATTTTGGCGCCTATCTATTGGCGTAAATGTACGGAAGGGTGGTGTGTGTTGTTCAGTTGACCAACCCGACATAGTCGATCGTGGCGAATTTCCGACTGCTGCAAGATACTTCGCCGCTCCGTCTGACCAGTGGCTGATTATCCAATATGCACAATAGGTACGGGCCTAGTGCCTACGAAGGCCAGTAGCCCACGAAAGTAACAATTTGTGGATTGAATGTACTTGATCTCGCAAATGATGGCTACTGCATAAGTTTCGTTTATACTTCATTGGCCCAATTAGTTTTGCAAGCTGGAAATAGTTGAAATGTAGGCCCAATGTGTTTGCATGTTTAACATGCATTATTAAAGTGCTACTAATTTACTTACTTACTAACTTACTGTAAAGGAGAACAATATTCAACACCCCCCCCCCCCCCCGCCCCCGTCTTCCGATGTCATGATCCGACACCAAAGTCATGCTGAAATTCAGTCCACCCTAAAGTAAGTTCGTTCCGGCGCCAGTGGAGGTTTTTGAAAAATATCAATGGCGGTGCAATTGAGGTTTTGTTTTGGGCCTACTCTAGACTACCATGTTTGGATCTGCCCCTGGGTCTACCTAGGGCCAACGAAAGTGTCGGTGTGCCTATGGCCCACAAATGTATCTGTGTCTGACAGCCGAATGTTGACTTTACCGAACGGGAGGGGAGTGGCGTGTATGGGTGACGTGGATGGGACATGTAGAGAATACGACAACGGTTATCTCAAGTCAACGAAACATACATACACGTACACAGGGGCGGAACTAGAGAGGGTAGTCTAGGGCTCCAAAAAAATGCTGTTGAAAATGTAATATAATTTCTTTCCGGAGCTCCTACCGATCCGCTGTAGCCATTTCGCCATCGTGCTATTGGAAAATGTTCGCGACGACGTTCTTAATATTTCAGAACGTCTACGAGGATGGTAACGGGGACACATTCAAATTGGTCTACGGGGCACGTCATTCTAGCGCAGTCATAGCGCGGCGAAATTCCAAAGGTCTAGCGCACGTGCTCCCCAGCCCCCTGGATCCGCCTGTGATATACCATGCACGCACGCACGCACGCACACACGCACGCACGCACGCACACACACACACACACACACACACTCAATTTCTAGTTATTAGTGTAGACTATGAAAGGGGAGAACAAGTGTTTTCCCACGACATCAATGCTACTGTGCCAGCGTACATGTATGCGTGCAAAGTTACATCATATTATCTTAAGGAAAAACAGTTCTAAGAATTAATGCTCTAAAATCTCTACCATTCACATGTGTGCATGCAAGTTCTCTATTTCAAAAGCAAGTTTGCATAATTACAGACAGTTCTCAGTCAAATGCATTAACAAAACATAGTATACATAATCATTTCTTAGTTGAAGTTAAAATGTCAAAATCAACAAGTTGACCTCTCGATTTTATTTCCGGCCTGTACCTGTAAAAGAGTAGTGCGTCAATCGCACCCACATGCTGTGCCATATAAATTATAATAATTTAATAATTGTTATATTAATATGCTAACTTTACACATTGTAAGTGTACCTCCTCCCACGTCCCAAGGTTGTGTACATTGTAAGTGCACCTCCTCCCACGTGCCAAGGTTTTGTACGTTGTAAATGTACTTCCTCCCACATGCCAAGGTTTTGTACATTGTAAGTGTACCTCCTCCCAGGTGCCAAGGTTTTGTACATTGTAAGTGTACTTCCTCCCAGGTGCCAAGGTTTTGTATATTGTAAGTGTACCTCTTCCCAAGTGCCAAGGTTTTGTACGTTGTAAGTGTACTTCCTCCCACGTGCCAAGGTTTTGTACATTGTAAGTGTACCTCCTCCCACTTGCCAAGGTTTTGTACATTGTATAAGTGTACCTCCTCCAACGTGCCAAGGTTTTGTACATTGTAAGTGTACTTCCTCCCACGTGCCAAGGTTTTGTACATTGTAAGTGTACCTCTTCCCACGTGCCAAGGTTTTGTACATTGCAAGTGTACCTCCTCCCATGTGCCAAGGTTATGTACATTGTAAGTGTACCTTCACCCACTTGCCAAGGTTTTGTCCATTGTAAGTGTACTTCCTCCCACGTGCCAAGTTTTTGTACATTGTAAGTGTACCTCCTCCCACGTGCCAAGGTTTTGTACATTGTAAGTGTACCTCCTCCCAGGTGCCAAGGTTTTGTACATTATAAGTGTACCTCCTTCCACGTGCCAAGGTTTTGTACATTATAAGTGTACCTCCTCCCACGTGCCAAAGTTTTGTACATTGTAAGTGTACATCCTCCCACATGCCAAGGTTTTGTACATTGTAAATGTACCTCCTCCCACGGGCCAAGGTTTTGTACATTATAAGTGTACCTCCTTCCATGTGCCAAGGTTTTGTACATTATAAGTGTACCTCCTCCCACGTGCCAAGGTTTTGTACATTCTAAGTGTATATCCTCCCACATACCAAGGTTTTGTACATTGTAAGTGTACCTCCTCCCACGTGCCAATGTTTTGTACATTGTAAGTGTACCTCCTCCCAGGTGCCACGGTTTTGTACATTGTAAGTGTACCTCCTCCCACGTGCCAATGTTTTGTACATTGTAAGTGTACCTCCTCCCAGGTGCCACGGTTTTGTACATTGTAAGTGTACCTCCTCCCAGGTGCCAAGGTTTTGTATATTGTAAGTGTACCTCTTCCCAAGTGCCAAGGTTTTGTACGTTGTAAGTGTACTTCCTCCCACGTGCCAAGGTTTTGTACATTGTAAGTGTACCTCCTCCCACTTGCCAAGGTTTTGTACATTGTAAGTTTACCTTCTCCCACGTGCCAAGGTTTTGTACATTGTAAGTGTACTTCCTCCCACGTGCCAAGGTTTTGTACATTGTAAGTGTACCTCTTCCCACGTGCCAAGGTTTTGTACATTGTAAGTGTACCTCCTCCCATGTGCCAAGGTTATGTACATTGTAAGTGTACCTTCACCCACTTGCCAAAGTTTTGTCCATTGTAAGTGTACTTCCTCCCACGTGCCAAGTTTTTGTACATTGTAAGTGTACCTCCTCCCACGTGCCAAGGTTTTGTACATTGTAAGTGTACCTCCTCCCAGGTGCCAAGGTTTTGTACATTATAAGTGTACCTCCTTCCACGTGCCAAGGTTTTGTACATTATAAGTGTACCTCCTCCCACGTGCCAAAGTGTTGTACATTGTAAGTGTACATCCTCCCACATGCCAAGGTTTTGTACATTGTAAATGTACCTCCTCCCACGTGCCAAGGTTTTGTACATTATAAGTGTACCTCCTTCCATGTGCCAAGGTTTTGTACATTATAAGTGTACCTCCTCCCACGTGCCAAGGTTTTGTACATTGTAAGTGTATATCCTCCCACATACCAAGGTTTTGTACATTGTAAGTGTACCTCCTCCCACGTGCCAATGTTTTGTACATTGTAAGTGTACCTCCTCCCAGGTGCCAAGGTTTTGTACATTGTAAGTGTACCTCCTCCCGCGTGCCAAGGTTTTGTACATTGTAAGTGTACCTCTTCCCACGTGCCAAGGTTTTATACATTGTAAGTGTACTTCCTCCCACGTACCAAGGTTTTGTACATTTTAAGTGTACTTCCTCCCACGTGCCAAGGTCTTGTACATTGTAAGTGTACCTCTTCCCACGTGCCAAGGTTTTGTACATTGTAAGTGTACTTCCTCCCACCAGCCAATGTTTTGTACATTGTAAGTGTACCTCCTCCCACGTGCCAAGGTTTTGTACATTGTAAATGTACCTCCTCCCAGGTGCCAAGGTTTACTCGCCTCTCTCTACGTTCATTCCGTTCCCTGGACCATTGAACTCTTGATCAACCAAGTGGAGATATATTTGAGGGAAAAAAACAAATGTAGTTATTTAGCGTTATTTACTTTTTTCAGTGAACAAATTGTATGGTGAGACACTCCCCAGAGGGCACCACTGTTTGTTGCCCCCACAGGTGGGTGTGAACTAGATGTATATAATTATAGAATTCATAAGGCACTGTGGCACCATCGTTTATTGCTCTCAAGACAGCTGGAGTTCACACAGACAAGGGATAGTCTAATAACAGACTAATTACGCTCTAGTAATGTAGGCGTACTCATATTCGTGGATAATGTGATATATATTGGAATACAATGATCATGACAATATTCCAAACAGAATGCTGTGAAAGATCGTGGTGTACTTGACTGTATTGGTATGGCATTGAACTGAACCTCTAAAAAGATGTTTGTAAGAAAATACCCTACCTACCCTAAGTTAATTAGTAGATACTATCAGTGATGTGATGGAAGAGGCAAAGAGAATTATATCACTTTTATTGCTTACCCTGTCATAATTATAAAACGTAAATAACAGTACATGAGAGACACATTTACCGGGTACATAAAATAGCGCACCAACATAATTTTCACTTCATGGCTGTAATGCCTGTGGTCGATAAAAATAAAATATTCGTACATGATTTGATTAAATAAGTGCTATTTCTGCATTTAAATATTTGTACATTAAACTTAACAAAATACCACATAATTAAAATTTAAATATACATTAAAAATATACTTACAATAATCCGAGTGATTAAAATGAACACTGTATCTAATTATCATATATATTCATATATCTTCATCACAATGACTAACAGTCTTCAACAAATTATACAAATACAGTAAACCTCGAATATGACAAATCACTTGGGACCAGACAATTTATTTGTTATACCTGAAATTCATTATATCTGAGATTTATTGTACATTAAAAAAATGTTGAGCAATTAATTTATTCGGTATAAGCGAAATTCATTATAAGTGAAATCTGTTATATGCAAATTTGTTATACCCGAGGCTTTCTGTATACACGAAAGCATGTTTTGCACACTTCCAATAAATACACATCAAAATATATAATATTTCTTTACAATCTCTGGTTGCAGCTATCACAGTCTGGTGGTACATGGTTGAGGTGTTGACTATTGTCGACTCATCAGCTAAATACATGTTTTACATTCTTGATGTTCCCACACACGCTGGAGAGAATGAAGTGCATCGGAGCACACAAAGTTCTTCCCCCGCCCATCATTGATCGCCGATACTTCACAAGAGCATTTGCCACTTTGTCGTGCTGACACCTTTCTCTCAAGACCTGTCGAAAAATATCAACAATTTTAGCAGACAAAACCAGACAATAACGGTGCTTTCATAAGGTAGCAAGTAAAGACAAAATGTAGTGTTTTGTATTGGTTCAATCCACCACCCCACATCCTGACAATATGTGGTTAAAAATTTGAGCGATCCAAAATGACTCTCCAAACAACAGCTAATACCCGTGATATTCATCAGAGAGACTTGGAGGGATTAGGAAAGGAGTGAAGAATGAGAGCAAAAGATAGAAGGGAGGGGAGTTGGTTGGTGGAGACGGCAACCCTAGATCAGTGAGGGAAAGAAAACAGAAATTGAGGATCAGTATCGAGGCCAGCCTCACCCCGGACATACAGGGAAACAAGAGAAGAGAGACAATAAAAGGATGTGTACGATTTTTACTATTCACATACAACAGATCTGAACATATACAAATCTTTTTCATGTTAGGCTAAACTACTTCAGTTTGGAGTTTAAAATACACTGTAGTTAAGATAAGATGACTTTACCATAATTCTTCTATTATAAAATAACCCTGAATGGTCGTAGTTACATAACAACTGCAATGGAGCTGTCTAATCTAAATGAAACTTTGTAATACGGATTTAGGTCAGACCAACAAATCAATGAAAAATTACAACAGTAGCTCTCTAAAAAAAATGTCGTTAGTGACATGCAACAGCAGAGTGGGACACAAAATTGTGAAATGGTGTTTTGTAGCTTTGTGACTTCTTTGTGACCATCAGCTTTAAAATGATGCCTCACTTGTTAAAATTTCTTCAGTAGTTTTTGATTTATTAAAATAAATTGTAGCAAACTTGACAATAAAGTGATGGTTTGAGAAGCGAGGTAATTTTGACACGTACTGTCTCTTCTTTTTTAATCTGTGCATTCACAAATGGATGTATCTTATTAGTTTTGGATTATTTGTCAAGAAAAAAAACTGGACATTCAAATAAGGTATGCACAAATCACAACATTTTTGGGACATGATCTAGACGGCTATTTTAGGCTCTTGTGCAACTTTATATCCAGCATTTCACATATTTTAGATGTCCAACTACTAAATAAAGGACCTACATAGAATGGTCCATCTCTTGGCTCTGATGGTCTCTTCAGTGACATCATGAACCCACACGTGTCATCAATGGTCTGTAGACGGCCAATCTCGGTGGCGTCACCTAGTGAGAGAACAACTTCCCCGATGAAGTCGTGCGGAAGTAGTGTCTTGTGCTGCCACATGGTGAACACAACAACTGTGCCCTCTGTTGAGAGAAGGGAGTGCGGGATTGATTCGCTGCAAACAGAAGATAACAATCATTAAAGGTGTCTTCTCAATTAAATGTTTTGTTTGTCTCATTTCACATTTTTGATGAGTAAAAAGCAAACCTACATATGACATGCCAGCTCATTTGTATAACTTCTTGTTTGTAGTTTTGGCAAAATCATCAAGCATAGAATTAAGTCATTTAATTCATTTAGTTAAATCGCAATATCAATTAATATTATTTTCCAATTTGGAATCTTCACATGAAAGGTTTTTTAACTATTTAAACAATTGTACATACACACAGCCTCACACATACTCACACGCACACACACACACATGAATGCACGCATACACACACAGATACACACACAGATACACACACACACACACACACACACACACACACACACACACACACACACACACACACACACACATTGTGACACACACAAGCACACACACACTCATGCACACACTCATGCACACACACACAAGCATGCACGCGTACACACACATATACACACACACACACACACACACACACACACACACATTGTGACACACACAAGCACACACACTGACACACACACACACACACCCATGCACACACACACACACACACACAAACACACACACTCACAAACACATACACACACACACACATACACACACACTCAAACATTCACACACTCACCCTCAGACTCAGAAACACGCACGCACGCACGCACGCACGCACACACACAATATGTAGTGACACTTTGCAGTGCTGCACTGGTGACGCGGCAGGCGCACTGAACTGGTGACGGCAGTGACGCGATCGAGTCGTAATGCGGGTGCTCGCCAAATTCAACGGCGCTGGAACTACACTGGTGATGTCGACACACGTAGAGATGTGTCATGCTGAAGTGATGTGGCACCGGAGTACTAGTGCTGAATTGATGTGGCACCGGAGTACTGGTGCTGCATCGACGTGTCATCACGTCACCGTCCAACGCGTCATCACTGAATGTTGGCGTCGGACATGAACTCAGAATCGAATCGGTGGATTTGCTTTTCACTGACAGTCGTGGTAATGAGTCACTTGATTGGGAGTGTGTCACTGATTCGTCTAGTGACGTCATCAGTTGAATGTCACTGTGCCGACATTGGGTCAAGGATTTCAGTGGTGACAGTTGGCCTGTGTCACTAAAACGTCTTGATACTCATATTGCCACATCGATCACAACTTTTGCACCGTTGTGGTATTGACTCAACTGACGTGTCACTAACTACGTCTAGGCTCTGACGTTGTTTCTGCAGCAACTACAATTAAAATAACAGTTAAAAGACTGTTTAACACACATTCAGTATCATAAAGCTTAAAGGTACTATGTCTGTTACTCATTTAATCAATTAATTTATGCTGTGTTTACAATACTAGCATAAAATATATTGAAGATATACTGCCCGCCAAATTGCATTTATTTTAATGAGCTCAAAATAACTTTCACAGTTTGATATTTGCACCCACAAAATGATTAAATTGTAAACCCAACATTCAAATTAGTCTCACTTAACCACCTCTCGCCCGGCTGTGTGACTTCGCTGGGAAACAGAGTCTGGCCGAGAACATGCGTTATGAATGCATGCATGTAGTACCGCTCCTACGGTGCTCCCATCTCGCAGTGCCTGGATAATCGAGGCTAGTGTTCGAGAATCCATTTTGCATATGCTGCCAGCAGCAAATGTTTTAGGCGAGCGTTATCGAGATTCTTAATCCAAAACTAAATTAGGATTTAACTTTTGTGTTTATTACTTGTGTCAATATAACCAAAGTTTCCAATGCGCAGCATAAACTTATATAAGTTGACTGCTATTTACCAACTTTTAGTTTTATTGTTAACCTGAGAGCCAATCATCATCTCTACCCGGATTCAGGGTAAACCGGGATCAGTGTCCTACAGTGAAAACCAGTGTTATCTTCCAGGCGGTAGAACGGGCCCTACGATGTTATCTACTAGGCGGTAGAACGGGCCCTACGGTGTTATCTACTAGGCGGTAGAACGGGAGCCCTACAGTGTTATCTACTAGGCGGTAGAACGGGAGCCCTACAGTGTTATCTACTAGGCGGTAGAACGGGAGCCCTACAGTGTTATCTTCCAGGCGGTAGAACGGGAGCCCTACAGTGTTATCTACTAGGCTGTAGAACGGGCCCTACGGTGTTATCTACTAGGTGGTAGAACGGGCCCTACGGTACTCCCATCTTGAGGCACCTGGACAGTCGAGGCTACATTTAAATACTAAACAACCACCGTATGGCCTGTAATTGGCATTTATTAAATACATACACATCCTTACCGACATATACCTGTGAAGTCCATGTTCTTACTTACCAAACTATATGCCAGGCAGACTTCCTGCTAATGATTACCAGAACATACCTCCCTTTAATAGAAATAAAAGTCAACATAAATTCCATAATTTTATGTAGAATTTACAGTAACTGTCCGCAAGGTCGGGATGCCCCAGGAGCCTTACCTGTGCCTACTGACTGAGTGCCTTCAAGATATGGATGTAGAGATTGCGTACGATGTGGTAGTAGTCTTCCATGGAGCACTGGTCACTCTCAGCACTGTCCAGTTGGTCAACATCCTTCATAACCAATAATCACATTCAGAATCCCCAAATATTGAAAAAAATGATAGTCTTAATTCATGTAACTGTCATGTGACCTGTTGCCTAGCAACACGGTCTATAAAGCTTACAAAATGGTTGATGCACATGTGAATCTGTCAGATATCTCATTGTATATTTTGTTTAAATTCAGCACCATATTTTTTCTTTGACAAAAACAATGGACAAATTTGTTTAAGTGAGAACTGCATGTGGGAAAGACTGATTTAGCAGACATTATGCCACCTTAGTAAGGCACTTATGTAAATATTGTTGGTAAAGAAAGCTTGATGGCGGTCACACACATAATTATGATTGTGACATTACTTTCTGGGTCCCTCAATCATGTCATATTATAAATATTATTATTATTTATATATTTTGCAATCATAAGAAAAGGAATACTAGAAAAAGGCTCATGTAAAAAGTTATTAAAGTGTATAGTGATTAAAAGTTGTCATTTAAATGTAAGGTGTTGTGTACAGATAATTATGATAAAACTTAACATTAATATAAATAATTACAGAAAACTGAAGCAATGACATTACTACCATATTTACAATAGATATTACAGCTGTTACATAATATGGTCCTTTCTTCCTTTTAAAAACACATGTACGATTACGTAAAACATGTACTATATTTTTACAGTATCGAAGTACCATACCACCTGCTGAAAAGTGACACTGTTTCTGTCTCACCTGTTTGATCGACAGCAGGAGCCTCAATCTGAGTTCACCTTGGCGTTTGACCTTCTGTTTTCAATCCACAAATAAATCAAACCACTGGTCACATCCACCAGTAGGAATATCCTGTGTGCAACAGAGGTGTGGTAACTCATTGTACGCACTAGCAATATTGCCCATCCTATGGATGGCAGCACGTCATTTTGAAACAGTTTTATCATGTTAAAGCAAGTTAATAATAATAATACTTCCACTGCGCCTAAATCCTTCGAAACCAAGCTCAGAGGCGCATCAAAACAAAAGGATTGGTCAATCTCAAAATACATGAGCATTATTCCAGTTGTCAGCAGACGGGTCAAGGCGCTAAGGAACTATGGAAGATAAGCAAGGTTGTAAAGATAAGTTTTTAAATGACGACGGAATATTATAATATTTTCAACTGATCTAGCACTAAGAGGAAGCATATTCCAAAGAGTTGGTGCTGCAACAGAAAAAGCCCTAGTTCCAATGTTAGTGTTGATTCTAGGAACAAAAAGTAGATCAAAACTAGATGGTCGAAGCCGGATAGGTTTTCCTACATGAGTAAGCAATGAATACAAATAAGATGGTTGCTTATTGGACAGTACCTGGTATGTAACGGTACAGATCTTAAATATTACACGATATCTTACTGGAAGCCAATGCAGACTTCAAAAGTGGTACAGAGTGAGAAAAAACGAGATCTTGTAACTACCCTTGTCGGACAATTGTGGACAAGTTGAAGTTTTGTAATATCCTTGCTAGCAATATTACAAAGTTACTTAAAACATCCCCACGATTGTATTCTTAGAGCAATCACAGAAAATATGCATTATGTTATGAACAATCTATTTATGTATGTCAGGTAGGAACTCTAAGTGTTAAAAACCCTTAATCAACGGACAATTTAAAAAACTAAAGGCTTGTAGATCAATCTCTGTAAATTTGGTGCCAGAGATGCAAACCGTCCAGGAAGAAAATGTTAACATACTCCCCCTTCCCACCCATACCTGTATGCTAGCTCGATTATAGTTAGGTACAGACAAGGACAACAAAATGACAACTTTTATTTTAAGCAAGGTTCTCTGTTCCGTTACCCGGAAACACCCTAGGGTGGTAATTATTAGCAGGAAGTTGGCTGAATCAGTTTTATTTGATTAATTGTATCGCTAGGGGCGTGGGAACCACCAAACTTCAAAGGTACTTCTGGGCTGGGATGCATGCCTCCACAGTAAGTGCCAATAATTGCTATTTAATATGTTAATGTTTTGTTTACCATTTTGAAAATTCGAACAGCAAACACTGCTTTGGGGTTATTAAACAAAATTATCATTATTCAATGTAAACTAGCATAGGACAGTCTGTCATCTGAGAACCATCATCTTGAGAACATGCAGGATAATCTTGAAAAATGCTGGTAAACAAATCTACGAGGTGAGAAAATGCAAAAACAAAACCCCACGGTATACTGTCGACAGACTGACTCTTCTCTTGGGCCTGACACTGCCTTATGCAGAATTAGGGCCAGCTAGCCTCTGGCATAAGAGGTGAAGAGCGAAGGATGGTAGCCTACCGGCAGCTCCACCACAGTTAGGGTTTGTTAGTAGGGTGTATTTTTATTTGTTTTGTAGGAGGTAGATTTTTCTTTTCAAATGCCAGATCCCCAGAATAGTGGCAGAATAATCAGTTACTGATTGTGGCCACTTAACAGAAGAAGAAGAAGACTGTCTTCAATGGCTGTTCCGCCAAAGCTACAACTTGTATGAGAGCAGCTTTCAGCATTTCATCGCCGTACGCATCCCGTTCTGTGCGAACCACATCTGGAAAAAAACTGCTCACTAAACAAGTTATCACACCACATACAGGTCTACAAATATTACGTTCGAGAAGTTGTGAATGACATTCCGCACTGACCGTTTGATCGGAACTTTAGTTACATTGTCAATTGTCAACAACATCCAGTAGTAATGGAGCATTGTATTACAGCGCACTATGAAAATATCTCACCAGCTATACAAAACAAATGTATTTTCGTGACCTACTCACGATTGTACATAAAACAAATCACGTGGGGCGAGATGCCCCCTCTGCGGGGCAAGACGCCCCCAAGGGATTATAGAGGGGCTTCTTGCCCCCAGCATGCATGATGATGACCTACACAAAAGTCAATCCCAGCGTTAATACTAATTATCGCCCATTTTTGCTAAAAATAAATGACTAATGATAAATGTAACAACAATTGTACGAGACTATGTGTAATCCAATTGTTGCATAAAACATTACACACAAATATTACATCAAACATGCAACAAAAGTTAAAATGCAAAATATTTACTATCCGTTTTTTGCCTGCGTCTGCTTTTCGGTCAGAGTAGTCACTAGGTGGCAGCATTATATTCGTCCACCAGACAGACTTGTTACCCCACGGGGGCTCCTTGCCCCACCCTACTCTAAATCTATTGATAAATTGTTATTTAATGAAATTGTATCGTCTTGATTTTTAATTTGTTTTTGAACGTTTGTTTTAAAATTCAATCGTTTTCTCTATCATGTTACGATGGCGCTGTAGATCTGTTTGGCTTTCATTCAATGATTTTATATACAAAACAATGTATGTCTTGACAACGTGATTTTTCTTTCTTCATGAAAATGTGATGAGTTCTTCTATGTTCAGGTCAACGATATATACAACATTGACAACTTCGCTGAAGAATCACTGGCCTGGTTTGAGCTGTGGACACGAGGCACACAATATTGATAGAACTGTTGAACTATTGTCAGTTGTTCCCGGCTGTTCGCAAAGCCATGCTCATTGCATTGACGCATCCTCGCAAGCCAGGGCTGTTTGCCATGCAAAACTAGCCCTGGCAGATGCCATAGCTACGCGAAGTGTGGTAGTTAGCTGAGTCAAACTAGTAATTGACTTCGCCAGTCGCGATTGCATCACCCATGAGAACAGCGCAAATACCCGCCCCAATTTGAAGACGGATAAACGACTTCTGGGAATCCCAATATTTTACATAATCACACATTCGCCCATTAGCACGGGCAGCTGAGCGGTATTGTGTATTCAAATAATTGCTTCTACTTCCTAAACATTACATGTAACACGAGCTACGGTTGGTTGAAATTAGTTTTATTATGACCACCTGACCTGCCGACTTCCACTGATCTAGTGAGCGATTTCATAGGCTGAGCTTAATTTAGAGTTTCGCAAAGCGATCAGCCAGGGAGTACTGCTGGCTGGCACTGACGCAATCAGCAATAGCGACCCCTGGCGCGTGAGGATGCATTGACGCTTCCAGCGTCTGCATGCGACGTCGAACGGTATTTCAGAACCTTGAGGCGAGTTACTTAAGACCTGGCTTCGTTCAACATAATAATAATACATTTATTCGTACGAAAAATTGTACAATTCGTTTTGATGTGTGTGCACTTCTTCACCACACCGGTGCACAGTATTCCGCTGGCGCGTACATTAATGCCAAGGTAGAGGTGCGTAGTGTCATGGTGCTTGCTCCCCAAGTGATACCAGCAAGTCGGCGTACTAGCGCTCCACGTGATGCTACTTTTGCGCTTATGTTTTCCAGATGTTGCCTGTACGTCGATGATCTGTCTAGTTTGATGTCCAGGTATGTAGGGGCTGCTTGACAGACGAGGCGTGTATTGTTCACAAACACGTTCATTTCACGTTTATCTTCTTTGTTGCATAGATGGAAAACGGCAGAGACCGGTTTCTTCTCACCGAGTTTCAGTCGCCATTGTTTCAAGTATGTGGAAAGGATGTTCATGTCTCGTGTGAGACCAGTCTCAACATCCCTGTGCCTCATTAAGATTGCGAGGTCGTACATCTTTGAGGTTGTTTCGGACAAATCGTAGATGTAGATATTGAAGATAAGTGGTGCTAGGACAGAACCTTGTGGAACACCATTCGTTAGTCATCTGAGTCTGCTTTGCTGTCCATCGCTTGTCTTTTGAACAAAGTTTCGGTTGGAGGTAATTTGCATGATGAAGCTAACCATTTGTTTATCTGGTAGGGTCTGCAGGAACTTGAGTTGCAGTCGATGAATATGGCACCAGCTTTTTCGTTGGTTTGGAAGCTGTCTTCTATGTCTTGTGCTAGAAGAGTCACTTGATCTGTTGTCGACCTTCCGCGTCTGAAGCCAGCTTACTCTTTTGGTAGGTGCGAGGATCTTGTAGGGATTCAGAGCAGAGATATTGGTCTATAGCTCTTGGCGTCATTCTTAGGTTTGTTAGGCTTTGGGATAGCCACTACAGCCGCTCGTCTCCATAGCTTTGGTATCCTGTTTCGAATCATGCACATTGCCAGGAATATTCTTATCCAGGTCGTAGCCTTACTTCCAGCGTTAATTATGAACTATGGGTATATGCCATCAGGTCCGCCGGCCTTTCCGCTTTTCAGTCGTTTGAGTGTCGTTGTCATTTCTTCGTCACTGAAGGCCCCTGACAGATTCATGTCACCACTTGCTGCTTTCTGTAATGTATATACATCCATGTCCACTTTTCTTGTGAAGTTGCGGTCCATGTTTGGTGACTTTCCATTCTGCATGAGTTACGACGCGATGGCATTAGCTGTCACTGAGCATTTAGTGTGAGTTGATGTTCTGCCAGTGAGGCGGTTGACTGTCTGCCATGTCATTCGGCTTGATTGGGTAAAGTCGATTGACTCCACAGTCTCTGTCCAGCGGGTCTTACGTTTTTCGTCCAGGCAATGGAGCAGGGCGGTGGCTGTCACATGTGTGTTTATTCTTGAAGATGACATGTGTTCATCATAACGTTTTTGACATTCGTTATCCCAGCATGGGATATAATGCTTTCGGCAGCCTCGACTGATGTTTCGCTTTGCTGCCATGGTTGGCATGTCGCAGTAGGCTTCAAAAGCATCGTCTGTATTATTGCAGTCCGGTGGTGGCAGGGACTTGGTGGACAAGTCTGTGTCTGCTGCAAATGTCTTCCATCATGCCTTCCGAAAGTTCCATCTCTTAGCATGTTTGCTTTCTGTTGGCACCACCAAGAATGATGGAGATATGAGTGAGGGTCGATGCTGTGACCGTGGGAACTTTCCCTGGACACGTCTTTCTGGTAGTGGTTTTTATCTGTTTTAAAACACGAAGGCAAAGTCTGGATTTGATATTGTGTTCCAGCGTCCGGAGTGAAATGAGTGTGGTCCGTTCGGGTTGTGTAGTAAGGTCAGATCATTGGCAGATGCCCCTCTGCCAGACATTCACCGTCGCTGTTGTTGTGTCTGTAGCCCCATTCGACATGTGGACAGTTCAAATCACCTGCGTATACGCAGGACAGTATGAAGAGTAGGTGGCGGTTTGCTTGCAATGTCGTTGGTGGCGGTTTGTACACGTTGACAATGTTCGTACTTTGTACTTTTACGACGTGCCATTCAGTCTCTGACTGAAGTGGTGACTGGGATACGAGCGACCACTCAGTGTCTGCATTGACGAAGGTTGCAATGTAGCTGTGTAGGCTGCTAGTTCGAAGGTTGGTATATGTTTAGCTTGTCTGTTGTTTCGCAATGTGTTTCCTGAAGCAGGATTGCATTTGCGTTGTTGTTGTAGGCTAGGTGTTCAATAATGTTCAGCTTGGCGTTGGTAAGGCCCTCAACGTTTATACGCAGGATGGTTACACCTTTGCCTTCGACGGATGTCTCCGCCCGCCCTGAAGAGGGCGCAATGCCTGGCGTAGATTCACCATCATCATGTTGGCGGTTTGGCTGTAGACTTGTTGACGGCATCAGCTTCCTAACTCGAAGGGTTAGTACTGACAGGGGAGACCATTTGAAAATTGCCGCCACCTCCCCCGTTTAAAACAGACGTCAGGCCTACATCACACTGAAGACGACGGGTAGATCATGGATGAAATCTACAAGCCAGTCACGCAGCCATCGAACTATAGAATGTATATATATATAATTTATATATATATATGTGTAGACCTGTGCACCCTTCGTATTCTTCCGTATTTGTTACGGAATCGAGCACTGAATACGGAAATACGGATTTGTTAGTTTTGTTACGAAATCGATCGCAGGTGTACCGGTTTGGAAGGAGGTTCCGGATTGATAGTAAGTTCCCGTTCCGTTTTTTGTATTGCGCATGCTCGCGCAAGCGCAGTACATCAAATGCGACCTGCGGTGAGCAACGTCACCTCAGCTGACCGATCAACTTTGACCCCGTGCCAGAAGTATGTGGCGACGGAGTTACATCGCGGTGTGCAACGTGACCTCAGGTGACCGATCACCTTTGACCCTTGCTCGACGCTCGCGGCGACTGAGTTACATAATTAATAATGTTTCGCTTGCTGATCCCCATGCCCGATCCCCATGCTCAGGATCCCCATGCCCGACGAATTTTTTTTAATATAAATCTACGAACCACCCCCAATGGGCCTGTTAGATTACATATACAATTTCAGCTTCATACATGCCAAACTGACAGAGATGTGTCATTTGTGTTTGCCACAAAACCCGCTGTGCGTATAAACAGCGCTGCAAACTGCAGCTCTGTGTGACGAAGTCGTAAGATACACAACGCTCTGAGATAATGACATCAACATAAAAACACATTTTTTGCAAATAATTACAAGTTATGCTAATTATGAAGGTTTGTTATGTATACTAACAATTACAAAAGTAACCATATCATTAACGTAAACTATAATATAGTCACGCATAGTTTCGGCAAACAGACCAGAAAAAGGCCAAAAATAGGCGCTAACCTTTGACATGTACAGTGTGTGTGTACGCAAAACGGAACCGGAACTTACTCTTAGACCGGAACTGCTTCCAGACCGCACAGCTGCAGGCCGAAAGTAGGCGCTAACCTTTGACATGTACAATCGCATGCGCAATACGCAAAACGGAACCAGAACTTACTCTCAGACCGGAACCTCCTTCCAGACCGGTACGACATCCTCCACCGCAGCTCGCATTGTGAGAGAGTTTTCTCGACTGACCGCAAGAACCGAACGGGCCAGCGAGCCGCGTTGTCGGGTGACGCGCTGGAAGCTCTGTTGGTGTTAAAGTCTATAAGGCCACATCCTTTCGACTGTGCACGCCAGCACTCTGAGGCCAGGCTTGAGGCTTTGAAAGGAGCATATTACCAGGCCAACAAGCAATCAGCAGATTAGCTTTGTCATTACATACACGGAATGGCTGTGCTGTAGTTGTTCAAATAGTATTTTATTTGTATCTGCAACTTTGCATTATTTTTATTCCAAGATGGTCTGATACATATATATATATATATATATGTGTGTGTGTGTGTGTATATATGTATGTATATATATGTATGTATATATGATGTGTATGATGTGATTTGAGTTTCTGATTGCCACCTGTATTGTATACGTGTACGTTTTTAACAATTATAGTATTTCTTACGTCGTACGTTGCGGTATCATTGTTGTGGGATGCATGAAAAGTTTGCGTGTGAATATTATGCAAGTGTTTATTTTTCATGATAAAAGTGTTACTGAACGTTAGTCAGGAATACTGAAAATAGCTTTCATGATACTGAAAGCTGTGAGATCGGGTCCACAGGTCTGTGTGTGTATATATATATATATATATATATATGTATAATTATATATATATATATATATATAGAATGTATATATATATGTGTGTATTTGTGTGTATATATACATATAAATATATATATATACACACATTATTTGATATTTATATATGTATGTACACTGTATATATATATATATATATATATATATATATATAAAATGGTGTGCTTTTAAAAATGCTTCTCTCTGAGAACAATGTTTATACCTGCAATAGAATACATTTCAACGTCCCAAACGTTTCAGTACCATACTTAGGCCGGGGTTATATATTTCTAACGTTCGTTAATCAGGAATACGGATTAAAGTCATGTCACAGTCCAGATGACTCGCAGCGCCGTCTACTTGGTCGTGTCCGAAAGGCCATCCTCCCTTTCCGTCAAAGAAGTTTTCGAATAATCCTTCTTATTAGGCACAGCGTTGTCCACATCTCGAACTCGTCGAGGTCACTGATCGGAGAAATAGGCCTACATAACTCGTCAACCAATCCCGTTTGTTCAACCGGTTGTCAGGTAGAAAAACGTACGTCACGTGATGACGTCACCAATCTTTGCGCTCGAAGAAGGCCGGAATACAGTGACATTTTTCGCCTGACCAGACCAGACTAGTCGGCGTTGGTTTATTCGAGTCGGGTCGGTGTCAGTCGTCTAGTATATATTTATACGTCCGATTGTAATGGGGGCTTTTTTCAAGTTTACGTGATTGCGACGTCACGCCGGTTTCTCGTCTGAAGCAGTGTATGTCAGCTGGTGTAGTGCGTTCATTGCAGTCGGGGTGAGTTTGGTCTGGTGTAGTCTGGTTTCGTTTGGTCTGGTCTGGTGAAAAGTGCCAGTTTCTCCCGGGCTTTATGTTGATGTACAGCAGCGATTTCGCACCAGCAAAGCTTGCGCCAATTCCAATGGAAATATGCTTCCTTTCAAACCCAGTCACCAGTTACAAAAGAGGGCAGGTTATTCTGCAACCCGCTGTAGTGGTACCTTCAATAATGACCTAGTCAGCAGGCAGTAGGTTATAATGTTGATGTAAATAATTAAAAACCAGTTTGTCAATTCAAAAGTGCTAATGCTAAAGAATTACTTTCACGCCATACACAGTATAGGCATACACCACCCATACTTGACCAGCAATCTTCTCTATGGACTAACCATTTGCTAAAATATTGCTTTCTGAACACGCTCTCATTCCGATCAAAAACTTTCATTTTTTCATATCCAAAGTGTATTTTTACCTGGTAGAGGCTTTCGTCTAACGTCTCACGCTGACTTCTTCAGTACCGGTGACGTTGAATGACGTCACCGTACACTTGAGGCAGTTCGTAGTTGCCCTCTGCTCTGTTAATGGGTGTTCTGGTCTTCCTGATCCAGATGGCTTCCTTGATATGCCGGATTCTTCGGTTGGGTTCCTTGTCTAAAATGTTCGCTCCCCCAGTCTATGATGTGGTTTTCAGTATTCGTCCTGGACCTTGAAAAAGGTCACAGATAACAAAAAAGAAAAAAGACCAACAAAAAGGGGGGCAGAGGGGTGGGGCTGTGTTGTCTATGGGAGGTACCTGAAAGGTGCAGCTGTCAGGTCAATATCCTGCATTGCACCCTTGAAGGCGTCCAGGTTGTTGGGAATGAATGTGTTACAGGGAAGTCTGTTCCACTGTACTGTTGTTCGGGGAAAGAAGCTGTAGATGTAGTAGTCGTGGGAGGTGGATATTTGTCTATATTTTACTGACTATCTTGTTGATGTGTGGGTTCCAGGAGAGGTTGTGTGATATGTCTATCCCGATGTGTGTTGCTACTGGTATTGCTCTGAGTGTTGTGCCATATATTGTGTATCAGCTATTTGTGGGTAATTTTGATTTGGTGACGTGCACTACTTCACATTTGGAGGGTTTGAAGGCCATTTGCCAGTTTTGCTCCCATTCGATGAGTCTATCGAGGTCATGCTTTGGGTTGTCTTGGTCAGTCTGGTTATTGATTTTCCGGTAGAGCATGGCATCGTCAGCGAAAAGTTTCAGGGAGGTTCCAGGAGAAATATGGGTGGGCATGTCATTAATATAGAGAAGGAAATGAAGGGGGCCAAGGCCATTTCCCTGTGGGACTCCAGAGCTCACCTGTACCTGACCCGACTTGCACCCTTCTACCAGCACTTGTTGTGATCTATTAGTCAGAAAATGTTTAATCCAATGGTGGGTGCTGGCTCTAATTCCATAGTGATCCAATTTGAGCAGGAGTCGATTGTGAGGGACAGCGTCGAAAGCCTTAGAGAAGTCTAGAAGCATCAGATCAATTCGGTGGTTTTTTCCAGGGTGCTCATCAAGTCATGGATCGTCGTGAGCTGTGATGTCTTACAGGAACGTTTACGTCTAAAGCCATGTTGTCGGTCAGCAAGAATATTGTGGGATTCAAGATGGTTATGGATTGATTTGGATGTAATGTGCTTAAGAAGTTTGCAGGGTATACGTCTAACGATCGTCGTGAGCAGTGATGTCTTACAGGAACGTCTACGTCTAAAGCCATGTTGTCGATCAGCAAGAATATTGTGGGATTCAAGGTGAGTAGTAGGTTAGTGGCGTATGCCCCCGTCCAAAAAGGTCATGCACTGAGATCAAAGGAACATCAAAGGGTTTTGAACCCGTCCTCATTTTTTCCTAAAAGTGTGCACCTACTTATAAAAAAGGACATAAAAGGAAATCGGCACTTTTTCCTAAAAGTGTGCACCTACTAATAAAAAAGTCCTCTTATTTTAATTACCACAAAAAAAAAGACCTTATGACCCTCTTATCTTAATTACCCTTTGATTGACAGGACCACCCACCGCGGCACGCTGCCTACATTGGAGCTGCCCTCTAGCGGTTATGTGTGCTGTATGTGTGCTATGTATGCTGTATGTAGGCTCTGCGCCCTCTAGTGGTATTGTTAGGAATATTACATAACCATTAGAATGATGTTTTTGCCAGTGATTTGCCGCCAGCTGTTCTAAGTACTTACGTGGATTGAAGGTATCAGTAAAACAACTACATAACCATAATAGTCAGCGTAAAACCACTACATAACAGATAATTACCCTTTGATTGACAGGACCACCCACCGCGGCACGCTGAGGCGACGATCTATGAACAATATTAAATAAATGAATTGTCAGTGCCAGGTTGAAACCTCAAACAATCCCTTGATGTATCATTGGCAACAGTGCTATTGAAAAGCTAAACATACGGTGTTTTTCTTGTTCAAATCAGTTTGCCACCTAAATTACACTAGGTTTTACCATGGTCAATACTGTTGAACGTTCCCGCATACACGATCAGAAAAACGTATGAATATCCTCGCCCGTTGAAACCGATCCGCCCGTTATCTCCATCGCTTCGCGGCAGCCGTTTAACTAGGACAAAAGATCACCAGGTCAACGCTATACTAGTGACTGCTTAAATGTGAAGAAAAGTCGGTTGTAGTCGCTTAATAAAACGTATTCTTCCTGTTCCCGCATACACGATCAGAAATGTTGCTTAAAACGTTCTTTCTGTTGAACGTAACTTTCCCGCATACACGATCAGATGTACGGGGGAAAACCATCTCCGAATTGACGACGCCGACGAGGTGGTGATGGTGATTGAGACGGCGTCGCGTCACGGGCGAACATTCGCAGTGCAGCGGCACGGCCGAGCGCTTGCTGTCGCGTTGACTGCTGGCGTTGTACCCCCACCACCGAAGCCGTCGGGTGGTGTGTTACTCGATGTTTATGTAACGGGGGCGGTTACGTGGGCTGGTCAATAGCGTCATCGTTCTTCGGTGCGCTCCGGTCAACAGCAGCGTTGCCGATGTCCCAAGCATGAACGAATGCTTTCGCTCGGCCAATTCGATGGATCCTTGTACAGGGAATAATAATACCAAACGGTGGGACCTAGCCGGGGAACGCTATTATTGAAACAATGCTGGTTTCTAGTAAGCTGAAGTTGACTTTATAGCGTAGAAGGAAACGGAGGGTAATCTTTTACTTAACTGGCCTATATTATTAGGACCTTATGAAAACGGTTTTACCTGCTTTTTTATATGTATGTGTTCGTAATTTAATTCTTAATCACTTCCGGTACAAAGAGGTCACATAGTAATTTTTTAATTGTCTTTTAGAGCAATTTAATCCCGTCGAGTCGATCGATGTAAACCCGGTGCCATACCGGGGCATGTACATGCGAATTTAAAGCATCCCGGGGGCATCAAAACCGCGAAGGCGACTTTCTTGCGATTTTGCGGACATGTCCCCCACCTCAAATAATATCAGATAAACATTTTTAATTATGATTTTTGTTTTTATAAATGGTTAAATCAACAAAAGATTCATTCTCTCCGCTTTTTCACAGACTTTCGAAAGACGTGCGCTAATAAAATGTATCTCCTACACCTTGAGGAATGCTTAAATGACGTATTGTAATAAAGCTTAAAATAGGTCTTAGACATTAGACACTTTCTAATTCAGCCATATTTCGTTACTTTAACGCAATTCTAATTAGTTAATATAGGCTAATTAAAGGATGTGCATATTAAAATACACACAAAAATAAGGTATGTTATGCATACCTATATTATATGTATATAAGTAGTAATAGAGGTGGTGTACGAGTTACGGTATGAGTATGAGTTGAGCAAGAGCAAAGTACCCGGATGTATGTCAAGGTCAAAGGACAAATACCCGGATGTAGGTCAAATACCCGGATGTAGGTCAATGTCAGGTACCCGGATGTAGGTCAAGGTCAAAGGTCACGCGGCGCCAGTGGCGCCACCTATAGGATAGGTCACGAACTAAAACAGCGCCCCGCGGTGACAAATGTTTGAACTATTAAATAGTTTGACCATTAGCGCCACCTAGCGGTTTTTGTGAACTAACTATACAAGTGGTGCCACCTTGTGGACAAGTTGTAAACTAAATGTTCGATTACTGCCCAATTTCGTGCGTCTTAGTTTGGCCATTAGCGCCCCTAGCGGAATTTTTAGGAACTAAAATATATTGACCAGTATCGCCACCTGGCGGATTTTGTGTGAGCTAAATTTCTCCTAGCGGATAGGTCATCAATTACAAGTGGTGCCACCTGACGGACAAAGTTGTGAAGCAAATGTTCGAGTACTGCAAATATTCGTGTCTCTTGCACGCTTGCGTGCAATGGAGCCCCCTGACGGATAGCTCAGGAACTACAAACATCATCCCCTAGTGGAAAAGTGAGCGAACCACATATGAGTACTGCAAATATTCGTGTCTGTTGTTTTTGTCGAGTGCTTACTCCTGGTGGATATATTAACATCAACTGAAAGCACCCCTGTTAGATAAGTGGTGAATTAAATAACTACTCTGCAGTCCGCGCTTGTGTACATTCTACTCAGCAGTCCGTGCTTTTGAATTTTCTACAATCCGTGATCTTTCGGCACGCCCACGTGATTTTTCGGCACATTTACTAACTATATAAGCGCGGAGCTCTACCAGTCGAACCATCATTCGTATCACGACGACGCCATGGCTAACATCATCTTCATCATGTTGAAGACACCTTACTACCGACCTCGCAATGCGGCAGACTCGAGCGACTAGGACGAGCCGACGAGCCGACCCATCATGCCGGTGGTCAACCGTCCTCCCGGGCCGTCGGAACGAGACGTCGTGGACATCTCAGCTCTAGAAGCAACGGTAAGCGCCGACGCCGTTATCAAGATCAGAGGTCTCCTCATCGACAGAGTACGCCAGCACACTCCCTTCTACATCGGGTGCAGGTACTGCAAGAAACGTATGCTTACCGACGATAGGGGACATTTGCAATGTGAACGACACGGTTACGTTGCCTCTGACGTGCATTTCGTGGTGCGCATGTGCTTTGTCGAGACAGCGACGGGTCGATCTATATGGCTGACTTTATTTGACCAGTGTATGGCTCTTCTCCTTGACGTGAATGCCGAGACGTTTGCTGTTATGGACGAAACGTTGCAGACTTACAAACTGAACTCGTTGACGGGAACTCGTGTGTCTCTCACCATAAAGAAAACTCGACGAGATACTTACACAAACTTCAACGTCACTCATGTGGAGGTGATACACTAGGCTCCGTATCCTGTTTCAGCCTCTCTCTGCTGTCATCCCTGCCGATGTGACAACTTCCGCCGACACGGTCGATGTGACAACTTCCGCCGACACGACCGATGTGACAACTTCCGCTCCTGACGATGTGACAATTTCTAATCACGCAACCAATGTGACAACTGCCGCTCCTGTCGCTACTGGTCCGAACTTTACGCTTGAGTTTCCAGCGACGGAAATGAAGAAGACGATTGCACGTCACATAGCATGTGCCATCGTTGAACTCTCGAGACGACAGTGTCTCGCTTGCGAGATAGACGATCCTAGTAAATTTCATCACGATTGTATGTTACCTGATGACATTCTAATTTATATGCACTTTGACGAGGCTGTGGAGGCCATTAATTCGACTGCAATGATGAAAGACTGGTTGTGTGATTTGTTAGATGCGGGTTTGAAGCTATCCGACCTGACGTCCGATCACTTGTGTACTATTGGGAGTTGGTTGCAAGAACCGTTTTCAGAGGAGTGGCGAAACAAATTAAAGCAAATTGTTCTGGCAGTAATGGAGGATGATCTGTAAATAAATCTATCTTGTGGTTTTATGAGACCTTTGGTGACATTAATTCAACTGCAGTGATTAAAGACTGGTTGACTGTCTGGAACAGCACCGCAACCAAGTATCCGAACCGAATTTGTTGGACCCGCAAGGGCTCCTCGCCGTATGGCAGGCAAGACTGAAGTAGTGAGGTGCGGTGTTGTCTTGTACACGATTAAACTTTGCAAGACTCTGTATTAATGTCTAGTCTCTGGTTCTTGCAGTTATGGAGCGCGACTTGTAAATACGTTTGTGTTGTTCACGAATAAAATGTTCAAACCTTATATTGTGTCATTTTTTGAAGTATAAGTAGTATAAGTACCGTGCATCCCAGTTCCTTTCATCAGTTGCGTAAAGTATGGACACGAGGTTAGTTCATCCATTTATTTGTATCGTTGCTGGGCCGACGGGCTGTGGTAAAACGACGTTTGTTGTCTCTTTACTACGTCATTCTGCCACACTCGTAAACTCACCGCCCGAAAAGATCACGTGGTGTTTCGGTGAATGGCACACGTTGTATTTCACGCTCTCTACGATACATCCGAACATAGAATTTGTCGAAGGTCTTCCCGATGTGTCGTCTTTCGATCCTAAAACGAGAAACTTTGTAGTTATCGACGATCTCATGTCGGAAACGGACGAGAGGGTCACCAAACTGTTTACGAAGAAGAGTCATCATTGCAACACGTCCGTAATATATTTAGTGCAAAATGTATTTCCCAAAGGGAAAGAGAGTCGCACTATAAGTATAAACGCACAGTACATGGTACTCTTCAAGAACCCTCGCGACAACACACAAGTGGTCAACTTGGCCAAACAGATGTATTCGGGTCGAATAAAGTACATGCAAGAAGCTTTCAGAGACGCAACGTCCGTACCACACGGGTATTTGTTCGTCGACCTCAAACAGGCCACACCGGAACACTTGCGCCTGAGTACTAATATCGTTAAGGAACCAAACAAATTTCAGTACGCCTACCTTCCGAAGATATAAATAGAAACACGCCGTGACACTCGTCATTCGTCATGTCGGCGCGAGTAAAGAGAAACGCGTTGTGCCTTTGTCTCCTCGCTAAAGCGGATCCTGCTTTAGCCAGAGCCATCATCGACAAGGGAAATAAAATCTGGTACACAGTCTGTGCGAGTGTGCACAGAACATATTAAAAGGGAACGTATCACTAAAGAAAGATAACAAGACTAAACTGCGTCGGTACAAGAAGGACCTCAGAACCTTGGTCATCAGGAAAACCGGTCTTCATCAGAAGAGACGTATTCCACAGAAAGGTGGTTTCCTTGCGGCCCTACTAGCTCCCTTCGCTACGTCCCTTCTAGCCCCTTTGGTGACGACGTTGTTGCAGTCGTAACTACACGACTATGGAGCACACAAGGAAGATGGCGCTGGTCGATCCACGTATTTTGGATAACGTTCAACTGCAACCTCTTTCGATCAATCCTATAGGGAGTGTTTTGCGTCGACTGGATGAAGAAATGGGTTACATATTAGAGCAAAGCGAAATGGACGAGAGGGAAAAGGTCGTAGGGAGCCGTATTAATAGTCTTGCACGACACGACACCAGCATTATTACGGCATGTCTCCTCGCGTAGGTAAGAAGACGAAGCGTTCACACGATGCATTAAAAAGTATTTACTACGACACGAATCTAACGGGAAGTTACGGATATGTTGATGCCCTGCATCGTGCTTCACGTGCTTCACATGCTTCACGTGCATCATCGAAAGAGGTGAAACGGTGGTTGTAGGAACAAAACACTTACACACTACACAAACCGGTGACATATCGTTTCAGGCGTAGACGTGTCGTAGTGGGTGGTATAAATCAACAATGGCAGGCCGATCTAGTAGACATGTCACGTTTGAAAAAGTACAACGCCGGTCACTCTTTCATTTTGACCGTGATATACGTGTTCTCCAAGAAAGCGTGGTCTGTTCCTTTGAAGAACAAATCGGGGCCGTCACACACGATGGCGTTTCGTCGGTTGTTAAAGGACAATGATGGCCTACTGTCATTGCAAACGGATAAAGGAAAAGAGTTTTTGAATAGGCAACTGGAAGAGTTTCTGAAAGAGAAAGGTATCCACCATTTTACGACACACAACGAAGAGACCAAGGCGTGTATCGTGGAACGTTTCAATCGTACTCTGGAGACACGTATGTGGAGATATTTCACGAAAAACCAGACGTTAAAGTACCTGGACGTATTACACCACCTAATCGATTCGTACAACGACAGTTATCATAGAAGTATTGGAATGGCGCCATCTGAAATGAACATGATCAATCAAGAAGAGGTTTGGCAAAGGTTGTACGGAAATGAAGGACACGGAAAAGTCAAACCGGTTTTAAAAGTGGGCGATCACGTGCGTATCAGCAAAGACAAGAGACAATTCAAAAAAGGTTACTTACCCAACTGGAGTGACGAGATATTTACCGTCAAAACAGTTCATCGTTCCGATCCGCCTATTTAGCTTTTGATTGATGATGAAGATTCGCCGATAGAGGGAACATTTTACGAACAAGAACTACAAAAAGTGGTTGTGGCCAAGGATAAACTCTACCGTATCGAGAAAGTGTTGCAGCAGCGCAAGCGAGGAAGAAAGACACAAGTTCTGGTCAAATGGGTAGGGTATCCTGACTCGTTTAACAGCTGGTTGGATAAGGCGTCACTCGTCGCGTATAAAGGTTAATACACACCAGTCGAGCCGTCATTCGTGTCATGGAAGATACGACGGACTTTCGATTCGAAAACACAGAGCTCGAAGATACCGGAAGTAAGAGCAGACGTTGGGTGTTGTTTGGATATACGTGCCCGAAATCAGAAATCGTCTTCTTCTGCCAAATCGTCATACTGTACACCGTTACATTGGTAAGTATCTACAACCTTACTAAAGTAGACGGAAACTCTAATCTGTGGACGGCTTTTTTAAGCAGTTGCCTGGGATACCTGTTACCAAATCCGTCTATGAAACGCGGTGAACATGTCTGATTTTTATCTGACATTACCCAGCAACGCGTCTATGGAGTTAAATCCCGACAACACGTTGACCCACTATGTCACGGCTTTGCCGCAACGCATCAGTTTAGTCGGTCAGTGGGAGTGCGGACTGGTGGAAATTCAATACCCGCACAGTTGGTACAACGTAGGAAAGGAGGACGCGTACTTCTACTTGACTTGCCCGACGGGGGAGCGAGGGATTTACACCACCGGTGACGGCGGTAGTACTCAGATTTACCGGCAAGTCACCATCCCTCACGGCTTTTACAACACCGCTCACGAGTTGATGCACAAAATCAACGAGGCGCTGGGGAAACTGAGCACCAATAAAGTCAAGGCCCGCCTGAAGTTCAGCCCCATCTCTAACCGGATGAAGTTGCAGCTATCGCCGGGTGTTGAATTTAACATACCCCTTCAGAGCGCGATCGAGAGCCCACCCAGCTTGACGGTCGACGACGACGACACCGCCGTCGTCATCAGCACCGATCCCGTCGCGCATACCTACGAGTACGAGGGTCGGTATACGGTGGACATGAAACGGGGAGTCGACACCCTGTACGTGTACACGGACCTCGTGGAACCGCGTTTGGTCGGGGATGCCGTCGTCCCTCTGTTGAGGGCTGTACCCATAGAAGGGAAACACGGAGACGTGGTGTCAAAAAGTTTTGACAATGTACAATACGTTTCCGTCTTGCACAAAGAATTTACGACCATCGAGATCGATATAAGGGACGATACGGGACGTCGCGTATCATTCGAGCGAGGTAGAGTGATGGCAACACTTCACTTTCGACGACGCAAACCATCAATTTGTTTAAACATGAGTCGTAATCATTCTTACGAAGACTACTACGTCAGACAAGTCGGCGACGGATTGCCTGTGTTTGTTGGGGCAAGAGTACAACGAGGTCACGGTCTAGGTAGTTTGTTCGGTGGCCTCATTCGAAGTGCTATGTCATTTATAAAAAGAGGCGCACTCGCTTTGGGAAAAGGAGCGTTAAAGACAGGTTTGAGTGTGGCCGGTGACGTGTTGTCTGGACAGAGCATTAAAGAATCTGCAATGAGGCGTGCGAAAGAAACCGGAAAGGACATGATCAGTAGAGTGTTGGGAAGCAGTGGGCCTCCGGGCATACGCAACGCTCCTATAAAACGCAAGCCGACGAGAAACCTAGCCAGTGTCGCCAAGAGACACAGACGACAGAAGACGCATCGAGACGACATATTCGACTAGACATGGCTTTTGTCCACCAGTTGTCGTGTGAGGGAGTCAACAGCGAATTGGACCTATTTAGTTTACCGACGACACAAACGAGTATCGAACACGCACAGTGGATCGAGCATCGACCTTTCGCTTCGATAGGTTCGGGTGGTCCTATCGAATTCGTATTGCCCGGATCGGGAGACGATTACCTGGACGTGGCCAATACTTACCTGTTGGTGCGAGCACGTGTAGTCAAAGGAAACGGGGCCGACATCGATCAAGCTGCACCTGTTGGAAAGTAAACAACTGGATGCGTTCTCTGTTTAGTCAAGTCGACGTGTCTTTGAACGGTACCCTCGTCACACATTCAACGAATACCTATCGTTATCGAGCGTACATAGAAACGTTACTGAGTCACGGAGCAGAAGCAAAGAAGAGTCAACTGATTAGTGCCTTGTGGTACAAAGACACGGCTGAACACATGGATGCCACCGACGACGCAAACACGGGGCTACAAAAAAGAAAGACCTATATTTCCCGTAGTCGAATCGTCGATATGATGGGCCGTCTACACGTCGACCTCTTCTTTCAAGACCGCTATCTATTGAACGGCGTCGACGTGAAAATTCGACTAGTACAGAGCAAGAATGCTTTTGCACTCATGGCTGCTGGTGGTGCCAATGCCGATTACAAGGTACGCATAGTCGAAGCAATTTTTTTTGCGCGAAAAGCTAAACTGAATCCTGCCGTACAGATGGGTCACATCAAAGCGCTACAAAAGGGAACGGCCAAGTATCCGTTGCGAAGAGTCGATTGCAAGGTATTTTCCATACCGCGAGGTGCCATGTTGCACACTCACGAACACCTTTATTTGGGTGTCTTACCCAAGAGAATAGTATTGTGTTGTATAGACAACGACGCATACAACGGAACATTCGCCAAGAATCCGTTCCACGTAATGCACAACAACTTGAACTGTCTTGCATTGTACGTCGACGGGCAACAAGTTCCGGCGAAACCAATCCAACCTAATTTCAACGATTGTTCCTACGTGAGAAGTTACAGTAATCTATTTGCTGGAACGGGAAAGATGTTTCAAGACGAGGGAAACAACATCAGTCGTGACGAGTTTGGCAAAGGATATACCCTGTTTGCGTTTGACATCACACCAGATTGTTGTGACGGCCCCATTTCAATTTGGTACATAAAGGCAACCTACGAGTCGAGTTGCACTTTAATCAACCTCTCGACCAAACGATCAACGTCGTCGCCTACGGAGAATTCGAGACGGTTTTGGAGATTGACCGCAACAGAAACGTCGTATACGATTACTGATGGATACGGCACAGATAGAAAGACTCCTTGCGGCGGATGTTTACACTAGAACCGTTGTTCGAGGCGTACTACCTAAAGACGGGTTACCCACTACCCCTATGACGACCTATCCGGCAGCTTTCGTGTGCAACACTCATTCGAGCAATGAACCGGGTCAACATTGGATCTGCATGTTTATCGCAAAAGACGGACGTGGAGAATACTTCGACTCCTACGGTTTGCCACCTCGACACGACGAATTCGTGGATTTTCTACAGAGCAACTGCGTGACTTGGACTTTCAACAAGAGAACGCTTCAAAGCCCGCTGTCTAACGTGTGTGGACAATACTGTGTCTTGTACTTGCTGCACCGAAGTCGAGGCGTACCCACGAAGACGTTTGTGAACACTTTCGGGAACGATTTAGTGAACAATGACTGTCTTGTTTTCGATTTTGTTAAGAGTGTCATGTAATGTTTACATGTAAAGTTGGCATGCACGTTCTTGTATTACCTTAATTAAGCAATAAAAAAGTCGACACCATATGTGCGTTTGTGAAATGCTTTATTCAGACACCCAAGAGAAAGTGTCTATCTTATAAAATCTTGTAAACCTTAACTATATGCAAATTGATTCCATATGATAACGTTGACAAAACAATTGTTGTCAGTGAACTGGGAAAAGCGAGGTGTGTCTTGATGACTATGAAAACGAAAAACAAACACACTCATCCATAGCATCAACACGATTTTTATTTGAATATTTCACATATGATATATCTTGCACACTGTTCCTGTAGATTCCAAATCGGTAATGCTAATAAGGTTCCCAACGTGTGATTTGCAAAGGTGTTGCCGAATGAGCTGCGCGCCGCGACGATGCATGTCGTCTACGATGCCGATGACGACCACTCTCAAACGGAATGCTGGTTTCCTTTGATATGTCATCGTCCACTGATGCTGTCTGCATGTAAAGCCAACGATCTGAGTTCCCGACTAAATCCATTGGTGTGTTGACATCCTTGAGACCACGAGCAAAGGTTTCCCATCCCACTGGTTCAAACGACTTCCGTTTTCTCAACACGTCATTCACAAGGTCCACGATGTTACTTCCGGGAACCGCCTTGTTTCTGTACATCATCTCGCCACGATCGTTCCAACTCACGGCACCTTTCATTTTATCGATGAGTCGCCGTGCTTTCTGCTTCATAGTTTTCGGCACGCTGTCGATGATTTCGTTTTCGATACTCTCCTTTTCGACGACTTCATTTTCGTTAGCAGGTTGTACTTTGTTTTTCTCTTCACTGGGAATTTTTTCGATGACCACACGCACGGGTTCTTGGATACGTTTGTCGGAAAGATCGTTGTACCGATTCAACACCTGGTTATACAACACAACTTTTTCCCTCTCGTGTATATCGTTTGTTCTAGTATGTCTAGCATTTCATTGTCGAGTCGTTGCAAGACCCTTTCGATAGGGTTAGCAGGAGAAGGACGCTCTGGTTGAATGTTTTCCAAAATACGGGGATCGACCAGGGCCATCTTCTTTGTATACTCCATGGGCGCCTGAGATGGAGACACGAATGTCGAGCTTGTCGCTGGGGCCAGAGACGTTGGTGTTATAGCGGGTCCCGAGACAAGTGAATCCAGTGACGTTGTGTTTGTCGATCGTCCACCGTGAACGCTGGCAATGTGCCGTTTCAAGTTTTCCCGACGAGAGAAATGTCTCTTGCAATTTGGGCACTGGAACGGTGTCGATGTGGACTTGTTGGCAGCCAGTAGAACAGTCCACGAGCTCATGATGCAGGTGTTTACGGTTCAAATGCAAGCAATGAAATGAATGGCGAGATGAATTGTACGCACTAAAATACGAAAATGTGACCACGGTTGTAAATATAAAATGTTAGAAAACGACGAAAGGACGGCGTGAGTGAGTGAGTGAGTGAGTGAGTGAACAGACACGAAGGGTGAGTGAGTGAGTGAGTGAGTGAGGGCTTGAGTGAGTGAGTGAGTGAGTGAGTGCGTGAGGGCTTGTGTGAGTGAGTGAGTGAGTGAGTGAGTGAGGGCTTGAGTGAGTGAGTGAGTGCGTGGGGGCTTGTGTGAGTGAGGGCTTGAGTGAGTGAGTGAGTGAGTGAGTGAGTGAGTGAGTGAGTGAGTGAGTGAGTGAGTGAGTGAGTGAGTGAGTGAGTGAGTGAGTGAGTGAGTGAGTGAGTGAGTGAGTGAGTGAGTGAGTGAGTGAGTGAGTGAGTGAGTGAGTGAGTGAGTGAGTGAGTGAGTGAGTGAACAGACACGAAGGATGAGTGAGTGATTTGAGTGATTTGTTAATCGGGACTTAGACGAGTACCTTTACTTGTGAACTGTAAGACACGAAAAAAGACGCAAGATAAGGTTTGCACAGTTTATTACAACACAAACGTATTTACATGTCACGCTCCATAACGGCAAGAACCAGAGAATGAACATTGTTTCGTCACTGCTAAGACACAGAGTCTTGCAATGAACTGTCGACTCTACACAACGCAGTGTCTACAAGTAATTGTCGCGGACACTGCACAATAGTTTTCCGAGAGTGTTTCGACCATTTCTGTAGCCACGACCAAGTCCCCAAAAGCCCTCTTTCGATGGTGCACGCTCCACCAGTTCAGCATTTCCGGTTGCCAACAATACGGCTCGCAAATCCTTTGACGCCTTGAACTTTGCGAGGAGCAAATGTCGCATCCAGTGAACACGGACATCGTTCCAACCAGATCTCGTTTCTCCAATCTGTTTGCTTTTTCGTTTTTGCCAAGTGTGCATGCTTCGCATCTTTGATGCGCTCTGCGCATTCGACGTCGCCGTGATACAATGCCTTCCTGTATTGAATAGCATGCTCGACCGAATTAAAGACCCGACCGAATGCTTCGACCCTGCATGGGTAAAGGTTTGACAAGGGAGAGTCGGCGTCTGAAAATTCAACTCGTTTCGGTTTCACAGCGACTTCCGGTTCGGGTTGACGTTCCGGTTGCGGTGCGTAGAGGCTTGACGCAACGACTGGTTGATTGACAGACGCTGAATGTGGACGGCTGATAGGTGCTTCGAACGGTCGACTAGTTGGTTCGTCTACGTCGCTGTCGCTGAAGGTTGCAGGCGCATGGTAGTTGGGTGTTTTGAGGTTGACGCTATCGTGGTACAACTGTGATGGTGGTCGGTTGACATCCAGTGACTGCGGTCGGGTGCCAGATGCCACGAACGGTCGGCAACACGGTTCGTCTACGTCGCTGTCGCTGAAGGCCGCAGGCGTGTGGTAATTCGGTGTTTTCAACATGATGTTAGCCATGGCGTCGTCGTGATACGAATGATAGTTCGACTGGTAGAGCTCCGCGCTTATATAGTTAGTAAATGTGCCGAAAAGTCAAGTGGGCGTGCCGAAAGATTACGGATTGTAGAAAATTCAAAAGCACGGACTGCTGCGTAGAATGTACACAAGCGCGGTCTGCAGAGTAGTTATCTAGTTCACCACTTATCTAACAGGGGTGCTTTCAGTTGATGATGATATATCCACCAGGAGTAAGCACTCGACAAAAACAACAGACACGAATATTTGCAGTACGAGTATGTGGTTCGCTCACTTGTCCACTAGGGGATGATGTTTTTAGTTCCTGAGCTATCCGTCAGGGGGCTCCATTGCACGCAAGCATGCAAGAGACACGAATATTTGCAGTACTCGAACATTTACTTCACATCTTGTCCGTCAGGTGGCACCACTTGTAGTTGATGACCTATCCGCTAGGGGAAATTTATTTAACAAAAAAATCCGCCAGGTGGCGCTACTGGTCAAACTAAGACGCACGAATTTGGACAGTACTCGAACATTTAGTTAGAAAAAGGTGGCGCTACTGGTCAAAATATTTTAGTTCCGAAAAATTCCGCTTGGGGCGCTACGGTCAAACTATTTTAGTTCCAAAAAATTCCGCTGGGGCGCTAATGGCCAAACTAAGACGCACGAATTTGGGCAGTACTCGAACATTTAGTTTACAACTTGTCCACAAGGTGGCACCACTTGTATAGCTAATTCACAAAAACCCGCTATGTGGCACTACTGGTCAAACTACTTTAGTTCGAAAAAAATCCGCTAGGGGCGCTGTTTTAGTTCTTCACCTATCCGACAGGTAGCGCCACTAGCGCCCCCCCCCCCGTGACCTTTTACATTGGCCTACATCCG
Organism: Paraescarpia echinospica; assembly: GCA_020002185.1. Taxonomy (NCBI): domain Eukaryota; kingdom Metazoa; phylum Annelida; class Polychaeta; order Sabellida; family Siboglinidae; genus Paraescarpia; species Paraescarpia echinospica. The sequence goes on along the minus strand of CM034539.1, from coordinate 31,809,133 downwards.
GGTACTTGACCTACATCCGGGTACTTGACCTTTGACCTTGACCTACATCCGGGTACTCAACTCATACTCATACCGTAACTCGTACACCACCTCTATTACTACTTATATATATTACAGATATTAGTATATCTTTGTATTTAATAATAATAATAATAATAATAATACCTTTGGATTTAATAATTGTATAGTTACATATTATAATAACTCCAACCTTCCGTCTATATGTTATATGTGTATGGGGGTGACTGGACACTGTCAGAGTCCCAACCTTCTGTCTATATGTTATATGTGTATGGGGGTAACTGGACACTGTCAGAGTCCCAACCTTCCGTCTATATGTTATATGTGTATGGGGGTGACTGGACACTGTCAGAGTCCTAACCTTCCGTCTATATGTGTATGGGGGTGACTGGAAACTGTCAGAGTCCCAACGTTCCGTCTATATGTTGTATGTGTATGGGGGTGACTGGACACTGTCAAAGTCCTAACCTTCTGTCCATATGTGTATGGGGGAGACTGGACACTGTCAGAGTCCCAACCTTCTGTCTATATGTTATATGTGTATGGGGGAGACAGGACACTGTCAGAGTCCCAACCTTCTGTCTATATATTATATGTGTATGGGGGTGGCTGGACCCTGTCAGAGTCCCAACCTTCCGTCTCTATGTTATATGTGTATGGGGGAGACTGGACACTGTCAGAGTCCCAACCTTCTGTCTATATGTTATATGTGTATGGGGGAGACTGGTCCCTGTCAGAATCCCAGCCTTCTGTCTCTATGTTATATGTGTATGGGGGTGACTGGACCCTGTCAGAGTCCCAGCCTTCTGTCTATATGTTATATGTGTATGGGGGTAACTGGGCCCTGTCAGAGTCCCGACCTTCTGTCTATATGTTATATGTGTATGGGGGTGACTGGACCCTGTCAGAGTCCCAACCTTCTGTCTATATGTTATATGTGTACGGGGGTGACTGGACACTGTCGGAGTCCAAACCTTCCGTCTATATGTGTATGGGTGTAACTGGACACTGTCAGAGTCCCAACCTTCTGTATATATGTTATATGTGTATGGGGGTGACAGGACATTGTCAGAGTCCCAACCTTCCGTCTATATGTTATGTGTGTATGCGGGTGACTGGACACTGTCAGAGTCCCACCCTTCTGTCTATATGTTATATGTGTATGGGGTAACTGGACACTGTCAGAGTCCCAACCTTCTGTCTATATGTTATATGTGTATGGGGGTGACTGGACCCTGTCAGAGTCCCAACCTTCCGTCTATATGTTATATGTGTATGGTGGTGACTGGACATTGTCAGAGTCCCAACCTTCTGTCTATATGTTATATGTGTATGGGTGTAACTGGACACTGTCAGAGTTCCAACCTTCCGTCTATATGTTATATGTGTATGGGGGTGACTGGACACTGTCAGAGTCCCAGCCTTTGTATATATGTTATATGTGTATGGGGGTGGCTGGACACTGTCAGAGTCCCCACCTTCTGTCTATATGTTATATGTGTATGGGGGTGACTGGACCCTGTCAGAGTCCCAACCTTCTGTCTATATGTTATATGTGTATGGGGATGACTGGACACTGTCAGAGTCCCAACCTTCTGTCTATATGTTATATGTGTATGGGGGTGACTGGACCCTGTCAGAATCCCAGCCTTCCGTCTATATGTTATGTGTATGGGGGTGACTGGACACTGTCAGAGTCCCAACCTTCTGTCTATATGTTATATGTGTATCGGGGTGACTGGACCCTGTCAGAGTCCCAACCTTCTGTCTATATGTTATATGTGTATGGGGGAGGCTCACGCTAGCACTGTTAGGGAGCTACAAGATGACAGAGGGCACTACAACAGAGAGGCTCATGCTAGCACTGTTTGGTCTTACTAGACAGGCAGTGTATACACTGTATCATTGGACCCACTGGTGATTTAAAAGTGTCATGCTAATGTTGTCTACAGTTTCCAGTATAGGTGGAAATAAAATATCCATGCATTTCGGTGATGTTATAAAATGCGGCTGAAGTTGTTGAATGGAATCAGTGTATGTGCACAACCTGTCGTGTTTTGAATACTGAACACAGACTAGATTTGAACCTGCCACACACGACACTGGGACATATTTGCTATAAACTGCACAATTTTGACAACGGAGAAGCAGACAATAGTATTAGTCCCTGTACAAGGATCCATCGAATTGGCCGAAGGAAAGCATTCGTTCATGCTTGGGACATCGGCAACGCTGTTGTTGACCGGAGCGCACCGAAGAACGATGACGCTATTGACCAGCCCACGTCACCGCCCCCGTTACATAAACTTCGAGTAACACACCACCCGACGGCTTCGGTGGTGGGGTACAACGCCAGCAGTCAACGCGACAGCAAGCGCTCGGCCGTGCCGCTGCACTGCGAATGTTCGCTCGTGACGCGACGCCGTCTCAATCACCTTCACCACCTCGTCGGCGTCGTCAATTCGGAGATGGTTTTCTCCCGTACATCTGATCTTGTATGCGGGAAAGTTACGTTCAACAGAAAGAACGTTTTAAGCAACATTTCTGATCGTGTATGCGGGAACAGGAAGAATACGTTTTATTAAGCGACTACAACCGACTTTTCTTCACATTTAAGCAGTCACTAGTATAGCGTTGACCTGGTGATCTTTTGTCCTAGTTAAACGGCTGCCGCGAAGCGATGGAGATAACGGGCGGATCGGTTTCAACGGGCGAGGATATGCATACGTTTTTCTGATCGTGTATGCGGGAACGTTCAACAGTATTGACCATGGTAAAACCTAGTGTAATTTAGGTGGCAAACTGATTTGAACAAGAAAAACACCGTATGTTTAGCTTTTCAATAGCACTGTTGCCAATGATACATCAAGGGATTGTTTGAGGTTTCAACCTGGCACTGACAATTCATTTATTTAATATTGTTCACAGATCGTCGCCTCAGCGTGCCGCGGTGGGTGGTCCTGTCAATCAAAGGGTTTGACAAGGGAGTGGTTTTACGCTGACTATTATGGTTATGTAGTGGTTTTACTGATACCTTCAATCCACGTAAGTACTTAGAACAGCTGGCGGCAAACCACTGGCAAAAACATCATTCTAATGGTTATGTAATATTCCTAACAATACCACTAGAGGGCGCAGAGCCTACATACAGCATACATAGCACACATACAGCACACATAACCGCTAGAGGGCAGCTCCAATGTAGGCGGCGTGCCGCGGTGGGTGGTCCTGTCAATCAAAGGGTAATTCAGATAAGAGGGTCATAAGGTAATTTTTTTAGTGGTAATTAAGATAAGAGGACTTTTTTATTAGTAGGTGCACATTTTTAGGAAAAAGTGCCGATTTCCTTTGATGTCCTTTTTTATAAGTAGGTGCACACTTTTAGGAAAAAATGAGGACGGGTTCAAAACCCTTTGATGTTCCTTTGATCTCAGTGCATGACCTTTTTGGACGGGGGCATACGCCACTAACCTACTACTAAGGTGGTTATGGATTGATTTGGATATAATGTGCTTAAGACGTTTGCAGGGTATACTAGTAAGGGAGACTGGTCGATAGTTAGAAGCAGCTGTTCTGTCATTCTTTTTGTAAATGGGAACTATATGTGCTTTCAGCCTGTCCAAGGGGAGAGTTCCGGAGTCTATTGATTTCTGTAACATAGTTGTCAGGATGGGTGCTATTTTGGAGGCCATTTCCTTCAGGATTCTGGCAGGCATGTTATCTGGGCCTTGAGTATTGTTTGGTTTTACATCTTTAAGTAATTTCTCGACACCTTCCACTGTTATTTGGATGGGGGACATCTGTGGGGATCGATTTTGGTTGGGAGGTTGGGTGATGTTATCCAGGTTTCTCCTTGGTGAACACATATTGGAATTGTCTTCAAAGAATATATGCTTTAGATTAGCTATCTGTGTGCAGGATGCCTTTATCTTTTAGTGGGGAAATTCCTGTTGTATCTTTGTTAAGCGATTTAATGTAGTGCCAGAAAGATTTATTTTGTTTGTCTTGTTCCGGGTCTGCTATATGTGCAATGTATTTCCAATATTCTGACTGGAACTTCTTTTGGGTAGCCTTGCGGAATTTCCTAAATAATGTCCAGTCAGTTTCTCTTTTGAATTTCTTAGCTTTGTTGTACAGTCGTTGTTTTTTGTTTATCATTTTTTTACGTCTTTAGTGATCCAGGGGAGTGAGAATCTGTTTGAAGAATATTTGAAGGGGTGAATTTGTTCATAATTTCCTGGAGGCCGCATTTGAAGAGGTCCCAAAGTGGTTCTGGAGAGTCGGGAAGTGGGGCTTGGTTTTGAATTTTTTTTCCAAGGTCCTGGAGTTCTTGTTCAATACGCTCACACATTTTCATGTTGACATTTAGTAGGGGGATACTGTCATGATCGCTGATGCCTGGTATGCAATGCGTGCTTTCTATGAGGGAGGGGTTGGTGGTGAGGAAAAGTTCTAGTATGTTTTGCCTCTGGTGGGTTCCTGTAAAGCTTGGTGAAGGTGAAAGTCCCTAGTCAGGTCTAGTAAGTTAGTCGCTGTTTTGTCATTTTCTGGGCAGCTCAAAGAGGTCCAATCAATTTTGGGACAGTTAAAATCGCCGGCTATCCATATATTGTGTTTTCCATTTTGGCTAATCCTGCTAATGGAGTTCCGTAGATGGGTCAGTCCCTTCTCATTGGTTGGAGGTCGATAAAAGCTACAAACAAAGATCTGTGATTTTTTTAGTTTATTTTTTTTCCCAGATGAGCTCTCCATCAGTGTCCAAGTCTGTTTGCATACAGGAATTAATGGATGTTTTGATTGCCAGGAGTACTCCACCTCTGGAGGATCGATCTTTCCTATATACTGTGTAATTGTCAGGTAGGGTTCCGATGTTTCAATACTCTTGTTTAGTCATGTCTCGCATCCAAATATAATATCAGGGTTTGTATTATCTATTGTGAGTTGGAGATCAGGCTTTTTTTTAGACTATGAATGTTTAAGTTGCTATTTTTTTTCCAGAATGTTATCTTTTCTCTCATGGGGAGTTCAGGTTGGGTTGTGTGAGGGGAGGAGTGGGCTATCGGGCTTCCGTAGGTGGAGACTGAGCTACAGCGGAGGGAGTCATCGTCAGAAAGAGGGGAGAATCTGTTGCTGTAACAGTCCGTGTCGTAGGGTGGGTCAAAGAACGTGGTTGATAGGTTTGGTAGGCCACACCGTGGGCAGTACCAGGACACATTTTTCATGTTGGTTTTGTTCATGCAAGAGTATATCTTGTCGGAAATTCCGGTACATCTTATATGGAACCATGTCTCACATGAGTCACAGCATGTGCCTTTTTGGTTGCATGTTACGGCCTTATTGCATGTGCCACATGGGAATCTGATTGGGCCTGGGTTTGTTGGGGTGTCATTTGCCAGTGCGAACAAGAGCATGCCTATGTAAAGTCCAGTGAACTTGCCTGATTGTGATGCATAACGAAGCTGCCTGTGGGTGATCGGAAGGAGAGATTGTTTTAAGAATGTGATGTCTTTGGTAATTTCCTCAATGTTGTATGAAGACATTGTTGTCTGTGACAATCTGAATATGATTGCTAGACCAAGGAGCACCAGTGGAGCTTGGAACGATGTCATTCTACCCAATATGTCATTTACTCACCCAGTTTAAAGTTACTATTCCTAGCATGTGTTTTTCCCTACACTCGATGCATGTTGGGTGTTTATGTAGTAGGTGGGTTCTGTATGTCGCACTTGGGTTTGTTTTGTTGGTGTCGTAAACTGTTTCTATGTCGTAATTTGGCGAAAGGTCGGGAGGGTAGGAAAACTTCCTGGAATTGGTGCTTTGGGATACCAGGCTTCCTTCACCTAGGTTTTGTTAGAATCCCTGACTTTTTAGAGACACGGTGTTAACATGTTGAGAGCGATTGGATCGTGGATTTGACAGAAAAAAAAGATTATTTCAGTGTACAGATCCCAAGGACAAAGTACAGCTAGAAGAACAGGGCAAACTGGTGTACCAAATACCATGCAAGAACTGTGGTCCTGAGTACATTGGGGAGATAGGAAGACTACTCAAAACACGAATGGGGAACACAGAAAGGACGTAGTCAACATTAAAAACGAGAAAAACACAAGGAGCTGGAAAAAAGGTTGATGTCTACCATCAATAAATCTGCTTTTGAAGACCATGCGACAACTAAAAACCACACCACAGACAGGGAGGGAGCAACAATTTTAGACAAGGAACCCAACCGAAGAATCCGGCATATCAAGGAAGCCATCTGGATCAGGAAGACCAGAACACCCATCAATAGAGACGAGGGCAATTACGAACTGCCTCACGTGTACGATGACGTCATTCAGCGTCATCGGTACTGAAGAAGTCAGCGTGAGACGTTAGACGAAAGCCTCTACCAGGTAAAAATACACTTTGGATATGAAAAAATTAAAGTTTTTTATTTGAAAAAGAACCATCCTGAAAAATGAGCAGTACGGTCCTCATTCCGCCTTAGTTGTGGAAAATGTGGGAACGCGTGTGTGTGTGCGCGCGCGCATGAGTCAACGTGAAGAATGGCGGGTCAATGAATACCAGCGAAGGGCAAGAAGTAATATATTTCAAATTGCCATACCTGAAAAACAGTTTTGAAGATAACTATGTGGTTGTGTTAATAATACTCTGTGATGGGCGCCATCTTTAAAAATGGAGAATGTGTCAAAGTAAGCGAACGTTATACTTACCATTTTCGAAATCACTGCCCACAAATCTATACAGAGACACAGAAAATACTACTCTACGTCTTTAAATATGGCGGATGAGACTGACACAGACGTTCAAGAATAAAAAATTTGAAATCCTTGAACCCCAATATTGCATATTGACCCCCCATTAGTTAGAATGGTTCGAGTTGACGCAGTTAACATCCATAATATAAGGAAATTGCATTTGGTGGCATGGTCTATTTCAAATATCATATAGAGTTTGCCCCCCCCCCCGATTGTACCAATAAGTGAAAGTACTTGGCCCATAGAAAAATTGTCATCTTTGTTTGTAATTAGTTGAGTGTTATACTCGCATTTATTAATCGTGTGGAGTCCATATTATGTTTACAAAATACCTCAAAATGATTACCAAGGTTAGACACGTTTTGAAGAACGAGAATACTGTGTTTGAATTATAACCAGGAAGACTAATAATTCCTAGGGGCCGTACATAGGACAGAGGAAGTAAGGAAAAAATACGTTTCCACGTATTAAGGAGAAGGAAACTATGACTATTACGTGGCTATGATGCTATTACCAGGCGGGCAACATATCCATATCAGTGGCGCACTCTTAAGGAAAATTTAAGTGATACTTAAGATTACGAAGAGGTCCGGGGGAGCAAATGGGTGAGTGGGTGAGTGAGTGAGTGAGTGAGTGAGTGAGTGAGTGAGTGAGTGAGTGAGTGAGTGAGTGAGTGAGTGAGTGAGTGAGTGAGTGAGAGAGTGAGTGAGTGAGTGACTGGGTGAGTGGTTGAGTGGATGTGTGGGTGTGTGGGTGAGTGAGTGAGTGAGTGAGTGAGTGACTAGTTGAGTGAATGAGTGGTGAGTGAGTGAGTGAGTGAGTGAGTGAGTGAGTGAGTGAGTGAGTGAGTGAGTGAGTGAGTGAGTGAGTGAGTGAGTGAGTGAGTGAGTGAGTGAGTGAGAGAGTGAGTGAGTGAGTGAGTGAGTGAGTGGGTGGGTGGGTGAGTGGGTGAGTGAGTGAGTGAGTGAGTGAGTGAGTGAGTGAGTGAGTGAGTGAGTGAGTGAGTGAGTGAGTGAGTGAGTGAGTGAGTGAGTGAGTGAGTGAGTGAGTGAGTGAGTGAGTGAGTGAGTGAGTGAGTGAGACTTGGTGATTGTCATCAAATATGGACGTTTTTCTAAAATATATATTTTGAATAAAGCTAGGATTTCATATGTACATATACGGTATGCGTTTGCGGCAAACAACGAATAAATTGCACAGTGGAAATTAACAGAAATACATAGGAGTTTTTTATTGCGACTATAGCAAATTGAATCGCTCCATGCAGCGATTTGAACTGTATCTGCACAGGAATCGGATAGGACATTCCCAGTAGTGACGTCACTACAGAGGTATTCTCCATTCCGCAAGCGTTTCCTACGCGGTTCCGCACATATGGAATCCTAGCTTTAAACTTTCATTCATTCATAAGCCTGTTGTCTACGTAGGTTCAACGCACAGAATTTTATTAAACGTAGTAACACGAAAACAAATATCGTGTCTTTGTCTGACACTTTTTTAATGGTTAATCAAAGTCCCTTGAGAGGAAACATTTGGCGTACGAAAGGGGGTTTGAACCAAAGTGGATGTTTAAATAGTGTTTTCCTGCATTACCTTTAGTGCCATTACTGTTTAACCGAACAATTAATGGGCGACTAGCCTTGGCTCTTCTAACTTCCTTGTTTTTTTTTTATTTTAGTAACGTCTGAGCCTACTGATAGGAAACGCAAGTTTAGGCGTACCGCTGCATATCGCTACTTTCCACCATATAAATACAACGCAGTGTCAATTCATTGTTTTTTTTTTTTTATTATCGTTGCACAATGAAGTTCTCGGTACAGACGTACATTGAGTCAGTGGCATTCATGTTAGCTTGGATAACAATAATAACCGGTTACTGTTCATGGTACAGGCTGTAATTACCGTCGTTTATGATACAATAAGTACATCTTTATTAAGCGCATGTCTAATGATGGTTTGTCAGACCACGGAAAGGACAGGCCATCTAGGATAACGACGGGTGTCGTCGATCTTCTTCAGGTGTTTCGACGATACCGACTCATTAGACCGGCTGCGGCCAGAGGTTCAGCTTCTTGCACGTGTCCATGTCTAGGCAACTTTTGCCTTCCTGGTAGGGTCTGGATCGAGGACATTGGCACCTCGCGACACACTGGAAGCCGCAGTTGATAACTGGCTTACGGCAAGTGGGAGTGCAGTAACGTCCACACGTCGTCCGCACAAGCTCACCAGAACACACTGCAAACACGACACAGCATCTTGAGGACGACAGAGGCGTGTGCGAGGTGTGTGTGGAAAATAAATGCTGTGTTTGTGTGCGTGCGCACGTGTGTGTGTGCGCGCGCGCACGTGCGCGTGTGTGTACACGTGCGTATGCGCACGCGCATGAGAAATGAATTATTATTATTATTTTATTAAACGTACCTTAGTTGTTCCTTGTTTATATACATTCATTAATATAATGGAATTATTATACTACAACGTGCACGCTGTTCTCACCACCATCGTGCGTTTTAAACAGCCCGAAACCATGTTCGCAATATTTTTGAACCATGCCGAAGTGCACGTGACAATGAAATGACATCAGTACATAACAATAATGGGTAAACCGACTTAAACGTTGGGCGAAAATACATTTCAATCATTTTTGTTAATTTCTGTTACGCATTCGGTCTTTATAAGCACCAACTGTAAACACATAAACAAATATGGAAAGAAGTATGTTAAACATCAAATATCGAGAGAGAGAAACAAACATCTGGGTAAGAGAGAAGAAAAAGGTCATAGATGTGATGGAACAAATCAGAAGACAGAAGTGGACCTGGGCACAGTACATCAGTAGACTACGAGATAAACGATGGACATCGCGTATCACAACGTGGAGCCTTTACGAAGGGAAACGATCAAGAGTAAGACCGGCGAGACGGTAGAGAAACGAACTAGACGAGTATTTGAAGGGCATCATGTGGCAGAGGATAGCGCAAGGCAGGCAGATTTGGAAACGACATGTTGAGGCCACGGCTGCACAATGACGATGATAATGATGATGATGATGATGATAAACACGGTGGTGATGCGTCCCATGCTGCACACGCAAATGTACATGTTTGAACTTACGACATCCCGTTTTTTTCCTCCAGTACCTTCCGGCGAGTTTCCCACACTCACTAGCAAAAGCTTCCACGCTCTCGCAAGCAAGGTTTTTCGCAAGCTGTGTGTTCTTCTGGTAAAGGAAAATAAATAAAGTTATTAATATCAGTATCCACATATTAATGTACCCTAACGCTGTGGGACAGTTAGAGGGTATCTCCTCCTACGCGTCCACGTTCTTGAATCATTGTCCCGTGGTCTACCATTTGGCGATGATTTTTAGTAGTTATTTAGTTAGTAGTTATTTCGAAGTAGTTATTTCGAGTTATTCACTTGTGTGTTTGCTGCGCACACATGGACACAGTGGGTGAATTGAATAGTGAACCACTCTCCAGAGAGCACCACTATAGATTCATGAATAGGCCATAGTTCGGATGTACAACAATACAACGATAATACGTTCATAGCAATGATAAATACATAGCGTGCAGTGGTTTGTGGGTATACGGTGTAGCGTCCAAGGTTGTCATCTAAGATATATAGCATTTGTTACATTTAAAGTAATCTGTGTAGGCTTACGTCTAATGTTTCAATAAACTAATAATTAATTTTGATAACCTCGTTTCGGAAATAGATTGGAATACCTTTGAAATCTTTCCGCACCCACTACTGGAATTAAGTACGAGACAGGAGAGATTGTCCAAGGATGAACAAACAGAAGAGTTTGATAGGTGCAGAAGGGAAACCAACAAATGATGATGAACGACCGACAGTACGAGAGAATGACAAAAGATTGCGATAGGTAGCGTGTGCGCACACAACCACAGACGCGCATGCAAACGCACACACGCGCGCAGGCCCAGGCACGCACGCATACTCAGTATACATGCATACGTCGTAAATCCACATAACCTACCTGGTTTGCACAAGTATCAAATATGCAGCTGCTGTAGGAATTCTGTCCGATTTTACCCTGCGGGAGAGATCAAGACATATTGGTCACCAGATAGGTCTTAAACCAGTTACGTGCATTCTTTTTTATAATTTAATTTCAATATTTCCAGTTGAATACATCCCGTGTTCAATGGGTGTACACTAGTTCCAGGATCCAACTACAATACATTCACATTTTCTCTGTTTTATTTTAGCGATGAATCCGTTATCCAGCAATCTACAAATGACTTACCTTCTTCCTATGACATCTGCCAAGTGGGCCTCTCTTGTTGATAAGGGCACCGCAGTACTCGAGACCGTTGAATTTCCTCTTATTCCTTGCGGTACAAGTTAGCTTCACTTTGTCCACCGTTCTAAAACATGGTGCAGCATAGTGCGAAACAGCATTTGGACAGCCTAGTTTTAATTGGGAACAGGTGGACCTAGCGGTTGTAGTATTGTCTATAGAAGGTCAATGCAATAAGCCAGGTGTGGTGGCTAAGAATCGACTGGACGCTGCCTGCAGTGACTGGGAGACATTGGCTGTGAAAAGTTGGAGCTCGGCGTTGACAGTAGGCAGTGAGGAGTGCGTGGCTGACAGAGCGAAGTAGAGTCGCCGTAGCCAGGATGTATTTGTTGGATAAAACGTGGCATTGGCATATTCCATTTGTTGTGTTGTGGCATGACTGATTTGAACCAAAGTTTTTCGTTATATACATACATGCATACATGCATGTATGCATACGTGCATACGTGCATACGTGCATAAATGCATACATACACACAGTTACGCACGCACGCTGCAACCCGCGCACATTCACACACGCACACTTACTCACGCGCGCACGAACGCATGCACACACACACACACACACACTTACTCACACGCGCACGAACGCAGGCACACATACGCACACACACACACACACACACACACACACTACATTTTAAGAAGCACACTCACTGCTCGTGATCAGTTGGCCCGCCAACACGCCAGCTATTGCCGACACACCAGTATTTTTTGTTCTCTGGCAGAGAACCACAATTAACTTTACGCTGGTTGACCATGTCGTTCGTCGCAATACCATCAGCGTTTCCACACAAACCTGGGAAATAATAATTAATTATGTGTTTATCCTTCATTTAATTAGTATCACGTATGTAATTATCTGAATAAATAATACCCGGTATAGCATGGCAATTAATTATTCTGGACTTAATGTTGTAAACCATTTATTTGATCGAACCCGTAAACTAAATTCCCTGTCACATGTCATCGGCAATGAAATTATATAACGCTGTTCGAATGATATTAACGAAGATAGTAATACAACATGTGAATACCATACTACATATGTACATACCGAATAATTTACAATTATTTTTACGAATATAGATACTTCACAGTTCTTACCTTCCACACAATAATTGTATAATAGCGGGATCCATATAGTTCCTTCGTGTATGCCGTCAAATTGAACAACGACGCCAAAGGTAGTTTCCACTTCTCCCGTGAGTGTGTTGATGGTGGAGATTCCTGGTGGCATGGGGTCACCTGCATTGAACGGGGCCGGGGTCCCATTGTTCCGGGTCACCTGCATCAGTGGAATAAAACGTTTGGTCTTTGTAATCGCAGACTAGACATGCACCACAGTGTGGTCTCCGGGTTTGCGTGACTAAGCATTACGTCGGGGTGGGTGTCTCTGCGCAAACCTTACGTAACGATTATAAAAACGAAAACGTATAAGCTCGTTTTGCTGTCAATATCAGACTGGTAGCGGTCATTATTATGTAATAGTTGTAATCAGAATAGTGTGTCTTTTAGTGTTTTAAGAGGATTAATGCATACAATTTGTCGTAAACAGAATATTCTTCTTACGAAGCAATACAAATTATGTTAATTTTATACTACAAAGTATTTCTTAGAAATATATCCGCAAACATTAGGATGTTATCAAAATCTATAGAATACTTTCTATTGAATTCTTTAGTACAAATATTATGTAGAAGTCCATGCACAAAAAATCTGTGGAATCATCAAAATAATTTGCTAATGAAATCGTCAATGAGTAACCGAATACTCACCCAGATTTGAAGAGCTGACCCTATTTTCACCCTCGTTTCCACATTCACTGGAAGTAAGACGTACAGCTCGATCCACATAAGATAAGAGACAGCTGGGTTGGCCATATTTTGGTGGTACCCTATCACTTGAAAATCTTGTAAGTTGGGGCACAGCACCGACCGTTGGGACATGATGAATTGACCGGTGCCCATATAGTGAATCACCGTGCCGTCATACGTGTGATAGTCTGGATCACCGTTGGCGTAGCACTTCCGTTTATCTGAAATGCATAATATATAATATAGTACTTACAATGTAAATATATAATGATATTAATAATATCAACAATAGAAAAGCGAGCTAAAAAAAATCTCGGGACATGTAAAAAATCACTCAGTTCAGCGGTCGCTAGCAAATTTAACGTTCATCCGATCCCCAAAATGTTGGTACCGTTTGAAAGATTACCTTTTTTATCTACGTAGTAAATAACACGGTTGATCATGTTAAAGTATATTTTCACCATTATGTTGATCTGAAATGTGGTTGTTTTCATCCGCTTGAACTCAGAGAACGATGTTAGCGTCGGGTATTCTTCGCGTATGTCGGCGAAACTGCACATTTCCTGTCAATCACCGCTGCGTTACTATGGCATCGCACATGGCCTATCTGGACAGTTGATGTTTACATGTTAAGCTCCACCCATTTTTTCATGTCAAAAAAGATTAATTTTCACCGAATGTTGGCTATACTTTAGCGATCGCCGGGCGCTGACAGACAGTTTGTTTATTTGTGTTTGTGTCGTCTGCAAAGTGGGTGGAGTCTAAATAGTATGAAAACAAGAACTTATGAAGTACGCATGTCTGAAACCTATGCAAATTAGAATTTGCGCTCCTATCAGTAGTTGTGCGAACTTTGTCGACGAAACAAGTTGGTTCGCTGGTGTGTAAAAGAAAGTAAACAACAGGATTGCAGGTATGTATCAAGGTTCTTGTAGGAATTATTATCGGGAAACCACGTATGTGCAAGTAACAGAAGGTGTAATCTTTCAAACGGTACCAAGATTTTTGGGATCGGATGGACCGAAAGTTTGCTAGCGACCGCTGAATTGAGTGATTTCGGACATGTCTCGAATTGTTCATTTTTCGTTCGCTTATCTATTTTTGATAATATGTAATATATTACTTATAAATTAAATATATATATATATATAATTATGTAACCTGCATATAGATAGTTGCGAGAAACAAACAAGACAAATAATAATAAATAACGGTAAGTTTCAGGAGACAGAGAGTAAGTGCCAACATACTCAAACTGTTTAAATTCTAAATAAATAACATGTTCTCAAATATTCAGGAGTCAATCACATTATTCAAATTAAAAATGAGTCACCTTTACTTACTCGTATAGACTACGCGACTCCCATAGAGGCTGTACTTTGCCAGGCATTCCTTCTGCGGTGACACTTTGACCCCGTTTGCAACATAAGAAAACGCACCCTTAATCACGTTTAGTCACAAATGGTTATAAATGTATTATACACACACACCACACGAATGCACACACGCACACACGCATACATGCACGCACGCACACACGCACATATGCACACACGCACACACACCGCTTGCGCTTATTGCCGTATGATTATTTACGTCAATACGTGATATTGTATAATACGTGGAACTGGAATATTAAAAGGATGCAGTATGTTCCTAGTTTTTCATTTACTAATTAATATAATGTTCTGAAGATTATACTAACCATGTTGAAAGTATACTGCCTGCCAAGTTATGTTTAGAAAGCCAGTAACAACTGTCGCAGTTTGAAGGTAAAACCAGGAGAACTCGTTCAAATAGTAAACATAACAGCTAGTTTTAAAACAAGCTTTATTGGCAATACGACCGAGTCTGGATGAATTAAGTACTATACCTTTTCCTATCCAATTTCACCACGTTCTACGCAGCAGACTTCCTGTTACAAATTACTATGCCCGCTAACTGAGGGTAGAAAGAAAGAGAAACCTTGTCCCTTTAACATATTGCTCGGACCACAAACGTTACAAAATGTGTTGTCCTGCTACAGTCCAACATTTGTGTGCCAACCCCCCCTCCGTGCACTATTACTGCATCTGATATTTCCTGGTAACACAGGAGACAAACTTAACCATTTCAGTACGACAGGCCGGTTTTCCGGCTGCACTGTCTGTGACGCTTCAGTACGACAGGCCGGTTTTCCGGCATTGACGATGTCTGCTATTCAAATCGGTTTTATTCATAATAATCCACTACGTGGAGCCACTTGTTGTGTACGGTTGTCAAGGCGAATAAATGAGCTATTCAGCAATGGTCATTGTTTATTATCGCTCAGTAATAGTTTACGGTGATTTTCACGGTTTTTAATGATGGATTATCAAAATCTGCGGCGGCCACAATGGCGGACGGCATTACTTCAACTAGCGATTTACCACCGTAAGTTTTGGACAGATTATTTGATAGTTTTATCGAAGAATCTTTGTCGGATGTTGACGATCGACATAAAAACGATGTCGGCGAACTTAGTATACAACTGAGTTCAGAAACTGCAAAAACGTTGAAATATTGGCGGCCATCTTGGATTGTTGATTACCATGACGACAGAATGTAAACTGATATGGCTCATTTTATTCGCTGATTATCATACTTTCCGAAAATATATAACATTCCTATTCATAAAATGCATTTTTGTTGGTCAAATCTTGACTTTAAGTTAGGTAGTCCATTATGTTGCATATTCACTGGGAATGCAGTATTCAGTGGTCACAGCTGATCAGGGCTGTAGTACTGAAATGGTTAAGTTTTAATTCTCGTATAAGGTTGTGAATCACAGGTGTGTCAATTTGTTTACCTTGGGTATATCCTTCACCCTGGAAATCTCTTCCACCGTGGGTATTTTCCCCTCCTAAATAAATTCCGTAAATAAGATGCCGAGGATGTTGCACGCCGTAAGCAGCTCGCAAATGTAGAGTTTCGTAAGATGTGTACAGTCTGGTTTAGGCGGAATCAATTTAGATTGACGCGCATGCATCACTCGTTGTGCCTGTACTGACGTACTACATGGGTACATTGGGTCTTACTCAGACAGAGTTGAACAGGCCGGGTTCGTACCATCGCCAACACTTGCGTCAGATCGTTGGCTACCCTAGACGATGACACCAGATCGTGACCTTGTATCGCCGATGTGACTTTTCGGACACATGTTACGTCTACCACCGAACATCCCTGCTCAACTTGCAATTAACAAATACTCCAGACCAGACAAATACGGCTTCCGCGGGTGACTACGGGTGACATTGCCAACTGTGCTAAATGGAGACTTGGTTAGAGTGCATTTAAATTAAACCCAGCACCATAATGGTGACGATGCAATACCCGATGCAATACCGATGCAATACCCGAAAAATCACCTTACCGCGCAAGGCTTGTAGCAGGTGCACGTCATGCATCAGTTGTAGTCAAACCTCCTCAAATAACCTTTCTTGCACTGTACAGGACAGACCACTCTTGGACACAGGCTGGGCGTGTCTGAGTGATAACAAAAAATAACACGTGATGGAATACATATGTCTGCTGTGTGTTTGGGGGTATATATATATGTATATATATATATGTATATATATATATACATATATATATATATGTACGTGCGTATATGGCGAGTGTACATATATTAGTGTGTGTGTGTGTGTATGTGTGCGTGTGTGCGCGTGTGCATGTGCGCGTGTTGTGCGCGAGTGTGTATATATATATATATATACACACATCATGTAAGTGCACACATGTGCACACACACGCACACTCACACCCGCGCACACCCACACATGCTCGCGTGCGCGCGCACACACACACACACACTGATATATATATACACTCACCATATACGTACGTCTCACACCGACCGAACAGTAGATTCATGGTGACCCATTATCGCCCAGTGACACCCACTTACTTGCTGGTACACATTTGGCGACCCGAGTGCAAGGGAGATTTTTGCAAGGCGACACAACGGATACGTATATCTTGCCTCCTGGACATCTCTTTCTCTGCAATGACGATGACAATCAATATTAACAAGATGACACGTTTAGTTGATAGATAATTATAAAAATTTCGAATTTGTTTCCACGGAACAAATTGATTGTTGAAATTGCTTGTTCTAGTGCGATTAATTCAGGGTCCCATGTTTAATGACCATCTAGGCTCAACATAAACGGTTGGATCCAGAGACGGTAGTCTAGGAGGGGGGGTCCAAAACTTACAGTTGCACCTCTCTTGAGGTTTTGCCAAAAAACCTACATTGGCGCCGGAACGAAATTAAAAGAAACCATTAGCTAATGCAATCAACTGAAACCTGACGCCAAAAACATACGCCAACCACAAAGTTAATTGAGTTCTACGTCACAGCATCTGCGATCCAATCTGAGGTTTATGCGGGATCTGCAGTTAGACTTCGCGTATGAACGCCAAAAATGGATATTTTTTATTAAAACGCCGTATTATTTTATACATAAATAGTTATGGTAATTCAAATGTAACTATACAGTGTAATAGCTATAACATTTAGGAACACATGCCAATAAAGAAAGTTGAGTTGTAAATTACATGTAGGCCCCTATGCATGTTTGACGACTTTAAAAAGACCTACGACTTGCTTGTTTTCATCTGCAGCGACGCAGTGAGGCGCAATAACAGTGCAATACACATTTCTTTATTGGACTCCACATGCTTAGCTTAGGCTTATGCATGGCTAAGCGCACCTATATACCATATTGTAACACATGTATACCTAATGTTTATTAAGCCCACACAGATAGTTATAAATTATGGACCTACTATGTACGCTAACCTAAACTAATTGATTTATTTTGTAAACGCAGCTGAGTCGCCGGTTGCATTATGTCTACTTTGTCTACGTTGCAATGCTGGCATATCACGTTTTTTGTGCAACTACGAAAATAAATATCTTTAAACAGAAACCTAACCATTATACTTGGCGGTTGTTATAAAATGTAGATTTATGACCTATTCACGTTGCCGACTGGACTAGATGCAGAGAGTCGATTGAACAAATTGGTAGTAAAAAATATTATTGAGCAAAGTGCGCTGACCATCTGTCAATCAGTGTCAGCAGTGGCGTTTTTTTGCAATCTGTTCCCGCTGTTCATATTTAATTAAAAAGCAAAGAACGTTTATAACCATTTAAAAAATGGTAATGTAACAATTACCCCGGCACCCCTCCTATCCCATATAACGTTTCGTCACATACACTCGCCACGCCTAAGCTTGACATACTGTATGGATGTCCTCTAATATCTTAGGCCAATTAAAGAAAATATGCCCATTTCGGTACCCACACGCAGTTGTATATAAACATCATGATTAGACTTGTTATTGCATAAGAGGACTCGAAACACAGGTTTTTGTTTGCTTAGCCTAAACGTACGAGCCGGAATGATTGCATTGGGGTTCGCGTTTGCCGTTCTTGCGTCCTAATTTCTACCTTCCTGCGATTATCGATTGCGATAAAGGTTAAATTGTTTCGTTAACATATTTATACATATATCTATATATTTCGTACAGTTTACTGTTAGTAACACACAGCAAATCACTATGTATGAGAAAATGGATCCGATCGTGAAACCGCTCACTGCGCGCTTAGCTAATGGTGTTTTATTAGTCATCGACGCGAGATCTGCGTTTTTACTTAAATTTGAGGTCGCGTTCAGATTTTGCGTAGGTCGCGGCGCTTTAATGCGTTAGCTAATGGTCTCTATATTATATTGGGTGGGCTAAGTTAGTCTCGCTTAACCGACTCTCACCTGGATGCGTGACTTCGTCGGAACGATAGTCTGGCTGAGACTGGCTCTGAATGGCCCTTCTGAATGTTATGCCATGAAAGCTGCCACCTAGTGAATATGCATGTGACTAACATGCGTTAAACTACGAAAAAAGTTTCATGTCGGTTTATTTTGTATGTGACAACTTTCAATAAAGTTTAATATTGAATAGTTGTTATAGTATAGTATTATCTGATAAAAGTGTATCCTTATTTAATTTGTTATTTCCCGAATATGGGGTAAAGCCCTCTACCGGTAAAATTGGCTGGAGCTTAATAATCCAGGCCGTTGTGATGGGACAATGCTGCCACCTCACGGCGCCTTGATAATCGAGGCTAGGGCTAAGTCGGAGCTTCAGTAGGGCTCTTCTGTCGGAACACGGGGGGGGGGGGGTTCTGTTGAATATTTTTCTCGGCGACGTTCACAATTTTGGAAGCTCACACAAAGACTCCAATTGCACCCTCGCCTGATCTTTCCTAATCTTGGCGGATTCAACATAATTTTAATTAATTGTTCCTCATTGTAAAGATCATAATGCCACCTACACATACGTAAATGTTTCTGGATGTATCGACCGGCAATAATGAATAGTTGTCACTTTTTGCAGTTTGTATGTGATTGCAATATGGTAGCAACGCTATTAGGCCTGGTTCTATGAAAGACTTCACAGGGAAGCAAAACACATGTTTTATGAACGTAGCAAAAATAGAGGCTGATCCAGAGAGGGTAGTCTAGGGGGGCACAACGACGTCCACTGGCGGCCGCACCAAACCAAATGGTATAGAAAATGTTTCGCTATCGCGCCGTCGTAACGGAGGGGGGCGGGTGCTGTTGAAAATTTTCGCCACTGCGTCGACATAACTTCAGCTTATTGTTCCTGAATGAGGGCACATTTCCATGGGTCTAGGGGAGCAAGATCGGGTGGGCCCATCATAAAGGTCTGCGGGCACGCCAAATTCCTAAGGTCTAGGGGGACGTGCCCCCAGGCCCCTGGATCCGCCTATGAAAATCGATCATATTTGGCTTTGTCGCGAGTTTAATTGTGGCCAAGGGCGTTTTTATGTAAAACTAAGCCAGTGTGTCGCAGGAATCTGGGAAAAGGTTCAGATTTTTAAAAATGCCCTTGATTATTGAGGTGGGCCGGATTAAAGTGGTGGAGATTAAGTAATGGATGGGCAAATTGACAATGCTCTTAATTATGCCAACAGTAACTATTTATTTGAGAACCGCTTTCTATGTTCATATTATATCCTAGGAATAACCGCATCATTATACACAATGGATTATTGGCTGCCTTTTCACGCGTGCAAAACACGGTCACTCAGCAAGTTAAAATAATTATACTTCTTTTTTACACATAAACGATGCATTATGCAGTAATAACAAAAAATCTATTAAACACCTGTGTGTTGCTATCACAAAATAAATATGTTGTAAAATATGTTTAATTAAAGTCTCTGACGCACCGTGCATGGATCCACCGAAGCTGCCGTTCCTATCAATATCAAAATGGCGACAGCGATCAGAGCGTCGCGAGATTTCATACTTCTACCTCAGCGTCGTTGGTAACTGGAAGTAATAAATGACTTTGACAATTAAATACGATACGATGGTTCACGCACGCAAGCACGAACACACGCATGCACACTAAGCATCAATTGAAAGGTTTCTTGCCAAAACGCGTTATACGCCATTCTAAAATTTCGCCTGAACAGAAACGAAATGTAACCCTAAACTGTATCCGCAATTTGCGCGTACGAAACGTTCTAATGGTATACAGAACATTCAGATAGCAAAACAGTTCGTTGAATTGCTCTTTGAACAAGGTGAGATTGGCTTGGCTCCCACAATCAAGACTACAACTGTCTATAGCCAGGGACTCATTCGTACAGCTGAGTGAACTGATTCAGCGAACTCCTTTCTAATAGTTAAAGCTATATTTTAAAATGGCAAGTTCTTAAACATAGCGCAGTATCCAGAGCTCAAAGCGCTTTACACTTTATTCCCTGGCAGACCTGTTCAATCGAACACTATCTCGACTTCTCTGGGAAGAACCCAGACACGCTGCAATTGATGCGCGAAGACTATTTGAACAAAATATCCACCACTGTCTACAGCCAGGTACTCATTCATACAGCTGAGTAAATTGGACTAGCGTAGAATGAACGAATTTGCCCAAGGTTCGACACCGCAGCACAGGAATCGAAGCCGGGTTCTCTCGGTCGAGAGTCCGGAGCTCTATCCACTGCACAACCGCGCTCTACAAGGAGGAGGATTCTGGCTAAACAGACAGATCGCTTTTATATATAAAACATTATAAATATACAAATATACGATGTTTTACACAATGCACCAGCTGAATTAGTAAGTTATTACGTTCGCACACAGTTACTTAACAAACTGACGAAGATATCAAAGTACTTACAATGTAGTCTCTGTCGCCTCGGCCGGTCTAGGTAGTGTCTTGTATAAAGATCCATGTACGAATCATCGTATTTGTTTGGTATCCCAACATCGCATTTACATATGCAAAATAAAACGGAGACGCAATTTTTCCATTTACTAAAAACTTTATGACGCAGAGTTGTCAACCATCCATTACTAATACTTTTTACCTAGACGCGAACAAACAAATCTTGTGTCTTTTTATATAAAACAGTTATTATTAAGCACCGTAAACACGACGGGTATCTAGGTGTGTTTAAACTATGTGACATAAATGCGTCATACAACTATATGATTAACTACGGATGTGTTTGTTGCCGCGACATCAAGGATGCAGCGAAGCACCTCCTAAGGAAAAAACAGACACCCGGAGAGAATACAGGCGCCATGGGAGAGAAAGAGTAACAGAGGATGTACGTGTAACATCGGGGATTGTCTACACTTTGAAGAGACCGCCAGTGACACGCAAAAACCTACGAGGACGGACAAATATATACATCAAGACACCTTGCTATTATGAATCCTGACATATTTATTGGGACAGGCATTGACTACGCTGACAGGCACGGTGTCTGGCAGCAGCAAGTGTCAATGTAACCTATGAACGCAAACACAAACATATATTATATACTTTGTTTACGTTGAATAAAAGCATAACTACACTCGCACGCACGCACGCGCACATGTATATATATACATGTATATATTGTAGAGCGAGACTGTATGTGTGTGTGAGTGAGTGAATGAGTGAGTGAGTGAAAGAGAGAGTGCGCGTGTGTGCGTGCGTGCACGTGTGTGTGTGTGGCGTGAATGAGTGATTGAATGAATGAGAGAGTGTGTGTGAGTGCATATTGTGCACGCGTACGTGCGTGAATGCGTGCGTGTGTGCGTGCGTGTGTGAATAATACTGATTCATATGGACGTGATTTCTGATTACGTTAAAAAAAGGAGCCGATGTGAGTGAACTGAATGCAAATCAAATCAAAACGTGAATGAACTCTAAGTCCAGTCCCACATCTGTGTGTGCGTGCGTGCGTGCGTGTGTGTGAATGTGAGTGTGCGTGCGTGCGTGCGAGTGTTGTTATGCTTATTCATTACAAGCAAAGTATGTAATATATGTTCGTGTTTGCGCTCCTAGGTCACGTCGACATATGCTGCTGCCAGACACCCTGGCTGTCAGCATGGTCACTGCCTGTCCCAATGAATATGTCATAATAGCAAGATGTTTTGATGTGCATATTTGTCCGACCACGTAGGTATTGCGTGTCACTGGCGCTCTCTTCAAAGTGTAGACAATCCCCGATGTTACAGGTACCTCCTCTGTTACTCTTACTCTCCCGTGGCGCCTGTATTATCTTCGGTCGTGTTTAGTGCTCTTAGTTTTACCGTTTCAAATATAAAAAGAAACAGGATTCGTTGGCTCGCTGCTCGCTGCTAAATTATTAATGATAGATTGTATTATGAAAAGTCCGGGTTGTTGTAAAGTTTTTGGTATTGGTAAATCTCAAATTGTGTCTTCGTTTTATTTTGCATATGTAAATGCGATGTTGGGATGCCAAATATATAGGATTTAATTAATTATTCGTTTATTCAAACATTGGCAACATGATACAGCAAAAGACAGCCGTGTATATATTCGTATACATAACCATACACACATCCATATTATATTTGATGCGATATAATTATACATAATCTACAAAATACGATATGCACACACGAGTGTGTTTACAATGTTTGAAGGGGATAAACACGAAGTCAGAGAGTTTTATGTAAGTTTACCCCTTACAATCATATTAAAGTAAAAGTGTTAGGTTTCTCACATGTGTATTTTTTTCCTTTTTCACACTCTATAATCAATACATATTGTGCACCCTCTCAATGTATTTATTGTGAAGCACTATACACAGGTTACCGTATATTACATAGCATGATTCAATACGTTAACAGTTACACAGTAACATATTTGTAAAATAGAAATTTTTTGTATTCCGATTTAAATGTAATTATATTATTAATGTTTTTATGTCGTTACTCAAAGAATTTCACAACCTCACTCCGTAGACACAGAGATGCATTGATTTCATTGTGGAATGAACGCGAGTAGTTAGTGCGGTCACTTAGCGCAGGCAACTCGATTGCCCTGGTGCAAATCCCATGTTAAAAGATAGGGATTTTGCACCAGGGTGCTCCCGGGTTAAAAGATAGGCCATTTTTACCCCATGTTAAAAGATAGTGATTTTGCACAAGGGCACTCCCGGGTTCAAGGATAGGCCATTTTTACCCCATGTTAAAAGATAGGGATTTGCACCAGGGCACTCCCGGGTTAAAGGATAGGTCATTTTTACCCCATGTTAAAAGATAGGGATTTGCACCAGGGCACCTGGGTGAAATAGTGAGTATCTGACAACACGAATATATGTGATATAATTCACAGGGATACTTACTTTTGGGTGTCTGAATAAAACATTCACAAACGCACATATGGTGTAGACTTTCTTATTACTTAATTAAGGTAATACACGTGCATCCCAACATTACATGACACTCTTAACAAATTCATTGTTCACTAAGTCGTTCCCGAAAGTGTTCACAAACGTCTTCGTGGGTACGCCTCGACTTCGGTGCAGCAAGTACACGACACAGTATTGTCCACACACGTTAGACAGCGGGCTCTGAAGCGTTCTCTTGTTGAAAGTCCAAGTCACGCAGTTGCTCTGTAGAAAATCCACGAATTCGTCGTGTCGAGGTGGCGAACCGTAGGAGTCGAAGTATTCTCCACGTCCGTCTTTTGTAATAAAAATGCAGATCCAATGTTGACCCGGTTCATTGCTCGAATGAGTGTTGCACACGAAAGCTGCTGGATAGGTCATCATAGGAGTAGTGGGTAACCCGTCTTTAGGTAGTACGCCTCGAACAACGGTCCTAGTGTAAGCGTCTGCCGCAAGGAGTCTTTCTATCTGTGACGTATCCATCAGTAATCGTAGACGACGTTTCTGTTGCGGTCAATCTCCAAAACCGTCTCGAATTCCCCGTAGACGACGACGTTGGTCGTTTGGTCGAGAGGTTGATTAAAGTGCATCTCGACTCGTAGGTTGCCTTTATGTACCAAATTGAAATGGGGACCGTCACAACAATCTGGTGTGATGTCAAACGCAAACAGGGTGTATCCTTTGCCAAACTCGTCCCGACTAATGTTGTTTCCCTCGTCTTGAAACATCTTTCCCGTTCCAGCAAATAGATTACTGTAACTTCTCACGTAGGCACCATCGTTGAAATTAGGCTGGAGTGGTTTCGCCGGAACTTGTTGCCCGTCGACGTACAATGCAAGAAAGTTCAAGTTGTTGTGCTTTACGTGGAACGGATTCTTGGCGAATGTTCCATTGTAAGCGTCGTTGTCTACACAACACAAGACTAGTCTCTTGGGTAAGACACCCAAATAAACGTTTTCGTGAGTGTGCGAAATGACACCTCGCGGTATGGAAAATACCTTGCAATCGACTCTTCGCAATGGATACTTGGCCGTTCCCTTTTGTAGCGCTTTGATGTGACCCATCTGTGCGGCAGGATTCAGTTTGGCTTTTCGTGCAAACAAAATTGCTTCGACTATGCGTACCTTGTAATCGGCATTGTCACCACCAGCAGCCATGAGTGCAAAAGCATCCTTGCTCTGTACTAGTCGAATTTTCACGTCGACACCGTTTAATAGATAGCGGTCTTGGAAGAAGAGGTCGACGAGTAGACGACCCATCATGTCAACGATTCGACTACGGGAAATATAGGTCTTTCTTTTTTGCAGACCCTTGTTTGCGTCGTCGGTGGCATCCATGTGTTCAGCCGTGTCTTTGTACCACAAGGCAGTAGTCAGTTGACTCTTCTTCGCTTCTGCTCCGTGACCCAGTAACGTTTCTATGTACGCTCGATAAGGATAGGTATTCGATGAAGGTGTGACGAGGGTACCGTTCAAAGACACGTCGACTTGACGAATCAGAGAACGCATCCAGTTGTTTACTGGTCCAACAGGTGCGTTTCCTCTGACTACACGTGCTCGCACCAACAGGTAAGTATTGGCCACGTCCAGGTAATCGTCTCCCGACCCGGGCAGTAAGAATACGATAGGACCACCCGTACCTATCGAGGCGACAGGTCGATGCTCGACCCATTGTGCGTGTTCGATACTCGTTTGTGTCGTCGGTAAACTAAACAGGTCCAATTCGCTTTTGACTCCCTCACACAACAACTGGTGGACAAATGCCATGTCTAGCCGAATATATCGTCTCGACGCGTCTTCTGTCGTCTGCGTCTCTTGGCGACACTGGCTAGGGTTCTCGTCGGCTTGCGTTTTATAGCGCGAGGAGCACTGCGTATGCCCGGAGGCCCACTGCTTCCCAACACTCTACTGATCATGTCCTTTCCTGTTTCTTTCACACGCCTCTTTGCAGATTCTTTAATGCTCTGTCCAGACAACACGTCGCCGGCCACACCCAAACCTGTCTTTAACGCTCCTTTTCCCAAAGCGAGTGCGCCTCTTTTTATGAGTGGCATAGCACTTCGAATGAGGCCACCGAACAAACTACCTAGACCGTGACCTCGTTGCACTCTTGCCCCAACAAACACGGGCAATCCGTCGCCGACTTGTCTGACGTAGTAGTCTTCGTAGGAATGATTACAACTCATGTTTCAAAAAATGATGGTTTGCGTCGTCGAAAGTGAAGTGTTGCCGTCACTCTACCTCGCTCGAATGGTACGCGACGTCCCGTGTCGTCTCTTATATCGATCTCGATGGTCGTAAATTCTTTGTGCAAGACAGGAACGTATTGTACATTGTCAACACTTTTTGACACCACGTCTCCGTGTTTTCCTTCTATGGGTACAACCCTCAACAGAGGGACGACGGTATCCCCGACCACACGTGGTTCCACAACGTCGGTATAGACGTACAGTGAGTAAAATCCCTGCGTCATATCTACACCGGAATCGGCTTTTTTAACGTAATAATAATCTGGTCCTTCTTCTTCGGGTGTGGTGTAAACCTCCTGGCTTAAACCTAGCAAACGCTGAAGTTTCAACGAGTACACTGAGAATGAGATGTTTTCTACCATGTGTATAGTCACTTTTTGTGTGATGTCACTGTAGCTCAGTTTTATTTGCTTTTCTTTTATCGGTAACTTTATGATTCTGTTGATTGCACGAGTGAGCGCTTGGAGACTACCGTAGTGGCCTGCCTCGATATTCACCACATCAACATTCACGGCAAAATAAGTGTCCTCTTCTCTCACAATACCAACTGTGCGGGTATTGAATCTCCACCAGTCCGCACTCCCACTGACCGACTAAACTGATGCGTTGCGGCAAAGCCGTGACATAGTGTTGTCGGGATTTAACTCCATAGACGCGTTGCTGGCAATGTCAGGTAAAAATCAGACGACATGTTCACCGCGTTTCATAGACGGATTAGGTAACAGGTATCCCAGGCAACTGCTCAACAAAGCCGTCCACAGATTAGAGTTTCCGTCTACTTTAGTCAGGTTGTAGATACTGACCAATATAACGGTGTACAGTATGACGATTTGGCAGAAGAAGACGATTTCCGATTTCGGGCACGTATTTCTAAACAACACCCAACGTCTGCTGTTACTTCCGGTATCTTCGAGCTGTGGGTTTTCGAATCGAACGTCCGTCTTATCTTCCATGACACGAATGACGGCTCGACTGGTGTGTACTAACTTTTATACGCGACGAGTGACGCTTTATCCAACCAGCTGTTAAACGAGTTGGAATACCCTACCCACTTGACCAGGACCTGTGTCTTTTTTCCTCGCTTGCGCTGCTGCAACATTTTCTCGATACGATAGAGTTTATCCTTGGCCACAACCACTTTCTGTAGTTCTTGTTCGTAAAATGTTATCTCTATCGGCGAATCTTCATCACCGATCAAACGATAAACAGGCGGATCAGAACGATGAACTGTTTTGACGGTAAATATCTCGTCACTCCAGTTGGGTAAGTAACCTTTTTTGAAATGTCTCTTGACTTTGCTGATACGCACGTGATCGCCCACTTTTAAAACCGGTTTGACTTTTCCGTGCCCTTCATTTCCGTACAACCTTTGCCAAACCTCTTCTTGATTGATCACGTTCACTTCAGACGGCGCCATTCCAATACTTCTATGGTAACTGTCGTTGTACGAATCGACTAGGTGGTGTAATACGTCCAGGTACTTTAACGTCTGGTTTTTCGTGAAATATTTCCACTTATGTGTCTTCAGAGTACGATTGAAACGTTCCACAATACACGCCTTGGTCTCTTCGTTGTGTGTCGTAAAATGGTGGATACCTTTCTCTTTCAGAAACTCTTGCAGTTGCCTATTCAGAAACTCTTTTCCTTTATCCGTTTGCAATGACAGTGGGCCATCATTGTCCTTTAACAACCGACGAAACGCCGTCGTGAGTGACGGCCCCGATTTGTTCTTCAAAGGAACAGACCACGCGTTCTTGGAGAACACGTCTATCACGGTCAAAATGAAAGTGTGACCGTCGTTGTACCTTTTCAATCGTGACAGGTCTACCAGATCGGCCTGCCATTGTTGATTTATACCACCCACTACGACACGTCTACGCCTGAAACGATATGTCACTGGTTTGTGTAGTGTGTGTCTTGTTCCGACAACCACCGTTTCACCTCTTTCGACGACGCGCGTGAAGCACGTGAAGAACGATGCAGGGCATCAACGCCTCCGTAACTTTCGTTAGTTTCGTGTCGTAGTAAATACTTTTCAATGCATTGTGTGAACGCTTCGTCTTCTTACCTACTCGAGACATGCCGTAATAATGATGGTGTCGTGTCGTGCAAGACTATTAATACGGTTCCCAACGCAAGTGTTGCAATGGTGTGGCCGAATGAGCTGCGCGCCATGACGACACCGGACGTCTTCGATGCTGATGACGAGCCCTGTCAAACGGACTGCTTTTTTCCTTTGATATATCGTCGTCCTCTGACGCTGTCTGCATGTAAGTCCAACGATCGGGATTACCCACTAAATCCATTGGCGTGTTGACATCCTTGAGACTACGAGCGAAGGTTTCCCATCCCACTGGTTGAAGCGACTTCCGTTTTCTTAACACGCCATTCACAACGTCCACGATATTACTTCCGGGAATCGTTACATTTATGTACATCATCTCGCCGCGATCGTTCCACCTTACGGCACCTTTCATTTTATTGATGAGTCGTCGTACTTTCTGTTTCATAGCTTTCGGCACGCTGTCGACGATTTCATTTTCGATGTTCTCCTTTTCGACGATTTCATTTTCGGTAGATGGTTGAAGTTTGTTTTCGACTTTGCTGTGAAATTTATCGATGGCTACACGCAGCGGTTCCTGCATACGCTTGTCGGAAAGATCGTTGTATCGACTCAATACCTGGTTATACCACACGACCTTTTCCCTCTCGTCCATATCGCTTTGTTCTAATATGTAACGCATTTCGTCATCGAGTCGTCACAAAAACACTCCCTACAGGATTGGTCGAAGGAGGTTGCAGTTGAACGTTATCCAAAATAGTGGATCGACCAACGCCATCTTCTATGTGTGCTCCATAGTCGTGTAGTTACGACTGCAACAACGTCGTCACCAACTGGGCTAGAAGGGACATAGCCAAGGGAGCTAGTAGGGCCGCAAGGAAACCACCTTTCTGTAGAATACGTTTCTTCATATGAAGACCGGTTTTCCTGATGACCAAGGTTCTGAGGTCCTTCTTGTACCGACGCAGATTAGTCTTGTGACCTTACTTTAGTGATACGTTCCCTTTTAGTATGTTCTGTGCACACTCGCACAGACTGTGTACCAGATCAGGTTTTCCCTTGTCGATGATGGCTCTGGCTAAAGCAGGATCCGCTTTAGCGAGGAGACATAGGCACAACGCGTTTCCCTTCACTCGCGCCGACATGACGAATGACGAGTGTCACCTCGTGTTTCTATTGATATCTTCGGAAGGTAGGGGTACTGAAATTTGTTTGGTTCCTTAACGATATTAGTACGCAGGCGCAAGTGTTCCGGTGTGGCCTGTTTGAGGTCGACGAACAAATACCCGTGTGGTACGGACGTTGCGTCTCTGAAAGCTTCTTCCATGTACTTTATTCGACCCGGATACATCTGTTTGGCCAAGTTGACCACTTGTGTATTGTCGCGAGGGTTCTTGAAGAGTACCATATACTGTGCGTTTATACTTATAGTGCGACTCTCTTTCCCTTTGGGAAATAAATGTTGCACTAAATATATTACGGACGTGTTGCAATGATGACTCTTCTTCGTAAACAGTTTGGTGACCCTCTCGTCCGTTTCAGACATGAGATCGTCGATAACTACCAAGTTTCTCGTTTTAGGATCGAAAGACGACACATCGGGAAGACCTTCGACAAATTCTATGTTCGGATGTATCGTAGAGAGCGTGGAATACAACGCCTGCCATTCACCGTAACACCACGTGATCTTTTCGGGCGGTGAGTTTACGAGTGTGGCAGAATGACATAGTAAAGAGACAACAAACGTCGTTTTACCACAGCCCGTCGGTCCGGCGACGATACAGGTAAACGGATGAACTAACCTCGTGTCCATACTTTACGCAAATGATGAAAGGGACTGGGATGCACGGTACTTATACTACTTATACTATGAACAAAATGACACAAGTTAAGGTTTGCACATTTTATTCGTGTATATCACAAACGTATTTACATGTCACCTTCAATAAGTGCAAGTCTTAGACTAGCTACTTACATGAATCAAATTTGGATCAAAGAGTTGCAAGAACCAAACTTAGACGTTGTTAACATATACATGCGTGTGTGATATCATACACGAAACCGTATTTTATTAACTGAAGACAAGTGCTTGAAATGACATGACTTACGGGTGAATTAACACCGCGGCAGAGGTCGTGAGCTTACAGGTCATTACGACCATGTCATTGGGTCGTATGGGTCGACTTACAGGTAAATTAACACCGAGGCAGAGGTCTTGGGCTTACGGGTGTCTCACCACCGCGCCATAGGCTCGAACGATGATAACGATGATGATAATTGCTTGTTAATGAAACACGGTATATGCATGATATTTAAACCACGTCGTCAGTTATATGATAACAACCTAGTTGTCAATAGCGAAACAGTAGCGAAAGTAAACACCTTATATCAATTGTTTAAACTAATCAAATACACGACAATCGTTTGCTACTAGATCAGTGCCGAAACCGTTCACGAAAGTCTTCAACGAGAAGCCACGACAGTGATACATGAGATAACCGACACAGTATTGATCGCAAACGTTAGACATAGTACTTTGAAATCTCTTGGAATTATGAATCCGTTCTACCCAATGTTCATTCGTGAATCTACGGAACGCAACGTGTCGCGTTGGCAACCCGTACGAGCAGAAGTATTCATCGTGTCTGTTACTAATCAGGTACAGCGTTATACAATGTTCGCCTCATCACGAGTGTTACGTTCAGGTAGGTAGATGTAGAAAGTGTCACTATAATAAAACCTTGTTAACCTCAACTATACGAAAATCGACTCCGTATGATACACAGTCACTGACAGACAGTATTCTACACTCTGTGTTTATTTATTTTATGACACGACTTCTGCAGCGATTGAAGTATACTATATACTTCGTATATATTTAATCAGTGGTCACTTAAAAAGAAAAAGAACACCACCGTGATGATGCAACAATGACGTGTGTGTGTCGATACACGTTTTAACAATTGACAAGATAAGAGTCGATAAACCCAATAGTTCATCACGGGTATATTAATATCGGATATTACACGGCTATCTCTCGAGTGTACTGAACAGTAAATGTGAAATGTACACTCTTTAATAATTGACAAGTAGGAGTCAGTGGTCGATAAACATCATACCTGATCACGGTTACACCAAGACTGAATGTTACACCAAGACTAAACGTTACACCAATACCAAATGATACACGGGGAGGGTAGCTCACGAGAAGATTTACTGGTGTGTCTATTATACCAGACACAGAGAGGTAGAGATTCCATCGGCTTGTTCCGGTCGTTTGGAATAAAAATATGTTAATGCAGAACGTTCTTGAATATAAGTAAAACTGAAGCATTCTTTACCCGAAACCCTCGATTTTTCCCAACACCACTCTCTTTGGTTTCAGTACTTTCAAAAATGTGTCTGTCAATTTCGTTGTGTCTCTTATTTAGACCTTCCGTGCTGAATTTATCCGTATCACCAAAACAATATGTTTTGCTGCAAGCCGATAAAACCTCTACCTTCGTATTCGACCTTGAATAACGCGCACGCGCAATACAACACGATTCCGAAGGGACCCATTCTTTCCCTTCCATCCGACAAGTCACATAATCGGACGCGTGCGCGTCAAAACAAACAGCAGGAAACCACCGGGACAAGATGTAAAGTATTCTTGTCGTTTATCAGTGGTATCACAATCGTCTAAACAAGAAAAAGCTAGACTTAAATATGCGGAATCCGTTTCCATCTCGCAATATTGGAAGAGAGGGCGTTCTACGTAATAATCTATGAAATCGTAATAAAATTCCAACATTCTCAACTTTGCATACTGGTAAACCATAAACCCAATTAGAAGAGGGATATCGTATTTAATGCATTTCATGTTCATTGTTAATTGGTACACGGATTCCGTAATTGGGTATAGCTGGCGAAAACGATGACTGTTAATTCCTTGGTTTGCAGTTTTACTATTACAAAAGATAATATTTCCGTGCAGATCCTTATAAGTGATACATTTTCCATAGCCACTATTCCCAAGAAGTTTAATCGTATCACCAATAATGGCATTGTCCGTGTGCACGTCACCTTCGCGGCGTGCATTCGAGACGGCATTGGCGAAATGCTTGAAACACGGACTGGGTTCGTATTCTAAAACTTGATAAACGTGAGATACGACCAGTCCGTGTTTCAAATACCATTGAAAAAAAAGGTGTACCTAAAAGAATTTGTTTACCAAAATAGGAAGCCACCAGTGAACGCCGAGGAGTAGATAATATATTGTGCTCTTCAGCGTAAGCTCGCATATAGGGACCGATGTCGTCACGGGTAATGTCAATGTTTTTGAAAATGGGTTGCATTTCACCAAAATAATCTTTAAGTTGATCTGAAACAAAAACGTCGCACTCTACCATGCCAAATAGGCGACCTTCAACTATATTTTATATTATTTATTTATCTTGGGTCATTTCCCACTTCAGGTTACGGTGAGGAAATTTTTAATTTTTGAAAATTTCTTACTTCGGAATTTTTTTGAATTTCTTTCCATTGACATTCCCACATTTCGACGACCTCGGCATATTTACCCAAATACGTAGTATTCTTTTTAGTTTCTGATAGGAGATCGGCCATAGACTTTCCGTTGATAGAGTTGGTGTGCTCCACATTACAAGGAGAACCGTGAAAATAGCAACCGTGAAATTGATAAATGGTGCGAGTCTGGGCACACCACCCGTCAACGGGAAGTTTACGATCTCCAATGCGTTTCTCTTCTCCATTAAATTGATGCCTTATCGTTGTATTCGTCTAGTGAACTACCCACTCTAGCCATTCAAGAGCCATTTTTCCGTAAACACGTGATGTTTTAGGTCTAAAATTATTTTCTCGGCTACGACGCGTATAACATCCGGTGGGCATATCTTGTGAAAGAGCCCAAAGGTATAATGCATTCGCGTCGTAACCGACAATGGAACGACAGGGGCGAGCTGAGTCGCCCCTTTCCGATTCACGAAGCCGTGTAACGTCGACTTCGTGATGGCGGTGATATATTATAGACGGGCCCCCTACTATGGTTTTTTTTAACATAGCGTGTAAATCCGAATCTTTTTGATTAAACAGACTGAAATAAATATCACGTGGTAATGAGTCAAACATAAATTTCATGGTTAGACCGGGAACGCTAATACCATCTTTAAACATATCAATGTGGCGCAATTTGTAAAAAGATAACTGTTTTTATAGCTTCAAGGAAAGGTACGACATCTCTATTGTTGTACCAAATAAGAAAATCACGAAAAGTTTTCATATCGTGATCGCGCCAAATTTGTTCGCAGTACGCGTAATTTTGGTCAGAAATATCTTCGTTTTTCAAATCGCTGTGAAAATCTTCCTTTGGAGGAATGGATTCACAGTCGAGTTTACTTAACGAAGTCACCCACTCGTAGGGAACGTATTCTTTAGTTTGTACACATCCGTAAGCTTTCAGAAATTTATCGTAACTAAAACCGGGGGCAAAATAATTTATGATGTCCAAAAATTTCCAAAGTCGCTGTTTTTAAACACATCAAATTAGTATGACGCATTACCACGAACATGGAGTTTTTAGTTTTTTTCTTTGTTGTGTCGTCCGTATGGTCACCTACGTCGGTTGTCAGGAAGTGTCCCGTGATATATTTTTTCATGACGTTAAAATCGTATTTTCCGTAATTAAAGCCAATGACGGGTAGTTCTTCAAGAAATCCGTGAAGCATACCAATTAATTTTTAAATTTGTTCTTCTGGGATAATAGGTAAAGGTGACCCGTCATCTAAAATTTCGTCTAAGTCAGGTTCGAGCATTCTAGCCTCTGGTGATTGAATATATTTTAGTTGTTGGTTTAGTTCATCAAAAACAAACTGATAACGTGTTTTCAGAATTTCGGAAGCGGTGTCGCTAATTTTGTAAAGATAAACTAGAAAACGGTCGACTAGTTGGCTCGGCTCACCCTCGCTAATAAAACAGCGTGGTTCCTTGTACCCGGGAACATTGGATGACACACTAACGCTAAGTATTTCGTGTTGAGCCAGCCACTCGGCCTTTGGAGTATTTACCGGTAAGTTGGTAGTGTCAAAATAAGATTCGAAATCAAAGGTGGCCCGAAACGGATAATACCGGTAATTTTCTTCGACGTCAATACCAAATTCATCAAGTTTCTGAAAAACGGTTTCCTGAACATGAAATATACCACCAGGGAAAATTATCTTCACCTCGACTTCGCAACCTTGTTGGTGTCTTTTTAAGTACTTTAAGGTATGCCAAAGTTTGTCACATTTGAAAGACCGTGCGTATGTTTTAATATCGTGAATGTAAGAAAAATGAGTTTCGAAAAGATTCAAATTTAAAGTATCGGGGAATTTACAAGTTGAACATCTCAGTAAATGACACTCTACCATGTTCTCGTCGTCGTCGTGATGATCGAGTAATTCATAAACAAATATATTGACATGATAAAGCTTTTCAATGTCATAAAGATCCCTTAACTTAAAGCCAGGGAAATGCTTCATAGACGGGGCATCGTTTATAGCCTCTTGATACATGTTGTATAATGCGGCAACATGAGGCTCAAAATTATATATATATCAGCTCCCCGACTTAGTCCGAGAGCACGGAAGAAACAACGATTATATTTATAAGGAGGACGGCCGTGTCGTGACAAGTCACAGGACAACGAATTTAAACCTTTATTTGCGAGAATATACTCGGGAAGGACTACATTGCCAGTACCTATAGGGTGATCAGGTATGATGTTTATAAAGAAAGTAACGTTGGTCACCAAACGACATATCCACTGAGAATCGAGCCTTTGCATAATAGCCCAACTTAAAATATCATTTTCTTCAAAGGAATTTAAAAACGATTGAAACTCATCTGCATTGGTAATTACAGGGGGCCTGTCCAGAAACCTACCCGAAACATTTTTAGAAGAATGAAAATAACGATGTTCTTTTGTTTTCTGGTTATATAAAATAAACCCGAAGCTTAAATTAATTTTGAAGGCGGTAGTCTGTTCATCAAAAATGTTCCACAATGTTGGATGTAACGAGGTTATGTCAGTATCTGTTAATCGAATGTTGTAGGTTTTCTGGACGGGCCCCCTACGATAATGTGTGCGAATGGCCAACCACTGACACCTATAAAAATTAAACAAATTATCAGGTACAAAATCTACAACCGGAGGTGGTGCAAGTGAATCTTGTTCCAATGGAGAGGCTGCAGGTGACGACGGACAGGGCGGGGGTGAGTGACAGGGTGACGGCCTTTTTGCTGCTGGTGACGATGTTGGTGAAGATGTCGGTGACAATCTGGTCGGCGATGACGTCACACCCGATGACGGTGACCGGCGGCGTTTTCGTGGCCCAGAGGTTGTTGGGACACCGTCAGCAGCATCGATGCGCTCCTTTTCTTGGCGCTTAAATAAATACAAGTTGACTTTTAATCATGGTATACAAAAAATAAAGAGACGGAATTTGTAGCAACACCTGAAAATAAAGACAAGTTGACTTTTAATAATGGAATACAAAACATAAAGAGTTGACATTTGTAGCAGCGTCTGAAAACATTTAAACAACAACATGATAGATTTACCATTATCTCTTTAATATTCACCTGCCGTCGCTGCTGTTTGTGTTGCTTTCTTTGGCACCATCCCTGCTTTACATAACGGTGCCAATCCCTTCTCCTGGTGAATGTGCTGCCACACATACAACAGGCGAAGTGTGGCAGCACATCCACTCGGTTGGTAGGTGAGGGAGGCAGAGTCGTCGTGACCTGTGGTATCCCGGTGGCTGCCGTGGCCGGGGCTGTCCCAGTAGCTGTTGGGGCCGATTGCCTCTTTGGAGGCATGGGGCCCTTGATGAATTTCTACAACAATAATTAAATATTACAGACTCTATGTTATGGGAAAAATGTAACCAAAAGAACGGTGACCAAAACCCGATAGGAAGACGACAAGTACGATATGAATATGGAGGCAATATGTCGACAAGAAGTATGTGGGAGCCATCATTTTAGCTAGTAAACACACAGATGTCAAGTCGGCTAGTTTAAGATGTGCGTCTAACAAAATAGTCAACCAGTCTTTATGCATTGTAGTCAAATTAATGACATAAACATTTACTTTTTTAATATTTTTTCATAGCGTGTAATATACAGGTTATACTTTATAAGTTATTGCGTGTGAAGTTTAGAAGATACAGAGATATGATCATAATCAAGCATAATATTTATTTGTATCCGTTTTAAGTTTCCGATCCCAGGTTATGATTTTTAGTATTATTCTTGGATCCGACGTTTTTTTAGAAGAAGCACGAATTTAAACACTATAGTACGAAAAAAGATCAAAAACAATCTAATGTCAGTTTTAACAATAAACAACGAGTTTGTAGACTTGACCACTGATATAGTAAAGTAGAAAAAAGAGTATTAGCTACGTTGGAATTAGGGTTGTTGCAAACTGACGACCAAATACTACGTCTTATTATAACACCACATTTTAGTTATGCCAACATAGAAAAATACCCGGATGTTGAATGACGCTACTGAAACGGTGAAACTTGTAGAATAAAATAATACAAGATACACACTCACGGATACTGGCTTGATAGGAAGTACATGGGATTCGCCTTTTTAGTAGGAATGTGTGGGAAACCATCGTTTTGACTGGAAGTACATAAGGAGCCGCGCCTTTTTGGTAGAAAGAAGGTAGGAGCCGCCGTTTTAGGCGAAAGTGTATAGTAACACAACATAAAGTTTAACTCACCATCAACGCATCCAACTGGACCTCCTCGGCCGTCCTTTTGCGACCCCGACAACTGCCGCGGGCGATGTGGCGCTTCCAACTGTTGCGCCGTGTGAACAACGTCTTACAATCCGGGCAGGTGAAGGCAGCAAGGGAGGGAGGAGGTCCCGTAGGGATCTCACAGACGACGTTTTAAATGTACGAAGGATTGTTATTAGACATTTTCATAAGTGTCTTAATGCTAGATAATTATACACACGAAAAAATTGTGAAATATAATAATAATAATATTAATAAACACTTACCACCCGAGATGGTGGTTGCGCTGGTGCCGGGGTTGGTTCCGACGAGACCGTCGTTGGTAGTGGAGGGAAGGTCTCCCCGTAGGTTATGGGAGTCAATCCTGCAACGGTATGAATGATGGCCTGCGGCCCTCTGATTGCTTCGGAATAGGTAAACCCGACACGAGTGAAGTTAGCCATACTGTCGTCGTGATACGAATGACAAGCAGATCGTCTCCACGGCCTTATATAGGCACACGTTGAACATTAAGGTCACGTGGGCGTGCCGAAACGCTCGCGTTCGCACGAAAACAAACAAGTTCAGACACGTCTCCCCGTACGAGGTTTTTTTTATAGTCACGAACGATGGCATTGCGCAATCACAGTGCGGTTCCCGCGCGCAACAAACAAACAAGTCCAGACACGTCTCCAGTAGCGTCGCTTGATCCACGTCGAACCAAAAAAACAAACGTACCAAAGAAACTTCCAGAATAAAATTTAGCGGGGAATTTCCCACTCACTATAAAACTAGCCTAGCTATACCTTTGACCTAAGAGCCAACCAGTCTCGTGTTTGACAGGTTCAAATGATGTCCGGTATATTTTTCACAAACAAACCTATCTATTAACATGGGGAAAATTCCCTATCTTTTAACATGGGGTAAAATGGCCTTTCCTTTAACCCGGGAGTGCCCTGGTGCAAATCCTTATTTTTTAACATGGGGTAAAAATGGCCTATCCTTT
Organism: Paraescarpia echinospica; assembly: GCA_020002185.1. Classification (NCBI taxonomy): domain Eukaryota; kingdom Metazoa; phylum Annelida; class Polychaeta; order Sabellida; family Siboglinidae; genus Paraescarpia; species Paraescarpia echinospica. Next base: position 31,771,371 of record CM034539.1, on the reverse strand, counting down.
AACCCGGGAGTGCCCCGATGCAAATCCCTATCTTTTAACATGGGGTAAAAATGGCCTATCCTTTAACCCTGGAGTGCCCTGGTGCAAATCCCTATCTTTTAACACGGGGTAAAAATGGCCTATCCTTTAACCCGGGAGTGCCCTGGTGCAAAATCCCTATCTTTTAACATGGGATTTGCACCAGGGCAATCCAGTTGCCTGTGCTAAGAGACCGCACTAACTACTAACGCGGAGCCGTTCTAAATCATGCTTAGCTCTCAACGAGTACGACGTTTCCCGCCTAACAAATAGACGTCGAATGATTGATGGTAAACAGCAGTAGTAAGCTTTGTACATAAATAATAACGTTTTCAGATATATAATGTCTAGACATTTTAAGACACGTAATTGTTTTAAAAAAAGTGCATTCGTGTGATCCAAACGCTTGGCACCATACATAATGCGGATACCTCTTTTTTGTAGTAACACAATACCATTAATATTTGTCGGGTATGTATTACTCCATATTTCTACACAGTATGTTAAATAAGGCAAAAACAGTGAACAATAAAGAATATACATACTATTTCTGTTAAGCAGATGACTACGTCTATACGTTATAGCTGTACTTTTGGAAAGCTTTGATTTTACGTATTTAATGTGAACATTCCAATTAAGTAAGTCATCAACGTACACCCCCAAAAAATGTACTACTCGTACTCTTTCCATGTTAACATTCCTTATACTTATAACAATATCCCTATTAAGCATACGATTTCCAAATAACATATAATTGGTTTTATAAATGTTTATTGTTAATCTGTTTACTGCAAACTAAGTAGACATTTTATCCCGTACGGTACACATTGTATCACTCAGTCTTTTGATATCGCTGTCTGCACAAAAAAATGTTCGTATCACCTGCAAAGAGGATATATTTTATCGGCAAACCACGTGATATAATGCGTACAGCAGACTTACATTTATTAACGATGATTCGTACATTGATCTTTATACCAGACACTACCTGCCGTGGCGAGAGAGACTACATTGTAAGTACCTTGACATCTTCGTCAGTTTATTAAATAACTTTGTGCGAACGTAATAACTTACTAATTCAGCAGTTGTATTGTGTAAAATGTCGTATGTTTGTCTATTAATAATGTTGTTATATAAAAGCGATCTGTCTGTTTAGCCAGAATCCTCCTCCTTGTAGAGCGCGGTTGTGCAGTGGCTAGAGCTTCGGACTCTCGACCGAGATAACCCGGCTTCGATTCCTGTGCTGCGGTGTCGGACCTTGGGCAAATTCGTTCACTCTACGATACTCCAGTTCACTCAGCTGTATATATGAGTACCTGCCTGCAGACAGTGGTGGATAATTTGTTCGAATAGCCTTCGCGCATTAATTGCAGCGTGGCTCGATGCTTCCCATAGAAGTCGAGATGGTGTTCGATTGAACAGTTCTGCCAGGGAGTAACGTGTAAAGCGCTTTGAGCTGCCTTGAGCTCTGGATACTACGCTATGTTTAAGCACTTACCATTTTCAGATAGAGCTTTAACTATTACAAAGAGAAATTCGCTGAATCAGTTCACTCAGCTGTATGAATGAGTACCTGGCTGCAGACCGTTGTAGTCTTGATTGTGGGAGCCACGCCGATCTCACCTTGTTCAAACTCAAATCAATTGCCAATACGGTGTAGGGTTACATTTCGTTTCTGTTCGGGCGAAATTTCAGAATTGGCGTTCAACGCGTTTTCCCATGAAACCTTTCAAATGATGCATAGTGTACATGCGTGTGTTCGTGCGTGCGTGCGTGCGTGCGTGCGTGCGTGAACCATCGTATCGTATTTAATTGTCAAAGTAATTTATTACTTCCAGTTATCAACGACGCTGTGGTAGAAGTATGAAATCTCGCGACGCTCTGATCGCTGTCGCCATTTTGGTGCTGATAGGAACGGCAGCTTCGGTGGATCCATGCACGGTGCGTCAGATATTTTAATTAACTAATATTTTGCAACATATTTATTTTGTGATAGCAACACACATATGTTTAATAGAGTGTTGTTATTGCTGCAATGCATCGTGGTATATGTGTAAAAAAAGAAGTATAATTATTGTTACTTGCTGAGTGACTGTGTTTTGCTTGGGTGGAAATACAGACAATAATCCATTGTACATAACGACGCGGTTATGCCTACGGATATAATATGAACATAGAAAGCGGTTCTCAGATCTATTTTATGTCAAACAGTTACTGTTGGCACAATTAAGAGCACTGCCAATTTATCCATCCACCACCTAACCTCCACCACTTTAATCCGGCCCACCCCAGTAATCAAAGAGCATTAACAAAATCTCAACTTTTCCCTGATTCCTGCGACACCGGCTTAGTTTTACAATAAAACGTCCTTGGCCACGATTAAGCTTGCGACAACACCAAATATGATATATTTTCACAGGCGGATCCAGTGGGGCTGGGGAGCACGTGGCCTCTTAGGAATTTGGCGGGCCCGCATACCTTTTATATTGGGCCAACTAGATCTTGCCCCCCCCCCCCCGGAGACCCTTGGAAATGTTCCACCGTTCAGGTAACAAGAAGCTGATGTTATGCCAACGCGGCGGCGAAAATTGTCAATAGAATCCATTCGTTTATGTTGCGCCTAAATGTACATTAAACATGGGACCCTGAATTAATTGCACTAGAACAAACAGTTTAAACAATCAATGTGTTCTGAGGAAACAAATTCGAAGTATTTTCCAATTACCTATTACCTAAAGGTGTCAACTTGTTAATAATGGCCGTCTTCGTCACTGCACAAAAAGAGATGTCCAAGAGGCAAGATATGCATATCCGTTGTATCGCCTTGCAAAAATATCTCTTGCGCTCGGGTCGCCAAATGTGTAGCAGCAAGTAAGTGGGTGTCTGTCACGGAGTAGCGAGGTCTCAGTACACTAGATGGCTCAGGTCTAGTAGAGTTCTTAAATGATAAGGTCAACGCACATGGAACGGAGCGTGTGCAAGCAACAAAGAACGAGGAAAATTTAATAAACTTTACGAATCCCTGAACCTATCTAACTAAGAAAGAAAAGTCAATGCATCTCTCAGTTATCCCATTTTCATTCCTTCCTAAAGTGGATTATTCCACTACACGACCAAACACTAGGCGCCAAGTAGTATCTAAGAAGAAACCACATTATATATCTACATGCAACTTAACGCTAGTCCTCACGGACTTTCATTTTCATTCCTTCCTAAAGTGGATTGTTCCACCACACGACCAAACACTAGGCGCCAAGTGGTATCTAAGAAGAAACCACATTAGATATCTACATGCAACTTAACTATATATATGTTTCATGGGTAACAGTACCCAGCTCCAAGACTTTGAATCTTTGAATAACTAAAAACGAATACCATTCATAAAACAGCAAACAATATTAACGTTCAATGAGAACATAGACATTTACGCCAGGCTAGTCCCACTCGAACCTATGCGAATGTTCGTTGAAGTCCTCACGCCGTGAACAAACAGAACAGTGCTTCTCGGCCGCACGAATGATGACGCCGGAGAGTAAACGTTTGCCGCCGGCCGCTGCGAATTCTCGAGTAGCGTCGGTGCTACGTTAAAGTTGTCTCGCTCGGTCGCAAACGATTGAGATATCGGTCGAATGCGTTCGCCCGAATGATGACGCCGGGCAGTAGACGCTTGCCGCCGGCCGCAGCGAATTCATGAGTCGCTTGCGGTCACGCCGTCGGACGAGGCCAGCGCTGTTTGTGGTTGGTGGACACTCCCCTTATCACACTCGAGCTGGGGTGAGCGCGTCGCTACTATAGAGGGTGTCTAATGACGTCAGCACTATGCGTGCACACAGCCCCCAGCGGCCATATTGAAGTACAAGTGACCCGTTCGCAACCGCCCGCATTGTGTGTGTTCACTGAGCCGCTAAATTGTTTTCTTTGTCGTTGCACCGCGCAGTATGGCTTCAAAGACAGTTAAAGTTCCGTATGTTGACACATTATAAGTGTTGACAAAGCAGAGGTATTTAGATAAGTTACGAATCTTTGATAGCGTTCATCCGTATTCTTTGCCGAATTCGGCATGGTCTAAGAAGGAAGCATGCTTCCCAGCTGTATCATACCCGGACATAGTGAACTACTTGATTTTTAACAAATCTTTCTACACCATGGAAGACATGAAGGCGTGGAAGAGCCTAGAGGCTTACAACCAGCTGAAGTCAGGATGGATAAGCGATGTGGCGGTTTTTGTATTTAAAAAAATGGCTACCACATTGTACGAGCGAAAGTAAGCTTTGATTTCAGTAAATTTAGACATTTAGTTTTGATAAGTAGGTAGTCCCCCTATTAATAATATTACAATAGCCAATAGGCTTAGCTTAATGAGAATGACTGTAAAATTAATTGCAATAAAATATGTGCATGCAATTATACCTATGCCCTGTCTGTACCGCCCATTGTGACTGCATGGCTGGGTTGGGTGAGGCCTGCACTCACATCGCCACACTTCTCTTTGCGGTGGATACTACCGTGAAGATCCGTGACAGCAAGACCGTGACGCAAGAGCCAGCTTATTGGCTGCTGCCAGCAACTCACCGAGAGGTTCGTTACAGAGAGGTTGGTGAAATCGATTTCACGTCAGCCTTGACCAAAAAATAGCAACTGGACGAAGCCATTGCCAGTGGGTCGCCGGTCTCATCTCGGGTTCGTCAACCAAAGAACATTGCCGCACCAAGTCATGCTGAGCTTGACAGCTTTTTCCATGGGCTTAGCCTGGGTGACACAAAGCCTGTTGTGTTGTCCCTTCTGCCCCCGTACAGTGATGGGTTTGTTCCCAAACAGGCCCAGGTAAATTTTCCAGCAGTGCTTTCGGACATGTTCCAGGATGAGCTGTACAAACAGCCGTTCCATGTCGTCCTGGAGAATTGTTCGTCTGTCACGTTGGCTGTCACACTTCAACAGGCGGAGGCAGTGGAGTTGGCGACAAGGGCTCAGGCCAACTCACGACTGTGGCCAAAGTTCAGGGCTGGCAGGGTGACTGCTTCGACGTTTCACAAAGTGTGCCACACCGACCCCTCTCAATCATCACCAAATACGATCAAGGACATCTGCTACCCGGATCGACACCTGACCACACCAGCCATACGATGGGGCGCCAAGCATGAGAACGTTGCGAAGGCTGCTTATCGCAAGACGATGACCGGGCATGCTAACTTCTCCATGCGGGACTCTGGATTAGTCATCCACAACCGATATCCAGAGATTGGGGCTTCTCCCGATGGAATCGTCCGATGTGACTGCTGTGGGGAAGGCAGTCTCGGAGTGAAGTGCCCCTACCTCGTGCGTGACGAGGTCCTGAGTGAGGTAAAGGAAGGCGCCACATGTTTGGAAAAGAATGCAGATGGCACCCTACACTTGCGAAAAGGACATGCCTACTACTACCAGGTACAGTGTCAGCTGTTTGTGTGTGGGCACAGCTATGGAGACTTTGTTGTGTGGACACAGAAGTCCTATTACTGCGAGCGCATCTACAAGAATGACATTCTCTGGGAAGAGATGGTACCAAAAGCCCGACACTTCTTTCGAGTAGGTGTGCTACCAGAACTGCTGGGAAAATGCCACACACGTCCACCCCTGGTTGGTTGTGCTGTGAACTCGGACACTGTGAACACTGGTGAGGCTGCACAAGCAGTGTGGTGTTACTGCCGAAAGGTGGACTGTGGCGAGATGGTGGCCTGTGACAGTGACAGCTGTCAGTATGAATGGTTTCACTACATGTGTGTGTGGGTGTGCTGTCGGAACCAAAGGGAAAGTGGTTTTGCCCTGAATGCCGAAAGAACAAACGCAAACAGAGAATGGAGAAACGCTGAATCATGTATGCCCAAGAAGAAAGGAAAAAACACAAAAAAATAGCATGTCTGACATGTCTGCAGTTTTTCATTTCACATAAAAATCCTAGCTGCACTGATGAGTCCTGGAGGGACGAAACATGTTACTAACAGACAGGTGCAATTACAATATATATATTCATATCAATCACAGTGACACCAATTACAGCATACCACTTTCATCGCAAAAATAATTATTCCTTTTGGTGTCTATATTGATATAATCAGGTTCAACCTAAAATCCAGATATATAAAATATCAACCAAAAATAATGTAAATGTGTATTTATTTTTAGAGCATGTTTATTTACACATGTAATTTCAAACATTTATTGTTTTCCATTCAAAAGTTAATTATAATAAAATTTGTAAATGTTATTCTTACCAGAAGCTTTAGTCTTTACACAAAATTATAGCTACCTGGTGCTACACAGCAACTAATATTACACATACATGTTTCGTCCCCCCAGGACTCATCAGTGCAGCTAGGGTTTTCACGTGAAATGAAAAACCGCAGACATGTCAGACATGCTATTTTTTTTTCTTAGATATCATTCCACACATACTACTGCGTGCCATCTCCTACCATTGTGTAATCTCACTAGTCAAATGGAACGATGGGCCCATTCAAGTTTGTAAGTGCACAGCAGACTGTGGCTATTTTGTCAATCGTGGTGATTCCTTTTCAATCATTGACGAAGAGAAAGTCAATTGGCACTGTTTCTCCCAGAAAGGTGTACTTCTGACGAAGCAGGCCAATAACACGCTCAACATGGATTCGCAGATGAGCGAGTTTTCGTGATCGTTCAAGCTCGACTGCTGGCATCTGGCTCTTCCCCTTTGTAAAGGCAGGCATTTTGATGGTTGCCATCATCAGTCCCACACTGTCATTCACATCAAACCCTCTGTCGGCCATCACAACGTCACCTTGGAGGAGGTGGTCGAGGAAACCACAGTGTTCGGTGAGGTACTTGTCACTGACTTGGCCAGCCCAAGCTCTCGACAAGAAGGAAATGGTCCCTTGTGGCGTAATTCCTATGAGGAACTTCACCGTATTGTGATGCTTGTAGGAAGACCAAGTCAGTGACCTTGCTTCCAGGTTTGATGGTGTTTCGATATACACCTCGAAACAGTCAATGATTACCACAACTTTTGACTCGAGATAACGCCAGAACTCCATCGGCATTGTCTTTCTCAACTCATCTCGTCCTGGCCATATAATTAGTGGCTGCATCATGACTTACAGAACATCGAGTGTCGACTGTCTGACGTTGAACAGAAAACCCAACAGTTCATTCGACACACTCAGGCGGAGCTTCATCAATGTCATCAATAACTGCTGAAACTTGGTCAGGGATGATCTGTGTGTTTCGTGTAGACGCGGTGACACAAGTTGTACAGCTGCATGAGGATGTAGTGAGTTGGAAGGCCGGAAAGAAAATTCACTTTGTTGTCATTGCCGGCTAAGCTGCACTCAGTCAACTTTGTAGATGCCAACTCCAGCTTTAAGCTGCTGTTCTCTAGCGTCAGCCTCCTCATCTCTTCCTCTATTCCACGCACCACATCCCCACTCATATCAGTCTGACACTCTTGTGTCATCGTCTGCTGCTGGTGGTACTACATCATGTGCCCGGTCTTCCACTAAGGAGGTCTGCACGGACAGTAGTGTGTTGTCCATGTCTAGGCGAGCTCTGTTAGCAGCATGATCAACTTTGCGCTCGTATCGTGACAAACTGGTTGCTCCATGTGACGGCTTGAGCATGTCGTGGCCAAGGTTTATGGTGGGTGCCCAGTCACAGTTTGTTTTGTCATACAAACTGGCAGGCTTGCCTACAAAACAATATATAAAAAACATTAAAACATGCACTGAGAATATTTAATAAATATGTAATGTGATTTGAAATTGTTTTACTGTCTTATGGCTTAAAACCCACTGTAGCATTGATACACAATAACAATTGTAACTAATACATCCATAATACTGTCAGCAGGTATTTTACTGTATAAAATGTTAGTGTTACTCAGTCAATGTTGTATTTTTTATTATATTGTATTAATAAAGAAGTGTATAATTCTATGTTTATAAATTTGCTAGTCAATCAATTACATAGGCTATGGTTGCTATGGAATTTATGGCACAACACAGCCATACACAGCATAGCCATAGGTGATAGGCAAAGCCATGGGATCAGACACAGTCACAGGCTGTTAGTTACGTAAACCTGACTTAATTTTATGTATGTAACATTTAATAATTTATACGGCCTTAACATTAATCTTACTTACCAGTCACAAAGTGCAACGAGCATACACGAGTGTATGGGTAGTTGGACGGCTTAATGTCTGACCGGCCTATGCTGGAATGCCAGACACGCTGTCGTTCCTTCGAAAGTTGTCGAGTTTGTTCCCCCCTGCGTATGGCGAATTGTGGACAGTCTGAAGTACGACAAATGACTGTCTCTGTCAGCTCGTTTGCCGCAAGCAAATACTCCACAAAAGTTTACCATCCTTCGCGAATAACGGTGTAACGATGAAAAGAAAAGATTTACTGCATCAGTGAACATTCGCAATGTGGGTGCGCGCGGGGCGGTCTGTACTCCAGCGCTTGTACTCCAAGATGGCAGACCGCAAAAATGGTGACGTCACACGCACAGCCTCTATCGCTCATGCATGCAAATATTCGCCGTGGCAGTCGTTCTAGGACATCGGGGCCGACCGGAAAGTTTTCTTTATTATGCCGCTGTCGTGGCGGCATGGTTTCTTCGAAGCACGAACAGTCTCTCTAGACGCTGATTATCGTACACACACATTTTGGGGAACGTAACCCACGTTAACAATTCCCACCACGCTTCGCAACTTAATTTGCCATTTCCTTGGCAGTAGGGTAACCTGTGTCGTTCAACCCTGGATCTGTCCCAGTCCTTCGCCAGCGACCAGATGGCGAAATGCTTATGACAGACGTTTATATATGTGGACCTATTTACACATCATATGATCGGTTTCCATCATTTCTATTAGCTACTAGGGTAAATGTGCCTAATGTCAGACACTACCATCTATCGGACACTTTATCTTAAAATGTTTGGAATTCTCGACTTGCCATTCTCCCAGTGTGCAATGTGCGCGCATGCGCAAGCACCGTAGCAACAAGAGCTCGGTGAATGCTAGGTGAATGAGTCCATTGACAGTATACACGGAGTAGAGATCGGAGCATACTGTCATGCTTAAACATTGCGTTGCTTTCGGTTGCACTAACCACAATTTGAAGCAAGGAAAGAAAATATCACACCACGTATTTCCAAGAGATGTGGAGCGCAGGAAACGGTCGTTACAGGCCGTGAAACGGGAACATATTGATGGCAGCAAGTCACCTTCGAAACATGCCGTGTTGTGCGGGGAGCATTTCATTACTGGTTAGTATCATTTTGTATAATTACGTATGTATTGGGAAACTTGTCATATAAATATGATTAAGTGTATTTGTATACGACTGATCTTCAAAATGTTGAGGTTGGTTGACTAGAAGAAGTGTAACGAGAATTATACCAGGGGAAGTAAAATATCACTGGCCTGTCTATCTATAATTACTAACATGTGTCCCCCCTCTGTGTTGTTCACCTAATCACTCTCCTACATCCATTATATATGCATATTTAACCAAATGACCAGGCTTATCTACCCGACACATTGATACAGAGATAATTGAAGGAATCTTGTTGATTTGAGGCCTGGTGGCTAGCAGTGTTATATCTAAACCATCTAAACCATAAACCACCAGTGTCACCCACCCCTCTACTCTAGCCCCCCCTCTACTCTAGCCCCTGCTAAACCACCAGTGTCACCCACCCCTCTACTCTAGCCCCTGCTAAACCATCAGTGTCACCCACCCCTCTACTCTAGCCCCTGCTAAACCATCAGTGTCACCCACCCCTCTACTCTAGCCCCTGCTAAACCATCAGTATCACCCTCCCCTCTACTCTAGCCCCTGCTAAAAATTACTATGGTTTATTAGAGTAAATTTACTATAGTTTACTATAGTAAATACTATCAACTACAGTGTTTTGTGGAATGTTTTACAATGTTTTACTACAGTATATACTAAGGTTTACTATAGTGAATACTTTATTTTACTATGGTGAATATCCTATTTTACCATGGCTTACTACATTGAATAACATATTTACTGTGATTTACTATGGATGTATCATGGTTTACCATAATAAACTGTAGTACATTTTAGCAGGGGCATCTACCATGTACACCTGTAATGTGAAGTACTAAGACTGGAGGACAACTGGTTAAGCAATTGACAATTGTTTTAGGTAAACCAAGGTCACAGCCAACACATCCTGACTACGTGCCCAGTCAGTTTGCCTATATGCAGAGCTGCTCCCTTGAAAAGGGAAAGAAACGGTTGGAACGTTTCAACAGCGCAACGAAGCAAGCAAAGTTGTTTAGAGAAGAACAGGATGATATGTCAGGAGATGTCAAGTTTGAGATTTCAGGAATCCTGGAGCTAGATGTCACAATCTATGCCGAGACGACTGTCTCATCACCTGTTCATCCCTCTGCTGTTACATCATCACCAGTCCCAGATATACCACTGTTGGCATCAACACCTGCATCTGGTTTGCGTAAACCAGTTGAGAGAAGTGAACGCAAGATGTTATACGACGAAATTGACAATTTGCGTCGTGAAAAGGATGACATTATTGCGGAACGTGACATTTTATTAGCTTCGCAGTTGAATTCTGGTGTGATTAAGGACAATGATGCACGTTGTAAATTTTACACAGGATTGTCCTGGGAAGTGTTCCTAAACCTCTCTGTCTTTCTTTCTACGATTGTTAATACTTCTGCAAAATGTGCCATTCCTCCAACAGAGCAATAGTTTCTTACTCTGGTAAAGCTACGTCTAAATCTTCCATTTGAACTAATTTCCCATCAAGCTGGTGTGGATGTCACTACCATATCTAGGTGCTTCTGGAAAACAATTGACGTACTATATGCCAAAATTGGTTTCATGGTAAGATGGCCAGCAGACTCTACCTGCAATCTTTAAATTACATTTCCCCAGATTAACTGGTATTATGGAGTGTTTCGAAATTGTTATTGATCGCCCGAAAAATTTAAAAGCACGGGCACATGTGTATTCTAACTATAAGAAACACAGTACTGTTAAAGTATTCATTGTATGTGGCCCACTAGGTGCTGTCATTTATCTGTCTACTGCCTGGGGTGGCCGAGCTTCAGATGTTGAAATGGTGCGTGCATCAGACTTTATTTCTTCTAAGTATCACCAACCACACGACGTGCACTGGAGCTGGTTTCACCTTCTTCACGAAGTCGTTGTTCCAGTAGCATGGCAACTCAGTACATGCACGTCTGGTGTACCCGAGACTTACTGCCGCTTCCACCTTGAACAGCAGTGCTGCTACATGTGAACATGATTCACCGGGTCTGAAACAGAACAACGTAATAAATAAATGCATGTAAACAATTTCATTTTGATTACTAAAATAAATTATTGGTCTTCTGTGATATAAAAACACTTTTTATATTGATCACAGTAGAGCAATAATTGAAATAATCCAAACACCAACGCATGCACGCAGGCCGTAATAAACACTGCCAAGAATAACTCGGAATACTGACAGTTCATCAGGTTCACATACATAAATAAATATAATGATACGTACAATAAAACCTGCTATAGTAAAATATGATTATAACTGGACGTGCATGGGCTAAAAGCAAGCTTAACCATACTTATAGCATCTCTCCACCATGTTGATGGGTCATGTTTCCCAATATTTTGGCTTTATTGCAACACATTTCTCATTGTCAGCATAATTTTTTTTTTTTTAAACATTCAGTGTGCATACTTACCCAGCCATACAATCACAGTGTGCTGCTGTCACAACCCTGTCCTTCTCGTGTAAACCTATCCAGGGATGGTGCGGTGTGTCGTTAACCCTCTGCGATGGAGTGACGTCTGCCTTGAGAATGCATTGAGGGCTGTCAGTGTCAGTTGGCTTGTAGTAAAGCACGGTTTTCACCCAACCAGACTCAAACTGGTTGTGAGCCTCGAGACTCCGTCGATTTCTCACAGACTCTCTCGTGAATACGCCTGGTGTCTCGATTAGGTAGTACGATACATCAGGCCATTCGATCTCTGGCCATTTCGTGGGATCGTCTACCCACGAACCTGCGGGAATATTGTACGGACAGGTTCCCGCAGACAGCGCTGTCAGTTTTGACATGTAACGCGCTCGGTCGGAATAACTCAAACCTTCCAAGTATCCGAACGACATAATGATCTAACTACACTAAATCCGTAACTTACAACAAATAATATAACTAAACTAATTTAACGACGAATAACAAATAAAACAAGTTTTTAGGTATACACAACGCGAGCGCACAACACAACATCCGTACGTATTTCTTCTTTAATTCTACGTGTTGGTTACGCCACCTGGTAGATAATATTGTTGCCTGGGTGACGCCACGTGGAGGACACTGGACGCACTTGTCAAATCGCGCTGTACAGTTTGAAATCGGTAAGTAGGGGTGCAAGTGTCCGGCTGCAATAGTTCTTATTAGTGTTTGATTAACGTTACCATGTAATTATAGAATGACATTATGAATACATAGAGAACACACTGGATGCAGTTTTGAGGTGCACGTTTTGCACTGCGTGTTCACGCAACGTAAAGCGTAATAAGTGACGCAAGTGGTGTGTCGTTTGTGGGGCTTTTTGAAATAACGTAACCAGAAACCGGACGCGACGGATGGGGTTGTCCGATTACCATCCAGTTTTCGTGCAGCTCCGTTCAAGGTGCTTATGTCCCGTAAGTATTTTAGGGCTGTAGTTTAAAATAAAAAATAAGCTGGTTGTGATATTCTCCCGATTAATACATAAACTACGAAGTATTCTAAGCTTGCATTATGTCAACATATCATGTCAAAATACAACTATGCAAAGGAGCAAATGGCGGCCACCCTGGATGCCTGTCCTACCCAGGGCATGGGGGTGCGGAGAACGGCGGAACTGTTCTCAGTGCCAAAGTCGACACTAAGCGACAAGTTGCTCGGCAAGTCGCCCGAGCAGTGCAAATGTGGTCCGGACACAGTCCTAACTTCGTGCTTAGTATAGTATCACTTATAAATATAGAGGCCTAAAAACAAAACTAGCCTATTATAATAACAGGGATGGAACATTGAGTAGGTGACTGGATGAGTGCGTAAGTGAGTGTGTGATTGATTGATTGAGTGAGTGAGTGAGTGAGTGAGTGAGTGAGTGAGTGAGTGAGTGAGTGAGTGAGTGAGTGAGTGAGTGAGTGAGTGAGTGAGAGTGAATGAGTGAGACTTGGTGATTGTCATCGAATATGGACGTTTTTCTAAAATATATATTTTGAATAAAGCTAGGATTCCATATGTACGTATACGGTATGCGTATGCGGCAAACAACGAATTCATTGCACAGTGGAAATACATAGGAGTTTTTTAATGCGACTGTAGCGAATTGAATCGCTCCATGCAGCGATTCGAACTGTATCTGCACAGGAATCGGATAGGAAATTCCCAGTAGTGACGTCACTACAGAGGTATTCCCCATACCACTCTCGTTTCCTACGCGGTTCCGCACATATGGAATCCTAGCTTTAAATTTTCATTCATTCATAAGCCTGTTGTCTACGTAGGTTCAACGCACAGTATTTTATTAAACTTATTAACACGAAAACAACTATCGTGTCTTTGTCTGACACTTTTTAATGGTTAATCAAAGTCCCTTCAGAGGAAACATTTGTGGTACGAAAGGGGGTTTGAACCAAAGCCCCATAATGGATGTTTAAATAGTGTTTTCCTGCGTTACCTTTAGTGCAATTACTGTTTAGCTGAACAATTAATGGGCGCCTAGCCTTGGCTCTTGTAACCTCCTCGTTTTTGAAATTTTACTAACGTCTGAGCCTACTAATAGGAAAAGCAAGTTTAGGCGTACCGCTACACATCGCTACTTTCCACCATATAAATACAACGGAGTGTCAATTCATTGGTTATATTTTATTATCGTTGCACAATGAAGTTCTCGGTACAGGCGTACATTGAGTCAGTGGCATTCATGTTAGCTTGGATAACAATAGTAAGCGGTTACTGTTCATGGTATAGGCTGCAATTACAGTCGTTTATGAAACAATAAGTACATCTTTATTAAGCGCATGTCTAATGATGGTTTGTCAGACCACGGAAAAGACAGGCATTCTAGGATAATGACGGGCGTCGTCGATCTTCTTCAAGAGTTTCGACGATACCGACTCATTAGACCGGTTGCGGCCAGAATTTCAACCTCTTGCACGTGTCCATGTCAAGGCAGCTTTTGCCTTCCTGGAAGGGTCTGGATCGAGGACATTGGCACCTCGCGACACATTTGAAGCTGCAGTTGATGACTGGCTTACGGCAAGTGCGAGTGCACTGCCGTCCACACGTCATCCACACGAGATCACCAGGACACACTACAAACACGACACAACACCTTGCAGACGACAGAGACGTGTGCGAGGTGAGTGTAGAAAATAAATGTGTGTGCGTGCAGGCGTGCGTACATGTGTGTGTGTGTGTGCGTACGCGCGCGTGTGTATGCGCAGGCGCATGAGGAGTGATTTATTATTTTATTAAACGTACCTTAGTTGTTCCTTTTTATATACATTTACTAATATAATGGAGTTATTATACTACAATGTGCACGCTGTTCTCACCACCAGCGTGCGTTTTAAACAGCCCGAAACCATGTTCGCAATATTTTTGAACCATGCCGAAGTGCACGTGACAGTGAACTGACATCAGTACATAACAATAATGGGCAAACCGACTTAAAAGTTGGGCGAAAATACATTTCAACCACTTTTGTCCATTTCTGTTACGCATTCGGTCTTTATAATCACAAACTATAAACACATAAACAAAGATGGAAAGAAGGATGTTAAACATCAAATTTCGGGAGAGAAAAACAAACATCTGGGTAAGGGAGAAGACATAGGTCATAGACGTGATAGAACAAATTAGACGACAGAAGTGGACCTGGGCAGTCAGCAGACTACGAGTTAACCGACGGACACCGCGTATCACAACCTGGAGTACTGGAAGGGCACCATCTGGCAGAGGATAGCGCAAGACAGGCATATTTGGAAACGACATGCTGAGGTCTTCGCCCAACCACGGGACATTACGGCTGTACGATGATGATGATGATGATAATAAACGATGGTGACACGTCGCATGCGGCACATGCGAATGTACGTGTTTGAACTTACGACATCCCGTTTTTGTCCTCCAGTTCGTTTGGACGAGTTTCCCACAGTCTCTAGCGAAAGCCTCCACGCTCTCGCAAGCAAGTTTCTTCGCCAGCTGGGTGTCCCTCTGGTAAAGCAAAGTAAATAAAGGTATTAGTATCAGAATCAACAAACTAATGTACGCTAACGCTGTGGGGCAGTCTGAGAGAATCTCCTCCCGGGTACCTAGGTTCCTGAACCATTGTCCCGTGGTCTACCACTTGGCGATGATTTTTTAAAGTAGTTATTTCGAGTTATTCACATGTGTGTTTGCTGCGTACACATGGACACAGTGGGTGAATTGAATGGTGAACCACTCTCCAGAGAGCACCACTATATATTCATGAATAGGCCCTAGTTCGTATGTTCGTACAACGATAATACGTTCATGGCTATGATAAATACCTAGCGTATAGACTGTGCAGTGGTTTGGGGGTATACGTTGTAGCGTCCAAGGTTGTCATTTAAGATAAATAGCATCTTGTTACATTTAAGGCCATCTGTGTAGGCATACGTCTAATGTTTCAATAAATAAACTAATAATTAAATTGGTAACCGCTATTCGGAAATACATTAGAATACCTTTGGAACCTTTCCGCACCCACTACTGGACTTGAGAACGAGAGAGGAGAGATTGTCCACAAATGCACAAGGTATGTGTAGAAGGGAAACCAACAAAAGAGCAATGATGAACGGCCGACAGTAGTGGAGAGAATGGAAAAAGATTGCGATAGATAGCATGCGCGCACACAACCACAGACGCGCACGCAAATGCGCGCGCATACCCACGCACGCATACACTGTATACACGCACACTTCGTAAATCGATATAACTTACCTGGTTTGCACAAGTGTCAAACATGCAGCTGCTGTAGGAATTCTGTCCGATTTTAAACTGCGGGACAGAACAAGATATATAGGTCACCAGATAGGTCTTAATCCAGTTACGTGCATTCTTTTTTATAATTTAATTTGAAGGTTTCCCGTTGAATACATCCAGTGTTCAATGTGTATAATATTTCAAGGATCCAAGGAATTTCGACTTCAACTATAATATATTCACGTTTTTTCTGTTTTATTTCAGCGATGAATCCGGTACCCAACAATGTACTTACCTTCTTCCTAAGACACTTGCGAAATGGGCCTCTCTTGTTCATAAGGGCTCCGCAGTACTTGAGACCGTTGAATTTCCTCTTATTCCTTGCGGTGCAAGTTAGCTTCACCTTATCCACCGTTCTAAAACATGGTACATCACAGTGCGAAGCAGCGTTTGGACAGCCTTGTTTTAACTGGGGAGTAGGTGGACCTAGCGGATGGAGTATAGTTTATAGGTCAATGCAACAAACCACGTGTGGTGGCTAAGAATAGACAGGACGTTGCCTACAGTGACTGGGAGACAGCGGCAGGCCGGCAGTGAAAAGTTGGAGCTCGGCGTTGACAGTAGAAAGTGAGGAGTGCGTGGCTGACAGAGCGAAGTAGAGTCGCCGTAGCCAGGATGTATTTGTTGGATAAAACGTGGCATTGGCATATTCCATTTGTTGTGTTGTTGCATGACCGATTTGAACCAAAGGTTTTCGTTACATACATACATACATACATACATACATACATGCATGTGTGCATACGTGCATAAATGCATGCATACATACATACACACAGATACGCACGCACGCTGCAACCCGCGCACATTCACACACGCACACTTACTCACTCGCGCACGAACGCATGCACACATACGCACACACACACACACACACACACACTACATTTTAAGAAGCACACTCACTGCTCGTGATCAGTTGGCCCGCCAACACGCCAGCTATTGCCGACACACCAGTACTTGTTGTTCTCTGGCAGAGAACCACAATCAACTTTAAAGTGGTTGACCATGTCGTTCGTCGCAATAGCATCAGCGTTTCCACACAAACCTGGGAAATAATAATTAATTATGTGTTTATCCTTCATTTAATTAGTATCATATATGTAATTATCTGAATAAATAATACCCGGTATAGCATGGCAATTAATTATTCTGGACTTAATGTTGTAAACCATTTATTCTATCGAACCCGTAAGCTAAATTCCCTGTCACATGTCATCGGCAATGAAATGATATAACGCTGTTCGAATAATAATAACGAAGATAGTACTACAACATGTGAATACCATACTACATATGTACATACCGAATAATTTACAATGATGTTTATGAATATATATCCTTCACACTTCTTACCGTCAACACAATTATTGTACAATAGCGGGATCCATATAGTTCCTTCGTGTATGCCGTCGAATTGAACAATGACGCCAAAGGTGGTCTCCACTACTCCCGTGAGTATGTTGATGGTGGATATTCCTGGTGGCATGGGGTCACCAGCAACGGGATCGAACTCGGACGGGATCCCATGGTTCACGGTCACCTGCATCAGTGAAATAAAACATTTGGTCCTGAATGTCTTCCTAATGTCAGACTAGACATGCGCCACAGTTTTCTGATTTTGCAATGTTGCTCCTATTAATGCTTAGGGGATTATCCGTGCAGTACTCCACGCGTACAGGTGTGGCGCTCGGGTGTGCGTGACTAACCGTTACGTCGGGGTGGGTGTCTCTGCGCAAACCTTACGTAACAATTATAAAAACGAAAACGTGTAAGCTCGCTTTGCTGTCAATACCAGACTGGTAGCGATAATTATTATGTAATAGTTGCAATTAGAAATGTGTGTCTTTTAGCGTTTTGAGCGGATTAATGCAAACAATTTGTTGTAAAAATAATTGTTCTTACCAAGTGTAGCAGGTACTATAGTTAAACACTATAGTTGTCATATAGCTGCCACACTGTGGCAGGTATTTAGTAAAAGGGTATATGACACATTAGCCATCAAGGGATTAAGGTGTCAATGAGTAACCAAATACTCACCCAGATTTTAAGAGCTGACTCTATTTTCACCCACGTTTGCACAGTCGGTGAATATATGACGCGGAGCTCAATCGACATAAGATAAGAGACAGCTGGGCTGGCCATATTTTGGTGGTACCCTATCACTTGAAAATCTTGTAAGTTGGGGCACATCACCGACCGTTGGGACATTTTGAATTCACCGGTGCCCATGTAGTGAATCACGGCGCCGTCATACGTGTAATAGTGGGGATCACCGTTGGCTGTGCACTTCCTCTTATCTGAAATGCACAATATCAAATATATTACTTACAATGTATATATATATATAATTATATGTAATGTATTACTTATAAATTATATATACAGCTGTGTGTGTGTGTGTGTGTAACCTGCATATATATATAGCCATATATATATAATTATGCAACCTACATATAGATAGTAGCGATTACGGGAAACAAACAAGAAAGATAATAAGTAACAATAAGTATCAGGAGACAGATAGTAAGTGCCAACATACTCAAACTCTCTAAATTCTACATAAGTAACATTTTCTCAAATATCCAGGAGTCAATCACATTATTCAAATTCCAAATGAGTCATCTTTACTTACTCTTATAGACTACGCGACTCCCATAGAGACTGTACTTTGCCAGACATTCCTTCTGCGGTGACACGCTAACCCCCTTCGCAACAAAAGAAAAACACACACATAATCACGTTTAGTCACGAATGATTTTAAATGTATTACACACACACACTACACGCATGCACGCACGCAAACACACACAGACTGACTCACACACACACGCACACGCACACACCGCGCACGCGTATTGCCATATGATCATTTACGTCAATACGTGATTGTATAATACGTGGAACTGGAACATTAAACGGATGCAGTATGTTCCTAGTTTTTCATTTACTAATTAATATAATGTTCTTAAGATTATACTAAACATGTTGAAGGTATACTGCCTGCCAAGTTATGTTTAGTAAGCAAGTAACAACGGTCGCAGTTTGAAGGTATGACCACGAGAACAGGTTCAAATAGTAAAAAAAAATCTAGTTTTAAAACAAGCTTTATTGGCAATACGGCCGAGTCTGGATTAATTAACTGCTATGCCCGCTCCTGTTCAATTTCACCACGTTCTACGCAGCAGACTTCCTGTTACAAATTACTATGCCCGCTAATTCCGGGTAGAAAGAAATAGAAACCTTGTCCCTTTAACGAGGTGTGTCAATTTGTCTACCGTAGGTATATCCTTCACCCCGGATATCTCTTCCACCGTGGGTATTTTTCCATCGTAAAAAAATTCCGCAAATAATATACAGAGGATGTTGCACGCCGTAAACAGCTCGCAAATGCAATGTTTCGTATGATGTGGACAGTCTGGTTTAGGCGGAATCAGTTTAGATTGACGCGCATGCATCATTCGTTGTGCCTGTATTGACGTACAACATGGGTACATTGGGTCTTACGGGTTCGTACCATCGCCAACACTTGCGTCAGATCGTTGGATTTCACTACCCCAGAAGATGACACCAGATCGAGATCTTGTATCGCCAATGTTACTGCGAGCCGATCACCCGGTTGGTCCGGAAAGCTCGGTGGCGACTTTTCGGACACATGTTACGATTACCTCCGAACATCACGGCTCAACTTGTAATTAACAAATACTCCAGACCAAACAAGGACGGCTTCTGCGGGCGACTACGGGTGACATTGTCAACTGTTCTAAATGAAGACATGGTTAGAGTGTATTTAAATTAGACCCAGCACCATCATGGTGACGATGCAATACGCGAAAAATCACCTTACCTCGCAAGGCTTGTAGCAGGTGCACGTCATGCATCCGTTGTGGTCATACCTCCTCAAATAACCTTTCTGGCACTGCAGAGCACAGAACACTCTTGGACACAGGCTGGGCGTGTCTGAGTGATAACAAAAAATAACACGTGATGGAATACATGTGTTTGCTGTGTGTTTAGGGGTGCGCGCGTGTGCGTGCGCATGTATGTATATACATATATATATAATGTGTATATATATATATATACACTTGTATGTACGTGCGTATATAGCGAGTATATACATATATTCGTGTGTGTGTGTGTGCGTGTGCGCGTGTTGTGCGCGAGTGTGTATACACACCTGATGCAAATGCACTCATGTGCATACACACACTCGCATACGCGCACAGAAGATTTATGATGATAATTTGACATAATTGGTCTGACCCATTATCGCCCAGTGACAACCACTTACTTGCTGGTAGACATTTGGCGACCCGAGCGCAAGGGTGATTTTTGCAAGGCGACACGACGGATACGCATATCTTGCCTCTTGGACATCTCTTTTTCTGCAATGACGAAGACGATCATTATTAACAAGTTGACATGTTTTACTTGATAGATAATTGGAAAATACTTCGAATTTGTTTCATCGAAAAAAATTGCTTGTTCTAGTGCAATCAATTCAGGGTACATGTTTAATGACTATCTAGGCTCAACATAAACGGATGGATCCAGAGATGTTAGTCTAGGGGGTGCAAAACCTACAGTTGCACCTCTCTTGAGGTTTTGCTAAAGACCTACATTGGCGCCGGAGTGAGATTAATTAACGCAATAAGCACAAACCTGACGCTAAAAACATACGCAAAGTTAATTTTGTTCTACGTCACAGCATTTGCGTTCCAATCAGAGGTTTATGCGGGATCTGCAGTTCAACTTCGCGTATGAACGCCAAACATGGATATTTCGCGTAAGTACAAACCCCGTATTATTTCGTACATAAATAGTTATGGCAATTCAAATGCAACTATACAGAGTTATAGCTACAACTTTTAGGAACACATGCCAATAAAAAAAGTTGAGTTGTAAATTACATGTAGGCCCCTGTGCATGCTTGACGACTTTTAAGAAGACCTACGACTTGCTTGTTGTTCATCTACAGCGTTGCAGCGAGGCGCAATAACGGTGCAATACACATTTCTTTATTGGACTCCACATGCTTAGCTTAGGCTTATGCATGACTAAGCGCACCTATATACCATATTGTAATACATATCTAACATTTATTAAGCCCACACATACAATTATAAATTAGGGACCTACTCTGTTTATTATTTATTTTGTAAATGTACTTGAGTCGTTGGTTGCGTTATGTCTACGTTGTCTATGTTGCAGTGCTGGCATATTGGCTTTGTCGCGAGTTTAATCGTGGCCAAGGGCGTTTTAATGCAAAACTAAGCCGGTGTGTCGCAGGAATCAGGGAAAATGTTCAGATTTTTAAAAATGCCCTTGATTATTGGGGTGGGCCGGATTAAAGTGGTGGAGATTAAGTAATGGATGGGCAAATTGACAATGCTCTTAATTATGCCAACAATAACTATTTATTTGAGAACCGCTTTCTATGTTCATATTATATCCGTAGGAATAACCGCATCCGCAAGTTAAAATAAGTATACTTCTATTCTACACACCAACCACGATTCATTGCCCAACAACAACAGAAATCTATTAAACACCTGTCTGTTGCTAGCACAAAATAAATTAGTTAATTAAAGTCTGTGACGCACCTTACATGGATCCAGCGAAGCTGCCGTTCCTATCAGCACCAAAATGGCGACAGCGATCAGAGCGTCGCGAGATTTCATACTTCTACCTCAGCGTCGTTGATAACTGGAAGTAATAAATTACTTTGACAATTAAATACGATACGATGGTTCACGCACGAACACACGCATGCACACTACGCATCATTTGAAAGGTTTCATGACAAAACGCGTTGAACGCCAATTCTGAAATTTCGCCCGAACAGAAACTAAATGTAACCCTAAACTGTATTCGCAATTTGCGCCTACGAAACGTTCTAATTGTATACAGAACATTAAAATACCAAAACAGTTCGTTGAAATGCTCTTTGAACAAGGTGAGATCGGCGTGGCTCCCACAATCAAGAATACACCTGTCTATAGCCAGGGACTCATTCGTACAGCTGAGTGAACTGATTCTGCGAATGTTTTTCTAATAGTTAAAGCTCCAGCTTCAAGCTCTAGCATAAGTTCTTAAATATAGCGCCGTATCCTGAGCTCAGGACTGCTCAAAGCGCTTTACACTTTATTCCCTGCCAGACCTGTTCAATTGAACACCATCTCGACTTCTCTTGGAAGCATCCAGCACCGAAGCAGTGGTCACTCTCAAAGCATGAAACTCTGACGTCGTTTGAGAACTGGCGACAAAATATACAATACACACTATCGCTAGACGCCAATTTCGCGACATTTTTGCTTCACCAATCCGAATGGAAAAAGAAGACGAATTCCACCCCGTTGCGGGGTCTAACCGATGATGACGAAAACGTCCCTGCGGCTAGTCGGCGTACGGCCACACAAAAGGTCACGCACCTTGACCTAATGCTTGGCCAAATCGCCAATTTCTGTCCCGTTATATCGAGGAATACAATCGTAAAGAACTCTGTTTCTATAAAATCAATCTGGCAAGCAATACGCTTACATTTCGGCTTCCAATCCTCGGGCGCACACTTCCTCGACTTCGCCGAAATCAAGCTGGAGGCGGACGAAAGTCATGAAGATCTCTTTCAGAGATTGATGGCTTTCGTCGAGGACAACCTGTTGGCCGTGGGAGGTGGCATATCTCACCACCTGGAGTTACCGTCGTCAAACGAGGACATATCCTCGTCGTTGGAGAACATGATCGTCCTCCAATGGCTCAAACTAATCCACCCTGAGCTACCCCGTCTAGTGAAACAACGATACGGGACAGAATTACGCAGCCGAACACTCGCAAGTCTGAAACCCGAGATATCGCAAGCATTAACTTCTCTCCTTGATGAGCTAACCGCTATCTCCGAAATAAAAGTCATGCGACAATCAACCACCAACCAACGGTCTGGCTCTTCTCAATCTCGTCGATATCAACGTAGTGCAAGCAACCCAACCACTCGGCGAGCCAAACAGTGTCCACTGTGCAAGCAAGCGGGTCGTGCCAGCTACGAGCACTACCCGAGCGAGTGCAGGTTCCTACCTGAGAACGACCGGTTGTACCTATCCAAAGCGCGCAATATAATCGGAGTGGACTGCGACGACGGCTCGGATGATGAACAGTCAGCTGGAGACGGAGACTGCACTGGCGACGTGTCGACCGTGGCATGTCGTGTGAACACAAAACAGTCGCCATTTTTCAAGTCATTTTACCGACATCATCCATTATGACTCACACTAGACACCGGTGCGGAGACAAACATGATCAGAGAGGCAGTCGCTAAAAGCATCGGAGCTAAAATCGGCAAAAGCTCACAGCTAGCGAGGCAGGCTGATGGTGTTACTCCGCTGAACGTTATCGGAGAAACACACCTGACCTTGTCGCGCGACGGAACTGACCTCCAACTCGATGCGCTAGTTGTTGCAGATCTCGACGTGGACGTACTCGCGGGCACGCCGTTCATGTCTACCAATGACGTATCCGTTCGTCCTGCCAGACACGAGATCACAATCGGTGAAACCACTGTCATACAGTACGGTTTCCAAACGTCAGGTAACGAGCAATATCACACCGTACGCAGGGCTCACGCATACGTGCTGCACGCACCCTCGCCATCTACCACGGTTTGGCCGGGTGAGTTCGTAGAGCTCCAGTTGCCCACAGCCCTAGACGACCAGACTCTGGCAGTCGAGCCACGCAGCTCTCCACACAACGAAGGTTGGCCAAAGCCTGGAATCATTGAGGCCGTCGGCAACAAAATACGACTCGTCAACACGTTGCCCAGACCACTAAAGCTGTTTCGCCACGAACACTTTTGTCAGGTGCGTCACACTGTCGCGTCACCGACCTGTGACACCGAATCTGAACCCGCTGTGAAGACTCGTAACATTGCCCACACCACTGACCTCTTCTCCGAAGCTATAGAGTTGGACTGCGACAAACAACTACCCGAGAGCATGCGAGGACAGTTCCGCAGTCTACATCAACAACACGACTCCGTTTTCAACCCGAGCATCGTGGGCTATAATGGACATGCGGGGCCTTTCACGGCAGTCGTCAACATGGGTCCGGTCCTGCCTCCTCAGCGCAAAGGAAGATGTCCTCAATACGCGCGAAAAACTGACCGAACTGCAGGAGAAGTTCGACGAGCTGGAGGCGGTTGGCGTGTTCCAACGACCGGAAGATGCCGGAATATCCGTCGAGTACCTGAACCCATCGTTCCTCGTTCGCAAGCCGAATGGAGGATCGAGGCTAGTTACTGCCTTCTCAGACGTTGGGAGGTACAGTAAACCACAACCGTCACTCATGCCAGATGTTGACTCTACCCTCCGCCAGATCGCGTGCTGGAAATACATAGTGGTGTCTGATCTAACCAGTGCTTTCTATCAGATCCCCCTAGCGAAGGAGTCAATGAAATTCTGTGGAGTGGCAACACCATTCCGTGGAGTACGTGTCTACACCAGATGCGCTATGGGGATGCCCGGTTCTGAGACCGCACTTGAAGAACTGATGTGCAGAGTACTAGGCGACCTTCTGCAAGACGGAGTTGTGGCCAAACTGGCCGATGACTTGTACTGCGGAGGAAACTCACCCGAAGAACTACTAGACAACTGGGGTCGCGTTCTCGATGCCCTTGATCTATGCGATCTACGTCTGTCGGCGAAGAAGACACGCGTTTGCCCCACATCTACTACCATTCTGGGTTGGGTTTGGTCTCAAGGCACAATACGCGCCAGCCCCCATCGTATCACAACACTGTCGTCATGTGTACCACCACAGACCGTTCTCGGGCTGCGTTCCTTCGTTGGCGCTTTCAAAGTACTGGGACGTGTCATCCCGCAGAGTTCCAAGGTGCTCGCTCCTCTCGAATCACACATCGCGGGGAAGAAGTCTCAGGTGCTCTCTGTGTCAATCACCTTGCCAAGACCTGATGACCAATTGTGGATCGTCACCGACGGATCCGTCACACAGCGCGGTATCGGTGCCACTCTGTACGTATCACGCAACGGTCAAACCCTCCTTGCAGGATTCTTCAGTGCTAAACTCAAAAAGCACCAGGTGACTTGGCTACCATGTGAGATCGATGCGCTCGGCATTGCAGCCGCAGTTAAGCACTTCAGCCCGTACATAATCCAGTCCAAGTCTAAGCCGTGCCTTCTCACGGACAGCAAGCCATGCGTCCAGGCAATCGACAAATTATGCCGCGGAGAATTCTCCTCCAGCCCACGCGTAACTTCGTTTTTGACGATCGTCTCGAGATACCAAGTCACTCTGCGCCATCTCTCGGGAGCCGCGAATGTGCCGTCCGACTTTGCCAGCCGAAACGCGCCGGAATGCATGGAGCCGCGTTGCCAGATATGCGCATTCATATCACGTATCGAAGAGTCCGTCGTCGGTAGCATCAGCGTCGAAGACATCGTATCCGGCTCTGCTCGCCTTCCATTCACGAGTAGGTCGGCCTGGTTATCAACACAAGCAGAATGCCCAGACTTTCGCCGCGTCCGTGCCCACTTGAAACAAGGCACTCGCCCATCAAAGAAACTAACCAACATCAAAGACGTTAAGCGATACCTAACTACCTCAACACTGGCTCGCGACGGCGTTGTTGTGGTCCGACAAGACGTGCCATTCGCACCATCCAGAGAACTAATTGTCGTACCTCGCCAGGTACTGGATGGTCTACTCACTGCGATACATCTGAAGTTGAGTCATCCATCCAAAAATCAACTAAAAGTCGTAGTGCGTCGCAGTTTCTTCGCGCTAGATTTGGACAGCACAATCGAGCGCGTAACCGACATGTGCCATGTGTGTGCATCGCTGAAAAAGGTCCCTACAACGCTCACTGAGCAGACCTCAACTGACGCACCCGACGCCGTTGGGATCTCGTTTGCAGCCGACGTGATCAAACGCAATCGTCAACTAATCTTCGTCGTACGCGAAACCGTGACTAGCTACACGTCTACGTGTGTTATAGAGAACGAACGTCACGACGCCTTGCGTGACAGTCTCGCCCGTCTTTGCATGGAACTTCGCCCCATTGACGGACCATCAGCTGTCGTTCGGGTGGATCCCGCACCCGGATTCATCGCTCTCGTAGATGACCCAACACTACAACGATTGGGCATCAGTATCGAAATCGGTCGAATCAAAAACGCCAACAAAAATCCGGTGGCAGAGAAGGCAGTGGCGGAAGTGGAGGACGAAATACTCCGACAAGAGCCAGGCGGCGGCACTGTGTCCCCACTACTGTTAGCAGTCGCTACCTCGCGGCTCAACTCGCGAATCCGCAGCCGAGGCCTTTCGGCACGAGAAATGTGGTTCCAGAGAGATCAGTTCACTAATGCGCAGCTACCTATCGCTGACCGCATTCTCAACACGGAACAACAACAGTCGCGGGAACGGAACCACCCTCACAGTGAACTCGCGAAAGCCCCCCGTGGTAGAGAAGCTTCTACACACACAATCCACGTTGGTGACTTGGTATACATAACATCCGATCGCAACAAGTCATCAGCGAGGGACAGATATTTAGTCACCTCCGTCGAAGACCGCTGGTGTTTCATTCGAAAATTCAGCGGCCACCAGCTTCGTGCATCATCATACAAGGTGAAACTCTCGGAGTGCTACTTAGTCCCCAATTCCAGACCAACTACCGTAGCCCCACCGCCCCATCACGACACTGGCAGTGATATCGAGTCCGATGAAGACGCCCCGGTGGTCTCGTTCGACGAGGCCCCTCAGACTCCGCTGACGATCGCTACTCCGCTGGAGGTACC
Source organism: Paraescarpia echinospica (assembly GCA_020002185.1). Taxonomy (NCBI): domain Eukaryota; kingdom Metazoa; phylum Annelida; class Polychaeta; order Sabellida; family Siboglinidae; genus Paraescarpia; species Paraescarpia echinospica. Next base: position 31,744,470 of record CM034539.1, on the reverse strand, counting down.
CGTCCTACCAACTCCAACTGACGAAGTCGTAGCTGAAATCGACACACCGGCCGACACTCCACGACCTGTCCGCAGACGTGTCAAGCCCAAGTACTTACAAGACTATGTCACTTCATAAGCAGTTTGTGTGTTAATTGTTGCATCTTTACATTGTGTTTAATTGTTTATCACAAAATTAATAGTCAGTTGACTTACTATAATTTGCTTAGAATAGAAGAGGGCTTAAAGGAAAGTGGTCGCGCCAGTCTATCGTCATATCCATATATGTAGATCTGTGGAATTGCGGCTCACCGAGTCACGTTACTGGTCTCGCTCTCCGGCATGTTTACGCGCACTGTTTGATGCGTTAATAAATGTTCGTTGCTGTTCGTTGATATACTAGTTGTCTATACTGGCGCAATTAGTTTTGCAAGCTGGACATAGTTTAAATGTTGGCCCAATGTGTTTGAGTATTTAACATGCATTATTAAAGTGTCACTAATTTACTTACTTAGTAAGTAAAGGAGAAACATATTCAACAGCACACCCCCCCCCCCTCCGTCTTCCGTTGTCATGACCCGACACCAAAGTCATGCTAAAATTCAGCTCACCCTATAGTAAATTCGTTCCGGCGCCAGTGGAGCTAGGTTTTTGAAAAATATCAATGGCGGTGCAATGGAGGTTTTGTTTTGGGCCTACTGTAGACTACCATGTCTGGATCTGCCTCTGGGTCTACCTAGGGCCAACGAAAATGTGGGGGTTCCTATGGCCCACGAATGTATCTGTGTCTGACAGCCGAATGTTGACTTTACCGAACGGGAGGGGAGTGGCGTGTATGGGTGAATGGATGGGGCATGTAGAGAATATGACAACGGTTATCTCAGGTCAACGAAACATACATACACGTACACAGGGGCGGAACTAGAGGGGGTAGTATAGGGCTTCCAAAACCTCTAACTGCATCCCCCTGAGGCTCGCCAAAATCCACTGGCCCCCGAACCAAATTCATATTAGGTGGGCCGGAGCCGGAGCTTCAGCACGATTCTATTTTACGTTGCACTGTCAGATCCTGACATCGGAAACGGGGGGAGGCTGTTGAAAATGTAATAATAATAATACTATATTTTATTTAATATAGCGCCAGATCCAATTATAAATTGTTCGTGGCGCTTTACAACATGTAGAACCCAGATAGAGGTAATAATGATGGCTAAATAAACATGCATTTTCTAAAAGAAATTCTTTAAAAAATAATATTAGTAAAATACAAATAAATACAGTACTTAAATAAATATACTAAAATAATGATCATAGCTACATTTCTATGTAGAAATAAGACATTGTCAATTCATTTAACTGAACTAATGTACATGTAGGTATAAAATAAATATATAAATAGGTTAATTAATACATAAGAGATATAAAACAAATCAATGCAGAGACTAAACTATGCCATATTGGACAAGAACGAGTCTAAAAAATGAGTCTTTAAGCGTGCCTTGAAAGTAGAGAGACAATCAGACGTTTCAATGTCATTAGGCAAAGTGTTCCACAAAGTCGCCGTGGCGACCGCAAACGAACTGTCCCCAGCTTTGACATGAGTCCGCAGGACCGTTAACATGTTATTGTTGGTAGAGCGCAGGGTCTTGTTGGTTTGTATGGGCATACAAGGTCGCATAAATATGTCGGGGCATCGCCATGCACGGCTTTATATGTAAACACTAATAGCTTAAAGTCGATTTTGTGTGCTACAGTCAACCAGTGAAAAATGCACAACAAAGGCTTGGCGCTGTCACTCCGTGGGCGGCGTAGGATCAACCTAGCAGCAGAGTTGTGCATTCTCTGCAGTCGAGCGATGTTGTTGACAGAAGTGCCGTATAGAAGTGAATTGCAGTAATCAAGCCGTGATGTAATATTGGCGTTGACGACACGTTCCTTTGTCGTCGTTGGGAGATATAACGACTCATCTGGTTAATATGGCGCAGGTGAAATGAGCACACACTGACGATGCTTGAAACTTGCTTCTTAAAATCGAGGTAGCGATCCATAACGACACCAACACACATCTTGAGGCAGTAATCGTAACATCTCCTACGCGTATCACACTGCCAGCAATAAACGCAGCGGCAGTCTTTGGCACTACGGGAAGATATTCCGTTTTATTGTTGTTCATGCACATGCAGTTTGATGTCATCTTTACAATATCTAGACACTCCTCCATACATCGCAGAGTAGCAGCCAACGCAGTCGCAGTGAGGTCAAAATGGGTCGTACGTACAACGAGAATAACAAAGGACCCAGCACCGAACCCTGTGGGACACCCGATGTCACGCAAGTTGTTTTCGATGACGCATCACGAATGACCACACGCTGGGTCCGGCCCTGCAGATAGGATTGCAGCCAGCCAAGCGCCTTGCCAACAATGCCGTAACGCAACCGAAGGCGCTCGATCATTATCTTGTGATTGTGTCAAAGGCCGCACTAAAGTCAATAAGAACTAGTGCCGTGCCTTGTCTATTGTCTATAGCGGCTTTCATGGCATTTGTTACACACAATAGTGCGGTTTCAATTGAATGATTCTTCCGGTAGGCTGATTGGAAACAGTCCTCCATTCGCTGACCGGAAATATGAGAGATGATCCTTCGCGCAATAACTTTCTCTATGACTTTTGACAGATGGCTTAGGTTGCTAACTGGACGGTAGTTGTTGAGTATGTCCTTGTTGAGTGATTGTTTCTAGAGCAATGGCCGTACAGTTGCGTGATTAAGCAGCACAGGCATGACTGCCTCCTCGAGTGAGGCGTTTACAATTTGTATGATGATAGACACGATACTGTCCATGTTGTCATTTAGTTGCTTAGTTGGTAGTGGATCAAGTGAGCATGTCTTATCCGTAGTGCCAAGAATATTAGTGATTTCGGCTGTAGTAGTTGGCTCGAACACTTGAATTGGGTCAGTAAAACAACGTGTCTCGTCCTCTGTCGGGTCAACGGCAATGCGGTAGTGCAAGTTAATCAGTAATTTCTCGATCTTTTCTTGGAAGAAACGTGATAATTTATCACATCCTTCCTTCACTGAGCAGAATTAAGGAAATTGCATTTTGTGTACGTCGAGTGATCTCAGAATGCGAAACATGTTCTTGTTATTAGCGTTCTGTAATTGTCCGCGATAATACTCGGTTTTCTTACTGGCTTTCATTGTAGTGCAGTCGTTGCGAGCGGCGACGTATAATTGGTGGTGTATAATTTCTTTCCGAAGCTTTTACCGATCCGCTGTAGCCAATCCGCCATCGTGCTGTTGGAAAATGTTCGCGACGACGTTCTTAATATTTCAGAACGTCAACGAGGAACGTAACGGGGACATATTCAAATTAGTCTACGGGGCACGTCATTCTAGCGCAGTCATAGCGCGGCCAAATTCCAAAGGTGTAGCGCACGTGCCCCCCCAGCCCCCTGGATCCGCCTGTGATATACCATGCACGCACGCATGCACGCATGCACGCACGCACGCACTCACACACACACACACACATTCAATTTCTGGTTATTAGTGTAGACTATGAAAGGGGAGAACAAGTGTTTTCCCACGACATCAATGCTACTGTGCCAGCGTACATGTATGTGTGCAAAGTTACATAATATTATCTTAAGGAAAAACAGTTCTAAGAATTAACGCTCTAAAAGCTCTACCATTCACATGTGTGCATGCAAGTTCTCTATTTCAAAAGCAAGTTTGCATAATTACACACAGTTCTCAGTCAAATGCATTAACAAAACATAGTATACATAATCATTTCTTAGTTGAAGTTAAAATGTCAAAATCAACAAGTTGACCTCTCGACTTTATTTCCGGCCTGTACCTGTAAATGAGTTGTGCGTCAATCGCACCCACATGCTGTGCCATATAAATTATAATAATTTAATAATTGTTATATTAATATGCTAACTTTGTACATTGTAAGTGTACCTCCTCCCAGGTGCAAAGGTTTTGTACATTGTAAGTGTACCTCCTCCCAGGTGCCAAGGTTTTGTACATTGTAAGTGTACCTCCTCCCACGTGCCAAGGTTTTGTACATTGTAAGTGTACCTCCTCCCACGTGCCAAGGTTTTGTACATTGTAAGTGTACCTCCTCCCACGTGCCAAGGTTTTGTACATTGTAAGTGTACCTCCTCCCACGTGCCAAGGTTTTGTACATTGTAAATGTACCTCCTCCCACGTGCCAAGGTTTTGTACATTGTAAGTACCTCCTCCCACGTGCCAAGGTTGTGTGCATTGTAAATGTACCTCCTCCCAGGTGCCAAGGTTTTTATACATTGTAAGTGTACTTCCTCCCAGGTGGCACGGTTTTGTACATTGTAAGTGTACATCCTCCCACGTGCCAATGTGTTGTACATTGTAAGTGTACCTCCTCCCAGGTGCCAAGGTTTTGTACATTGCAAGTGTACCTCCTCCCAGGTCCAAGGTTTTGTACATTGTAAGTGTACCTCCTCCCAGGTGCCAAGGTTTTGTACATTGTAAGTGTACCTCTTCCCACGTGCCAAGGTTTTGTACATGGTAAGTGTATCTCCTCCCATGTGCCAAGGTTTTGTACATTGTAAGTGTACTTCCTCCCACTTGCCAAGGTTTTGTACATTGTAAGTGTACCTCCTCCCAGGTGCCAAGGTTTTGTACATTGTAAGTGTACCTCCTCCCATGTGCCAAGGTTTTGTACATGGTAAGTGTATCTCCTCCCATGTGCCAAGGTTTTGTACATTGTAAGTGTACATCCTCCCACTTGCCAAGGTTTTGTACATTGTAAGTGTACCTCCTCCCACGTGCCAAGGTTTTGTACATTGTAAGTGTACCTCCTCCCACGTGCCAAGGTTTTGTACATTGTAAGTGTACCTCCTCCCACGTGCCAAGATTTTGTACATTGTAAGTGTACCTCCTCCCAGGTGCCAAGGTTTTGTTCATTGTAAGTGTACCTCCTCCCACGTGCCAAGGTGTTGTACATTGTAAGTGTACCTCCTCCCATGTGCCAAGGTTTTGTACATTGTAAGTGTACCTCCTCCCACGTGCCAAAGTTTTGTACATTGTAAGTGTACCTCCTCCCACGTGCCAAGGTTTTGTACATTGTAAATGTACCTCCTCCCACGTGCCAAGGTTTTGTACATTGTAAGTGTACCTCCTCCCAGGTGCCAAGGTTTTGTACATTGTAAGTGTACCCCCTCCCACGTGCCAAGGTTTTGTACATTAATAGTGTACCTTCTCCCAGGTGCCAAGGTTTTGTACATTGTAAGTGTATCTCCTCCCACGTGCCAAGGTTTTGTAAATTGTAAGTGTACCTCCTCCCACGTGCCAAGGTTTTGTTCATTGTAAGTGTACCTCCTCACAGGTGCCAAGGTTTTGTACATTGATAGTGTACCTCCTCCCACGTGCCAATGTTTTGTACATTGTAAGTGTACCTCCTCCCACGTGCCAAGGTTTTGTACATTGTAAGTGTACCTCCTCCCAGGTGCCAAGGTTTTGTACATTGTAAGTGTACCTCCTCCCACGTGCCAAGGTTTTGTACATTGTAAGTATACCTCCTCCCAGGTGCCAATGTTTTGTACATTGTAAGTGTACTTCCTTCCACATGCCAAGGTTTTGTACATTGTAAGTGTACCTTCTCCCATGTGCCAAGATTTTGTACATTATAAGTGTACCTCCTTCCACGTGCCAAGGTTTACTTGCCTCTCTCTACGTTCATTCCATTCCCTGGACCATTGACCTCCTGATCTACCAAGTGGAAATATATTTGAGGAAAAAACCAAATGTAGTTATTTAGCGTTATTTACTTTTTTCAGTGAACAAATTGTGTGGCGAGACTCCCCAGAGGGCACCACTGTTTGTTGCCCCCACAGGTGGGTGTGAACTAGTTGTATATAATTATAGAATTCATAAGGCACTGTGGCACCATCATTTATTGCTCTCAAGACAGCTGGAGTTCACACAGACAAGGGATAGTCTAATAGCAGACTAATTACGCTCAGGTAATGTAGGCATACTCATGTTCATGTATAATGTGATATATATTGGAGCACAATGATCATGACAATATTCCAAACAGAATGCTGTAAAAGATCGTGGTGTACTTGACTGTATTGGTATGGCATTGAACTGAACCCCTAAAAAAATGTTTGTAAGAAAATACCCTACCTACCCTAAGTTAATTAGTAGATACTATCAGTGATGTGATGGAAGAGGCAAAGAGAATTATATCACTTTTATTGCTTACCCTGTCATAATTATAAAACGTAAATAACAGTACATGAGAGACACATTTACCGGGTACATAAAATAGCGCACCAACATAATTTTCACTTCATGGCTGTAATGCATGTGGTCGATAAAAATAAAATATTCGTACATGATTTGATTAAATAAGTTATATTTCTGCATTTAAATATTTGTACATTAAACTTAACAAAATACCACATAATTAAAATTTTAATATACATTGAAAATATACTTACAATAATCCGAATGATTAAAATGAACACTGTATCTAATTATCATATATCTTCATATATCTTCATCACAATGACTAACAGTCTTCAACAAATTATACATTTCACAATATGCAAATACAATAAACCTCGGATATGACAAATCACTTGGGACCAGACAATTTATTTGTTACACCTGAAATTCATTATATCTCAGATTTACTGTACATTAAACAAATTTTGAGCAATTAATTTATTCGGTATAAGCGAAATTCATTATAAATTAAATCTGCTATAAGTGAATTTGTTATACCCGAGGCTTTCTGTATACACGAAAGCAAGTTTTGCACACTTGCAATAAATATTCATCAAAATATATAATATTTCTTTACAATCTCTGGTTGCAGCTATCACAGTCTGGTGGTACATGGTTGAGGTGTTGACTATTGTCGACTCATCAGCTAAATACATGTTTTACATTCTTGATGTTCCCACACACGCTGGAGAGAATGAAGTGCATCGGAGCGCACAAAGTTCTTCCCCCGCCCATCATTGATCGCCGATACTTCACAAGAGCATTTGCCACTTTGTCGAGCTGACATCTTTCTCTCAAGACCTGTCGAAAAATATAAACAATTTTAGCAGACAATACCAGACAATAACGGTGCTTTCATAAGGTAGCAAGTCAAGACAAAATGTAGTGTTTTCTGTTGGTTCAATCCACCACCCCACATCCTGACAATATGTGGTTAAGATTTTGGGCGATCCAAAATTACTCTCCAAACTACAGCTAATACCCGTGATATTCATCAGACAGACTTTGAGGGATTAGGAAAGGAGTGGAGAATGAGAGCAAAAGATAGAGGGGAGTGGAGTTGGTTGGTGGAGACGGCAACCCTAGATCAGTGAAGGAAAGAAAACAGAAATCGAGGATCAGTATCGAGGCCAGCCTCACCCCGGACATACAGGGAAACAAGAGAAGAAAAACAATCAAAGGATGTGTACGATTTTTAATTCAACTATTCACATACAACAGATCTGAAGATATACTAATCTTTTTCATGTTAAGCTAAACCACTTCAGGTTGGAGTTTAAAATACACCGTAGTTAAGATAAGATGACTTTACCATAATTCTTGTATTATAAAATAACCTGAATGGTCGTAGTTACATACCAACTGCAATGGAGCTGTCAAATCTAAATGAAACTTTGTAATATGGATTCAGGTCAGACCAACAAATCAATGAAAAACTACAACAGTAGCTCTCTGAAAAAATGTCATAAGTGACATATAACAGCACAGTGGGTCAAAAAATTGTGAAATGGTGTTTTGTAGCTTTGTGACTTCCACAGGTCCATAAGGTATAAAATGATACCTCACTTGTTAAAATGTCTTCAGTAGTTTTTGATTTATTAAAAAAAATTGTAGCAAACTTGACAATAAAGTGATGGTTTGAAAAGCGAGGTAATTGTGACATGTAGTGTGTCTTCTGTCTTAATCTGTGCATTCACAAATGGATGTATTTGATTAGTTTTGGATTATTTGTCGAGGAAAGTAGACTGCACATTGAAATAAGGTATGCACAAATCAAAAAAATTTGGGGACATGATCTAGACTGCTATTTTTGGCTCTTGTGCAATTTTATATCCAGCGGTTCACATGTTTTAGATGTCCAACTACTAAATAAAGGACCTACATAGAATGGTCCATCTCTTGGCTCTGATGGTCTCTTCAGTGACATCATGAACCCACACGTGTCATCAATGGTCTGTAGACGGCCAATCTCGGTGGCGTCACCTAGTGAGAGAACAACTTCCCCGATGAAGTCGTGCGGAAGTAGTGTCTTGTGCTGCCACATGGTGAACACAACAACTGTGCCCTCTGTTGAGAGAAGGGAGTGCGGGATCGATTCGCTGCAAACAGAAGATAACAATCATTAAAGGTGTCTTCTCAATTAAATGTTTTGTTTGTCTCATTTCACATTTTTGATGAGTAAAAAGCAAACCTACATATGACATGCCAGCTCATTTGTATAACTTCTTGTTTGTAGTTTTGGCAAAATCATCAGGCATCGAATTAAGTCATTTAATTAATTTAATTAATTTGAAGGATCAATTATTTTCCAATTTCAAATCTTCACACAAAAAGTTAATTCTTTTATCTATTTAAGCAATTGTACACACACACACACACCCTCACACACACTTAATGCACACACACACACACACCCTAACACACACTTAATGCACACACACACACTTAATGCACACACACACACCCTAACACACACTTAATGCACACACACACTCAGACACACTTAATGCACACACACACACCCTCACACACACTTAATGCACACACACACCCTCACACACTTAATGCACACACACCCTCACACACACTTAATGCACACACACACACACTTAATGCACACACACTCACACACACTTAATGCACACATACACACACCCTCACACACACTTAATGCACACACACACCCTCACACACTTAATGCACACACACCCTCACACACTTAATGCACACACACACACACCCTCACAAACACATACACACAAATAAACACACACACTCACACACACATACCCACACTCAGAAACACATACACACACACACACACACACAAAACACACACACACTCAGAAACACATACACACGCACGCATGCATGCACACACACACGCACACACACACTATTTGTACTCACAACTGGAAGATCTCGTGGAAGAGAGGGCTGGTGGAGCCGTACACAACCCGGGTTTGCATTGGTCGGTTGAAGGGGAAGAGGGTATTGGGACCCATTGACACTGTCACAAACGTGTCACTCGTCCCACTGGCTTTCATCGTGGGAAGATGTGACGCATACAGCACTGCGGAAAGACAAACAAAAATGTGTTTATATAACATAGTATAGCAAATTTTATAATAACATTACAAACTAATAATAATAATACATTCTATGGTGCCTATATTCCCAGGAATCTGAGCTGAGAGGATTCATTCTATATTTCCATATTTAGTTAAGCACTTTGCGATAAAGAACTGTGACATTCACTACTTGATGAGTATCTAAATGTCAAACAAAATATTTTAAATAAAACCAATGTTACAGCTATTCAACCGCAGCTGATGGCGCGCTCATATTTGTCATGAAGTCACCACTTTGGTTGGAAAGTCCTGCTTTAGCACTCGAATACCATTATATATGGAAAACATATTGAGATTTCTGCGAACAAATGAGGTGTGTCAAGACAGTTGTAGTTGTTAACAATGTCTTAGGATTATAATCTAAACAACAAACCTTTTATGTGCAAGGATACACTGTCCGCTGTCTTTGGGATAAAGCCAATCTTCACCCCCAGGTGACCGTAGTATTCTCGAGGTGTTTGCTGGAAAGGTGGAAAGTTTAGTGTTAGCCAATTGCTAAACACAAGACATAAACGTGGAGACAAAATAACTACAAAAGAAAACAGGTAAGGTTTTATGTAGTGCCATGTCCAGTCTAGTTCTATTTGCTTCCAGCACTTGGAAACATTCTATTAACTGACTAGTCTGTATATGTTGTGGTTACAATGTTATGGTTTTATGAGGTCTTCATCTAGTCAGCCTTTTTCAGAATATTATCGCCAAGCCAACCTTTCTATGCCGGAAATGAGGGTGGTCAATGCCAGGGTGCTTGTCGTCCTCAGTGGCTGTCATCTCGTTACACTAATTTTGCTGGGGTTGATGCAAAGCTACAAAGGTTTGATGCTCAATTAAACACCACTATGTCCCTCAAATGTTGTCATTCTCACCGGTGACTCTGCCAAGTCTTTGTAGTACAGCAACATCAGTTTTTCTGAAGATAACCCATTCAGCCGCAGCTTCTCCACCAGCTGTCCATAGAGGGCGCTGCCAGTCCAGTAGCTGCTTGACGTGCCTTCGTTCTCGTTGCTGAAGTACGCTTCAATCATCTGTAGATGCTGGCAATGAAAACAATACAATATATTTCAAACAAAAATAAACAGTTAAGCCCTCTATATTAAAAGGAGGCCGACTTCCTAGTTTTTAATTTATTAATTAAAATATTGTTCTTAAGACTATAATAACTATGTTGTATGTATACTTAGTAAGCCCATACTAATATTCGCAATTTGGAAGATACGACCCTGGAGAATTATCAGATGGTAAACAAAAACATTCAGTTTCAAAACAAGCTTGATTGGCAATAATGCTGAGGTGGGCCGAGTTAACTGCAATACCCTTTGATGTTCAACTTTCCCATTTTCCTACGTTCAACATGGCAGTCTTGCTGTTACAAATCACTATACAACAGCCCTACACCCACCCAAGGGTAGTAGTTATCACCAATTTACAGTATTTTCATATTAGACTTCGTCCCGCCGACTATTTAATTTCTGCTATCACCAATTGTGGCAACAGAAAAACTTACGTAACGGTACAGTGGCACCATCTGGAGAATGGCTCACCACTCTTTCTTTCCATCTCTTTTCTAATATGTAGAAAATAACACACACGCACGCACGCACACACGCACGTACGAACGCACACACACACACACACACACACATGTAAGTAAATCACTTTATATAAATACCTTTGTGTTTTATTAAATACATTGCCAATTGGATGATCAGAGGCCAATGGTTCCAGGAAGCAGATGTCCACAGAAAGAGGTGAATGGACGTCAACACAGCCAGACTCCCCCAATGTTAGTGAATTAATACATAAATTTGTTTAAAAAAATTAAAAGTACCTGACTGTTTAATATGTAGATATAGTATAGGATGATCAATAAAAATTTATATTGTCCCTAATATCATAACTTTATGGCCACCTTTGCAATACAACCACCTCAGGATTAAGGTCACCACGGGACAGTCCCAAATTATTTCTGTAGCAGCAAAGTATAGGAAATTAGTACTGCTGATATGCCGACTTCACTAGTACGGTCACTTTTGGCCAGTCCCAAGAGTGACTTTATTAGTGTGGTTTTACTGTAGCTTTGTCTTGATATCAATACAACATAATCAATACAACATAATCAATACAACATAATCAATACAACATAATCAATACAACATAATCAATACAACATAATCAATACAACATAATCATGTCCAACACCATAAATCAACAATCCAAAGAAACATCAAACTGTCTACTTACTGACAACATTTGTTTGTAGTACTCGGGCGATTGCTGAAAACAAAAGTTATCTGTCGTGAAAAACAGTCATAAAACAGCAGTTCACTGTTTACCGTATGCGTTCTATTAAGCATACATGCCCTAATTAAACAGCAGTTCACTGTTTATCGTATGCGTTCTATTAAGCATACATGCCCTAATTAAACAGCAGTTCACTGTTTACCGTATGCGTTCTATTAAGCATACATGCCCTAATTAAACAGCAGTTCACTGTTTACCGTATGCGTTCTATTAAGCATACATGCCCTAATTAAGCAGCAGTTCACTGTTTACCGTATGCGTTCTATTAAGCATACATGCCCTAATTAAACAGCAGTTCACTGTTTACCGTATGCGTTCTATTAAGCATACATGCCCTAATTAAACAGCAGTTCACTGTTTACCGTATGCGTTCTATTAAGCATACATGCCCTAATTAAACAGCAGTTCACTGTTTCCGTATGCGTTCTATTAAGCATACATGCCCTAATTAAACAGCAGTTCACTGTTTACCGTATGCGTTCTATTAAGCATACATGCCCTAATTAAACAGCAGTTCACTGTTTACCGTATGCGTTCTATTAAGCATACATGCCCTAATTAAGCAGCAGTTCACTGTTTACCGTATGCGTTCTATTAAGCATACATGCCCTAATTAAACAGCAGTTCACTGTTAACCGTATGCGTTCTATTAAGCATACATGCCCTAATTAAGCAGCAGTTCACTGTTTACCGTATGCGTTCTATTAAGCATACATGCCCTAATTAAACAGCAGTTCACTGTTTACCGTATGCGTTCTATTAAGCATACATGCCCTAATTAAACAGCAGTTCACTGTTTACCGTATGCATTCTATTAAGCATACATGCCATAATTTGCATACACCCCTTTTTAGCAGACTCTCCAATCCCAGGCGTGACTGTTGACGGTAATTTAATGTCTGCCAATGTCACTCTAGATTCAAAGATCAGTGATGAAAAATATCAAAAAGTCCACCCAAATTATCAGACTTTACAGTGTTCTGGTATCCTGTTGCTCATATGTGGATGCACATATTGCTTGCCAGTCACACCTGCTGAGGTGGCTGTATGCAGGAACCCCAGAAAGTGGGTGTACTCCCTGCACGCTTATTAGAATACAAAATGACCTATTTTTGCATCTAAAAATATTTTTAAAGCATATTGAATGCTAGAATGAATACAGTATTTGCAAAGAATTTTAAGTGAACCAACACTGTGTTAAAACAGTTTTAACACCACAGGGAAAACAGAAAACAATTATTATGTCTTTTAAATTTACTGACCTCCAGATTAAGAGGCTTTTAATGAGATATGTTATATACTTAGGTGTTCCTTGTTATTATATCACAGTTATGCAAATGGTCATGTGTAAGCATTTCATACACTGAAATGTTGAATAATACAAATACTTACCCCAACAAGTAGCATTTCATGGAAGACCTCAATCGTAGCACCCCAGATGTGCTCGAGAATGAGGGGAAATAGCGCAGCTTCGAGACGTTCGTAGAACATGCCCAGATTAGTGTCAAGATAATCCAGCAGGGGATCGATCTGGCGGTCAAAGACAGAACTTTAAACACATCTTCGCCAAATAATTTGCAATCTACATGAATTATAATTAAAGGTAGGTTCCTACACAATGCAATATCCACTCCTCAGAACTGCTCAAAGTGCTTTACACTTTACTCCCTGGCAGCTCTGTTCAATTGAACTTGCCCAAACTTCAACACAGTAGTGCAGGATTCAGACCCGGATTCTCTCGATTGAGAGTCCGATGCTGTAGCCACTGTACCACCTATATACATTGGCAGCTCAGGGTGGTATTCAAAGTCCTGGTATACACATACTCAAGCATGCACGCACGCATGCATGCATGCACACGTGGTGTGACACTCACCGCGGTAGTCCCTGGCTTCCTCCTCATAAGCGCAGCAAAATATGTCTGAAGATCCACGGACATTTTATCGGCGATCTGTCGCAGCAGTTGTCGACTCTTCATTAACATATCCTCGTTAGCACCATCTACCAGGTGTTCCAGCGTTGTCAGGGCCTTCTGACCGATTTCTTCACTCTCGTGTTTGAGGATCATCTGATGAGTGACCGAGGTCCAGTCAAGGAGTTGAGGCAGTTCGTCCAGAAATTGTCGCACGTGCTCGATGTTGTTGAGGCTGATGCAAAGCTACAAAGGTTTGTTGCACATTGTAACGATGACATCAGTTTTTGTGACACAATTGTCAGGAGAGATATTCAGTGATTGTAAATTGTGGTATTAAATGAGGTTTCTTTGTTTGTTTTTATCGTAAAATCATATTACACAGCATAAACTACATCTAGTACAGCACAAATGTATTTTGTGAACCATTTTTGTTGTTGAAATATGTAAGTGTTTCGGAAGGAAACATTTTGTTTACATGGCAGCATGCAGTTTTTGTTTGTAAACATTGAACATTAAATTTAAAAAAATTCTGCTTCTTTAAAACATATTTGGGCAGTAAGCATTTTATAATACATATATTTTATACCATGTAACACAATTCTATAACAACAAAAATAAATGGACAACCACCCTTGAATTTAAATAAAACTTGTATAGAAGTAGGTCATCTGTTCTATTGCACGGAAACAATAACATTTTAATTATTAGCAGGAAGTTTGTTAAATCAGTTGTACGTCACCCGAATTGAGGTTTAGAGTGTGGGAATCAAGATATTCTAAGGTATTTGCGTGTAAAGACATATGCCTCTGCAACAAGTGCCAATCACAAGCAACAGTGGTTCTTTAGTTTATGAAAGTTGCATTTAAAATTGTAATATTCAACATGTACAACTTTCAAATTTCAGACACTGTTTTGGGTTATTAAAAGCAATTCCTGGCATTAAAAGCAAACTTATAAACGTCAATAAAGGATGAAACGAACATCACATCTTTATCAACATAAGAGATGAGGAGATTAGGAGGGCAGGAGTACAAACACCCAAAAGGGTATTTAAAATAACACGTCAATTACAGCAGAGGGGGATATATTTTGTTTCTTCGATTCCTCAATACAATCACTGCATCAAATGTCTGTTTAAACAAAGATGTAATTGTTATCCTTATCATAACATACCTGTTCAGTCACATCAAATTTCTGGTTATCAATGAAGTCGTAGAAGCCGTTTTTCTCTAGAATCATCTCGATCTTTTCTGCATAATGCACAGCTCCGTCACATATTGTCTGCAAACAGAGACACTAATGATACAAGTCTGACAATATAGGTAGAGGAGAAGTTAGTCGCATGTCACCAACTCTCATCCAGTTGTCGGACTTTGTCGAGAAACAATCTGGTGATGGAAGACATAATAATTGTTACCGGCATTTGGCCTCACTCAAGGCCAGTGATAGACTCTATATTTATTAGCTTTACTAAACTATTATACATAATTTATTCTACGAATTAACACATATTATTTTAATTACAAGATATTATTTTTAACATATTCTTGATGACTGTTGAAGACCGGTTGGTAAGTAAAAATAACAAAATTAATGGAAAAAGCATGTTAACGAATATTGTTTTTGTGCGTCACAAGTAGCCCTGCTGATCTGTTTGCCAACTTTTGTTATTATCTTAGGTCGGGTTCTCCAAACAGCCCAATCTAGCAGGAGTTTGTGGTGTTTGTGCACATGCACTGTCAGTTGCTTAAATCAATCAATTACTTAAAGGCAGTTAAGGTGATTGGGTGTGCTGAATGGAAGGTTCATGATGGCTGTCTGAAAAGCAATGGGGCTATTTATTTCAGTTATTTGTGTTGGGGTCATTTTCCATATACGGATTGTTCTGGGGTAGAAAGAGAAAACAGCTGCATTAATGTGGCACTTAGGGGCTACGTAGTGGCCACGGTTTCTTGACTGTGTTAGAAGGCCTGGTGGGGGGTTGATCTTGATGTTATTTCAAATTTTATAAAATGTCATGGCTTGTTTGATAATGCGTCGTCGTTCAAGAGTTGGTCATCCAAGGGTAGTTACTAGGTCTGCTGAATTGGTTTGGCGTCTATGATCATTTTTAACAAATCTGGCAGCATAGAGTTGTATTTTTTTAAGGTGCTTAATTTGGGTGGCAGTGTGTGGGTTCCATATGGAATTATTAAAAATTATTATCAATATTTCAATGTACTATTAGTGATAATTACATAACTATTGATAGTTAAATTGATAATTAAATTTACTATCGATGGTCACATCCAGTATAGCGATGCACACTGATAGTTTGATGTATCATTACACCCTTAGAAATTGACTCACTTACATCTGTGATCTTGGTGATTCCAAGCAGAGCGATATCCGGGTCAGCAAAGTTAATCTGCATCCACTCTGTGATAATCTGCAGAAGAGATCATAATCACACCATTACAAATAAACTGCGACTTCCAAACCATTTATACAAAAAAATCACACATCTAATAAACACTATAAATAACAATACACTGAGTTCTTTATCATATAAAGTGTCATGTATGCTTATGATAATTGATTGTGGTCTAGAAAACTCATTAAAATATTGCAGTATGTTCCTCATTTTTTTAGTATAATATTCTTCAATGATGACGGTGTGCTGCCCACCAAATTACATATAATAAACCCGAAACACTGTTCACAATTTAAATAATTCAAGTACGCAATGTTGAAATTGTAAACAAAACATTAAGATCTTAAACATACTTTACTGGTTGTATTGCAACAGATGGAGCTTTTTATGTTTGGCGCAATCACGTGGTTCTCACATTGAAGACAACTAATACAGCAGACTTCCTGCTGATAATCACCACCACCAGCTGATTCCATAATGGAATAGACAACATAACTGTAAAGTGCTAGCAACCGAACAGAAGTGTTCACCTAACTATGTGTAAAGGTACCTTTGAAAAGCATGACAGAACGTCAACTGAAGAGTTGGAATATTTCACTAGACACGTCACTTGCACAACCTACAAGACAAATGTGCACAAATCAGAAATGGTATGAGAAGTGTTTTATTAAGGGATCATCTCGGAACACTAATGTCCAATATCAGACAAAATGACTCTCATTTGGGGGAGGGAGGTCAGAGGCAGTTTCATCTGGCATCGGACATTGATATTTTACGCTTCGAACTGACACTGTTAATATATTAATATCAATATATCAATATTTAGAAACTTTCGTTTGAGGGGGGCTGGGAGGGCTGAGACCAGATGAAAGTAATTTTATCTGATATCTATGTTCCGCGATGATCCCTAAACGACATCTTGTTACAGCACAAATGAGATGGCTCTAGATAGTGTTGCATGTCACAGCTTTTGGGAATAAAGTATACTCAAGTATTCTTCCAAATGAAATAGCATACAAAACAAGACACTGCCTACATAATCAGATATACAAACTCAAGATAAATCACAAAGTAATTTAAAAACCTTAACAATGTTACACATACATCCATATTGACACATCAGTATTGGCAGATTGGTTCAAGTTTTTGTTGTGTAACATTGATGCTAATACACACTACTAGTAGTGGAACTGTTAAGGTCACCCTTGGGACTGAACAAAGGTGTCCTGAATAGCGAGGGGACCTTATACTTTGTGGAAATAATTTGGGACTGTCCTAGTGTGACCTTAATTGTGAGGTGGCTGTATTACCGAGGTGACCGTAAGGCAAGGTTTGACTGTATTGACAAAGTAATACATTACAAAAAACAAACTGATGCTACCATGGCTGTGACATCTACTTAAATTTGGCACCAACCATGACATACACTTGACAGTTAAAAAGAGGCAGTCTGTTCCTGGTTTTTCATTTATTAATTAATATAATCTTCTACTATACTAATTATGCTGAAGGAATACTGCCCGTCAAATTGTGTTTAGCAGGCCCGTAACAACGTCACAATTTGAAAGGTATGACCCCGGAGTATGTTCAAATAGTAAACAAAACATCCAGTTTCAAAACAAGCTTTATTGGCAACATGGCCAAGTCAGGCTGAGTTAATTACAATAGTGTTTGATGATCAACAGTGTCCCACTTTCCTATGTTCAAACAGCAGACTTCCTGTTACAAATTATTACACCTGCTAATTTCGGGGAGAGGAACTGACTGACTCCGTATAAACTTACATCTATAGCAGAAACATCTTATCACCGACAGAGTGTCTCTGGTGACAAATGTGACATAATGATGACACGTGACAGTGACACTTACATCTTTCTCTATCTCGAGCGCCTTCTCCATGCGAGTGATGCAGACGTCACGGAATGTCTGCAGCCAGAAGATGACCGTTGTCTTGAACCACGACTGGTAGTTGGCCAGGGACACCTTAAACAGCTCCCTACAACCGACACAACACATACTGTATTTGTCCTACCATGGTAGAGCCATAACGAATTAGTTAGGTGGAGTCCCACAAGAGGGCAGCATGTAGGGATGTTACCACCAGAGAGCATGGTTAGTTAAATTAGTCATGTGACTATAGTTTTCCACCCAAGTGGCAAGGTTATAAATAGGGAAGGAGGGGAAAACTTGTGGCTTTTATCACAAGTCTCGTGTGTGAATAGACCCTTTGTTCGGGTAGTGGATGGTGGAGCCACGTGCTGCTAAAAGTGTATTTGACAGTAACTTTATATTTTCTATAAATGTTATCTATACTTTTATATCTGTTAACTTCTGCTGCTTTGAATAAATATTGTGATCAAGAAAAGTGACTGTTAAAG
The DNA here is from genome assembly GCA_020002185.1 of Paraescarpia echinospica. Lineage (NCBI taxonomy): Eukaryota > Metazoa > Annelida > Polychaeta > Sabellida > Siboglinidae > Paraescarpia > Paraescarpia echinospica. The sequence goes on along the minus strand of CM034539.1, from coordinate 31,726,072 downwards.
GAAATAAAAATAAGGCATTAGCTAAAATCCTTTTTCCATGTGTACACAAAGTTTAACATTGTATGTAACATTTGACAACACTAAACAAATACAGAAAAATACATTTGTAGCATAAATTCGATTTTAAGCCCGTCTGTGAAGCGATTCCCGCGGAAAATTATATTTTAATGAGCTAGGCGATCACATGGTATCGTGACGTCACTTATGACACACACTCGCATCAGGCCGACCCTTTCCATGCATTCAGAGCATGTTTACAAATATAGCTTTTGGGTCAAAACGAGCGTCAGAATGAGTTATTGTGCAATATTCCGACGTAATACAAACACTAGTCATCATAGAGGAACAAGCAGTTATCTTACGGTTCCACATGAATCGAATTTTATTCAAAACAAAGAATGCGAATGGGCCTACAAGTCGACTAGGTTTCGCCGAGCTTGGGTTCGTTTTCCGAATAATTATATCGAATGCAACCAACGGGAGATAATCTACACCAATAGACATACATAGCAAACAGATATTGTATCCAGCTACAGAAAGTAATGTGTATAATCTCATAATATCACTAGAATATCGATATAGGAGTTGTACAATTTATCATAACAACTTAAATCAGTCAGTGAATTCCTGTTGATGCCGCTAGCTCAGTTGGTAGGCGCGTTGGTTTCTTGCCATTTATTTTTTTTATACTTTTTTTTTAATGTTTTCACGAAGTAATATAAACCAAATCATTTAGTATACTATGATGCACTGTTTGTAAACATTTATTTTAATTTTTGTAGTAATTATTTGTTCGCCACAAAAATGAAAATATGGTCATTATATATAAGTGTTTCTAAATTTTATTTATCCAGACAGATCACAATCTGTTTTCACATATATAACTACAATATATTACCATACAATATATTTACATTACATCCATTACATTATATTTGTTTGGGTAAATAACATTTAGAAACATCGTTATATAATGACCGTATTTTCATTTTTGTGGCAAATAAATAATTACTACAAAAATATAAATTATTTACAAACAGTGCATTATAGTATAAAATGATTTGGTTTATATTACTTCGTGAATACATAAACAAAAAAAGTGTAAAGAAAATCAATGGTTTGCATGCTGTCAGGATTGAACCGGCGTCACCCGATTGTAAAATAAATGGCAAGAAACCAACGCGCCTACCCACTGAGCTAGCGGCACCAGCGGAAACTCTCTGACTGATTTAAGTTGTTATGATAAATTGTACAACTCCTTCATATATTGATATTCTAGTGATATTATGAGATTATACAAATTACTTTCTGTAGCTGGATACAATATCTGTTTGCTATGTATGTTTATTGGTGTAGATTATCTCCCGTTGGTTGCATTCGATATAATTATTCGGAATACGAGCCCAAGCTCGGCGAAACCTAGTCGACTTGTAGGCCCATTCGCATTCATTGTTTTGAATAAAATTCGATTCATGTGGAACCGTAAGATAACTGCTTGTTCCCCTATGATGACTAGTGTTTGTATTACGTCGGAATATTGCACAATAACTCATTCTGACGCTCGTTTCGACCCAAAAGCTATACTTGTAAACATGCTCTGAATGCATGGAAAGGGTCGGCCTGATGCGAGTTTGAGTGATAAGTGACGTCACATCTCAGCATCCCGAAAAGCGCGCCAAAAATTTGCATATTTGAAAATGTCCGGATACACAGCATAAAATGTGGAATCTCTAATTCATTGAATTTTTTTATTTTGTTGGCTTGGTGGACGTGGAAATAGATAGCGGGATGTAATATAACATGAATTCAAGCAATAGGTGTTTTTGTTCCCTTTAAGTTGATTCCCCAAAACAATGTCTGCCATTTCCTATTTAAAAATGCAAAAGGGATCGCTACAGCCCTAATAAAGGGAGCTTGTCTCTTCTGCATTGTTTGATAATATATGATATGTTTGTATGACTAGAATAAGTATGCTGAAGGTTCTTGTTCTCCTTCTTTCCCTGGATGTTTGTGGTGAGGCTGGCCTCGATAACAGTTCTTGATTTCTGTTTTTATTTTCTTCCTCTCACTAATCTTGCACTGCTGTCTCCAACAACTGCCTCCACTACCTTTTGCTCTCGTTCTCCACTCCTCTCCCAATCCTTCCAAATCTCTCTTTACACAGTCCTCCCAATGCAGTCTAGGTCGTCCCTACCTCCTTTTCCCCTCCATTCTTTGGGCATCTGCTTTCTTTGCCAACCAATTTTCTCCCATTATTTCCACATATATATATACTGCATACTAAACTGTTTTTAATAAGCCTGAATCAGTTAATGTTTTTGCAACAAAATATAAACAAATAATTCAGAACATAAATAACTCTGTTGGTAATATAACAAAAGCCACATGGTTTAACCGCAAATTTCTTTGTTGTTCAGCATGGTCGTGATGTTCCCATATTCAAGGCAACCAAATCAGCAAATTGTCTGTTAATAATTAATCAACTATCAAGGATAGCAATATAACATTATATGATAAAAAATAATAAATAAAATTTATCAGTAAAACTAGAAATCTCTATACAAACCTTGGGTTTATGTTTGTCTTGATGACATGAAGGAAATCTTGAAGGGCGAGATAGAACTGAAGTGACACTTTGCTGCTTTCTCGGATATTCATCAGAAACTTGTGATAGCGAAGCTGGTATGCGTCCATTGCATGCATCAGGTCCTGCGACCTGGTGGCCAGCTGCAGAACCGAACAATATAAATATCGTAAACCAGTAAAGGTATAGTTTACAATGGATGGTACTGGAGATGTACAAGAACTTAGGGGGTGGATAAGAGAATGAATGAACTGCGGGAAGAGACCAGGACATAGTGATGTGGGAAGATTGGTAAGCCGGATGTGGGCAGGTGATCTGATAGGAATGTTGTTGTTCTTCTCGTCTTTCCCCAAATGTCCGAGGTGAGGCTGACCTCGATACTGCTCCTTGATTCCTGTTTTCTTTCCCTCTCACTGTTCTTGCACTGCCCGCTCAACCAACCATGTCCACTCCATTCAGTGGATGCAGTTAGACTAGCAAAGTTAGCAGAGATGGAGAAACATCAAGGCTGAGAGAAGAGGAAGATTTGAGGTGGGAAGACTGCATGAAGAGGGATTTGAGAAAGAGGAAGGAAGATTAACGTTGGAGAGGTGACTGCTGACAGAAAGTAGTGGAGAGCAAGAATGGAAAGAGCTGTACAACAGTCCAGGAACTAACCCTCACCCTTTTACAAAACAGAGCAAGGAACTAGAACACGGTACCCTGGACAAGAGCAAGGAACTAGAACACGGTACCCTGGACAAGAGCAAGGAACTAGAACACGGTACCCTGGACAAGAGCAAGAAACTAGAACACGGTACCCTGGACAAGAGCAAGGAACTAGAACATGGTACCCTGGACAAGAGACTGAAGAGGAAAATCAATCATTTTATTTAGAAACTTACGATCAATAAACCAAAAACAAAATATGGATGTGGGCAGGTAATAACAATAATAAACTTAATTTATACACTCACTAATCGAGCTACTAAGAATTACAATTTAACACTAGAACTGTGCCTAAAAAAGTTATTGCCAAGACCTGGCTGAAAAAACTGAACTAGACAAACAAAAATCCACAGAGAAAGTATAAAATATAATGTACCAATGACTACTAAAAATCTATGTTAAAAATTGATAGTTACACTCAACATAAAACTCGTAAAATGTTATCTACATGCTACAACTGAACCATTTTAATAATTTATTGTTATGGCAACATACCTTGCTCTCCATTGTCAAGGACGACAGTCGGAAGTAGTCAATGTCAAACTGGTTAAACAATTGGGTCACACTGTGGACAGGGGTCAAGGTCATTGTGGCATCATACAGGATCATGGAAGCCATCTTTGTCTCTGGAATGACTGAATCTCTGACGTTGGAATGTAACGTATCCAGTTTTGACTGCACCCATGTTCGGACATCATTCTAAAGAACAAAGACACATTAGAAGATATAATTCCAATTATAAGAACAAGTCTGAAGATCTTCATCAGAATGGTTGTTTCCAATAAATACTCTTCTTATGTATATTACAGACAATTTACCTTTTCTTTTACTACAATATTATTCTGGCATCCATATATTTGTAATGTACTCTGTATTTATGTTTTATATGTATATAACATTTTATTTTATATTGAATAAATCAATCAAGAAAGCAGATGGAAAACATCAGAAAATTAGATGCACAAATCAGTCATTACATGTCACATGGCAGTCACATAGTAGACTGGGAAGGGGGTCAGTAAGGAAGGCAACTAGAGCACCTGAAGCATGACAGTAAGGAAGGCAACTAGGACACCTGAAGCATGACAGTAAGGAAGGCAACTAGGGTACCTGAAGTATGTCAGTAAGGAAGGCAACTAGAGCACCTGAAGCATGACAGTAAGGAAGGCAACTAGGGCACCTGAAGCATGACAGTAAAGAAGGCAACTAGGGCACCTGAAGCATGACAGTAAAGAAGGCAACTAGGGCACCTGAAGCATGACAGTAAGGAAGGCAACTAGGGCACCTGAAGCATGACAGTAAGGAAGGCAACTAGGGCACCTGAAGCATGACAGTAAGGAAGGCAACTAGGGCACCTGAAAGCATGACAGTAAGGAAGGCAACTAGAGTACCTGAAGTATGTCAGTAAGCAGGGCAGACACTTGTTGGAGAGCCTCCTTGTTGCACGCCCACACCCGCAGATTCAACAGCCGAGACAGAATGCTGAAAATAAACAACACCAAAGTCACACATGAATCTATGAAAATTAGTTCATAAGTTCTTACCTCAAGAGTGAATATAGGTATCTTTCGTATGTCTGCCTTGTTACATATATCCATGTCAATAGTGATTTAGTTCAAATGTAAAAACGCAGCCGGCTTTGTTTGATGTAGGACTATGTAGTCACTTGGTAGATGGCGCACCTTCATCGGTTTACCTATAAAAACAATACTGGTTTATAGGGTTGTTAAAACACTCGCATTTCTGGAGCAGAATGGAGGGACAGTGAGGACTAAATATGGCTTACGTGTTCACGTTAAGAAAAACAACAAGATAAAAGTATAAGTCTGTGAAATAACTTGGAGCGAAGAACTGCAGTAGTGAAGAGAAGCGACAAGCGAAGAACGGTGGAGCTGAGGGAGAAGGTCGGTGTGAAAGAAAGTTATAAGAAGAAACTACTGAGGAGTTGGCCAAACTGAGCTGGACATGTTGAATGAATGTGAGAGAAACGGTTAGAGAAGAAAGCAGATACCCAGAAAGGTAAAAGGCAGCAATGACGAACAAGACAAAGAAGGGAGGATTGAATAAATCAAGATTTGGCAGGATTGAGAGAGGAGTGGAGCGAGAGAGAGATAGGAGTAATAAAGATAAGTAAAAGGAGATGGGGACGATCTAGACTGGGAAGGGAGAATTATACAGAGAGGGATTTTGCTGGATTGAGAGAAGAATGGAGAATGAAAGCGAGAGAAAGAAATAGTGAAGATGAGTAAAAGGAGATGAGGAATACCAAGACTGAGACGGGAGGACGGGAGGACTGTATAAAGAGAGATTTGGCAGGATTGAGAGAGCAGTGGTGAATGAAAGGGGGTGTGGAGGTGGGTATCAGGGAAGGCAGTGTAGAAGCAGTGAGAGTAAAATAAACGACAAGGGAAAAACAAGGATCAATACTAGTCTCACCCCGGACTACAGGAAGAAATAGGAGAGGAACAAGCCGTACCCTAAACTCTTGTCTAAGGCTTCCATGTCGAGCAGATTAGGTGGGAAGAGCATTGGAACTTGTCGAAGAGTTGTACGAATTCTGTCGACTGTACACGAAACATAGGTCGTAGCAGTGTAGCTGAACAACGATAGCTAAAACAAACCAAAGGTAGTAATTATCACCATAATAATATTTTGATCTTAAATTCGTTCCAGTAACCACACAATTTCTGCAGACGCAGTCTATAGTAATTTCTCAAAATCAAACGTAACTCTCCTGGAATATGGCTGACCACACAATTTGTTCATTGAAGCAAGCAAATTCAATTCAATTCAATTTTTCAATTCAATTCTTTATTTCCATTTGAAAAAACAAATTCATACAACATTTGTACATAACGTAAATTTCCAAAGTTCAATTGGAAAGGGGGGAAGTTGAAGCTCATTGCTTATCAGGTACTTCCCCCAACATCAACAAAACATGAATAATAAATTGAACGTAGAAAGAGGTGTACGGACTTAGGCACCTGGGAAGAGATGCACTTACAATGAACATAGAAAGAGGTGTGTGGAAGAGATGCACTTACAGTGAACATAGAAAGAGGTGTATGGACTTAGGCACCTGGGAAGAGATGCACTTACAGTGAACATAGAAAGAGGTGTGTGGAAGAGATGCACTTACAGTGAACATAGAAAGAGGTGTGTGGAAGAGATGCACTTACAGTGAACACAGAAAGAGGTGTATGGACTTAGGCACCTGGGAAGAGATGCACTTACAGTGAACATAGAAAGAGGTGTGTGGATGAGATGCACTTACAGTGAACATAGAAAGAGGTGTATGGACTTTGGCACCTGGGAAGATATGTACTTACAGTGAACATAGAAAGAGGTGTATGGAAGAGATGCACTTAGTGAACATAGAAAGAGGTGTATGGACTTAGGCACCTGGGAAGAGATGCACTTACAATGAACATATAAATAGGTGTGTGGACTTAGGTACCTGGGAAGACATGCACTTACAGTGCATATTAATACATAGATTCAAATAATTATACATTTACTTTTCCAGGGAGCCCTTTTTCCTGTCACTTTTTGTCATGACTTTTGCTACATTCGTCCACTCACCTCAGTACTGGTCAGTAGGCCTCGGTCACTGCTGCCCGAGTCGCGGCTCGACGCTGGCTGGAGTAGGGACAACTCCGTCTCTAGCTTTGTCACTTTCTCCTTCAGCAGGTCATCTGACACGATGCAGTCGTACGTTGTCGTGGTAACCAGTTCCATGATAACTATCAGCTCCCTGGTGACACAGGAAGAAACTAATATGTTCATATGTGCCAAATTACCTTATTTGTTCTATTAAGCATACATACCCTAATTAGCATACACCCCCATTTTAGTAGCATCTGAATCCATTGTTGTAATTTGATTTCTACCAATGTCACACTAGATTCAAAGCTCATTGTTGAAAAAATATTGAAAGGTCCACCTAAATTATCAGACTTTACAGTATTCTATTATCATGTTGCTTATATGTGAGATGCATAAATTGCTTGCCAGTCATATCTGCTGAGATGGCTGTACTCAGGAATCTTAGGCACCCCCAGAAAATGGTTCTTGTACACTTATTGGAACACAAAATTTGATATGTTTCCAGAGTCTCAAATAATTGTTAAGTGAAGTGTACGCTTAATAGAATTAATATGGTATCTGTAAATAAATCCATTTCATGTACTAATAAAAATGCCCAATCCTCTGCGTGCACATATACACACACACACATACATACATTGCACACAAACAGATACCTACACGTACATCTATAATGCACACACACGTATAGATGCTTGCACACACACACGCGCACACACGCACGCATGCACACACACACAAATGGAGGTTTCTGAAGCATTCGTTCCAAACGTTTGTCAAAGATGGCACGGCACCACTGTAAACAAAGTTACGCTCAAAATATTGTAACAGTGATAATCACTGCCCTTGGTTTGTTGCTTTTACGCTACCAGCTTGATAAGTTTACACTGGTAGCCACCTCATTTGTGTTGGTTTTGTCTTAAATTAAGTTCTATGCTAATATATATGGAATTTCAAAATGTGACCTGCCTCAGCGAACCAAGTACTAAGTCACACAGGCCTATTCTGCAAATGACCCAAAATAATTACATCTAGGTGGTTTGCCATCAATTCTGTGATATTGACAGAATGCATATGCTATAATCTCGTCTTTCAATATCAGGTTTATTTTCTTCAATAAGTAATCAAAAACTAATAAAGTACATGCATTCATGAAACCACAGCTTATAAAACAATACAGAATACGAGTCAAAATCACCTCGTTACTCAAAATGTCAACTCTTACAAGTTTGCTTCAATTTTAGCAATAAATAAAAAAAACTACTGAAGATATTTCAACAAATAATGTATCATTTTAAAGCTCACGGTTTGTTGAATCCAATAAGGTAGAAAACTCCATTTCACAATTTAATATCCACTTTTGCTGTGGCAGGTCAGAAATACGGTTTTTCCCCAAAAAAGTGCCACGCCTGTGTGCGTGTGACTTACATGAGCACTTGCGTGACCTTTGAGAAGTGATTCTGTACCGAGAACTGTCGCAGGATGCTCTGACTCGGCGGCGGCAGACACTGCAGTACCGGTGGCTCCACCTGATGTCCATCACAGACAGCGGCGATATCCGGTGATGCAGGAAGCAGCACTACTGATATGTCACAGTGCTGCGTCGGTGGCGAAGCAGGCGCACTGCACTGGTGACGCAGTGATGCGGTCGAGTGATAGTGCGGGTGCTCGCCAAATTCCACAGCGCTGGAACTTCGCTGGTGATGTCGACACACGTTGAGATGTGTCATACTGAAGTGATGTGGCACTGGAGTACTAGTGCTGCACGGACGTGTCATCGCGTCACTGTCCGACACGTCATCACTGAATACCGGCGTCGGACTAAGAACCGAGTCGGTGGATTTGCTTTTCACTGACAGTCTTGGTAATGAGTCACTTGATTGGGAATTTAGTGACATAGGTTCCGACACAACGCTGCATCTGTCGAGTGTCACTGATTCGTCTAGTGACGCCATCAGTTGAATGTCACTGTGTCGACACTGGGTCAAGGATTTTGGTGGTGACAGTTGGCCTGTGTCACTAAAACGTCTTGATACTCGTATTGCCGCGTCACAGCTTTTGCAACGTTGAGGTATTGACTCAACTGACGTGTCACTAACTCCGTCTAGGCTCCGACGTTGTTTCTGCAGTAACTGCAATTAAAATAACAGTTAAGACTCTTTTAAACATTTAATTGGTATTAAAATTTGCAACACACAATCAGTATCATAAAACTTAAAGGTACTATGTCTGTTACTCATTTAATTAATTAATTTATGTCTTGTTCATAATCTAGCATAAATATATTGAAGGTACACTGCTCGCCAAATTGCATTTATTTTAATGAGCTCAAAATAACTTTCACAGTTTGAAATATGCACCCACAAAATGATTAAATAGCAAACGTAACATTCAAATTAGTCTCGCTTAACCGAATCTCGCCCGACTGCATGACTTCGTTGGGAAAAAGAGTCTGGCCGAGAACACGTGTTATGAATGCATGCATCTAGTACCGCTCCTACGGTGCTCCCAACTAACGGTGCCTGGATAATCGAGGCTAGTGCTCAAGAATCCATTCTGCATACGCTGCCAGCAGCAAATGTTTTGGGCGAGCAGCCAATCAGCGTTGTTATCAAGATTCTTAATCCAAAACTAAATAATGATTTAACTTTTCTGTTTATCACCCATGTCAATATAACCAAAGTTTCCAATGCATAGTATACACTTATATAAGTTGACTGCTATTTAACTTTCAGTTTTATTGTTAGCCTGAGAGCCAGTCATCGTCTGTACCCAGATTCAGGGTAAACCGGGATCAGTGTCGTACAGTGAAAACCAGTGTTATCTACTAGGCGGTAGAACGGGAGCCCTATGGTGCTCCCACAAACAACCACCATATTGCCTGTAATTGGCATTTATTAAAGACATACACATCATTACCCACAAATATCTGTGAAGTCCATCTTCCTACATACCAAACTATATGCTAGGCCAACTTCCTGCTAATGATTACCTGAACCGACAAACTCCCTTTAATAGAAATAAAAGTCAAGATAAATCCCATCATTTTATGTAGAATTTACAGGAACTGTCTGCAAGTTTGGGATGCCCCAGGAGCCTTACCTGTGCCTGCTGACTGAGTGCCTTCAAGGCATGGATGTAGAGTTTGCGTACGATGTGGTAGTAGTCTTCCATGGAGCACTGGTCACTCTCTGCACTGTCCAGTTGGTCAACATCCTTCATAACCAATAATCACATTCAGAATCCCCCAAATATTGAACAATTTTATATTCTTAATTCATGTAACTGTCATGTGACCTGTTGCCTAGCAACATGGTCTATAAAGCTTACAAAATGGTTGATGCATATGTGAATCTGTCAGATATCTCATTGTATATTTTGTTTAAATTCTGCACCATATTTTTTCTTTATGACAAAAACAATGGACAAAGTTGTTTAAGTGAGAACTGCATGTGGGAAAGACTGATTTAGCAGACGTATTGCCACCTTAGTAAGGCACTTATGTAAATATTGTTGGTAAAGAAAGCTTGATGGCGGTCACACACATAATTACGATTGTGACATTACTTTCTGGGTCACTCAATTATGTCATATTATAATTATTATAATTATTTATATATTTTGTAATCATAAGATAGATAAAAAAATATAGGTACAGAATGTGCATTTGCTAAAAATATATAAATAGTATAAAAGGAATACTAGAAAAGGGCACATATAAAAAGTTATTAAAGTGTATAGCGATTAAAAGTTGTTATTTAAATGTAAGGTGTTGTGTACAGATAATTATGGTAAAACTTAACATTAATATAAATAATTACAGAAAACTGAAGCAATGTCATTTCTACCATATTTACAATTGATATTACAGCTGTTACGTAATATGGTCCTGACTTTTAAAAACACACGTACGATTAACTAAAAACATGAACTATATTGTTACAGTATCGAAGTACCATACCACCTGCTGAAAAGTGAACACAGTTTCTGTCTCACCTGTTTGATTGACAGCTGCAGCCTCAGTCTGAGTTGACCTTGACGTTTGACCTTCTGTTTTCGATCCTCATATAGATCAAACCACTGGTCACATCCACCGGCGGGAATATCCTGTGTGCAACAGAGGTGTGGTCACTCGTTGTACGCACTAACAAAAATGCCCATTCTACGGATGGTGGCACTGCACAAATACAAGGTACTTTCCTGAATTAAAGTATTTGTAAATGGCGGTTGTTTTCACATCATTCTGAAAAAAATTTATCATGCTAAAGCAAGTTAATAATAATAATAAGATAACTTATATTGTGCCTAAATCCTTGAAAACCAAGCTCAGAGGCACACCAAAACAAAAGGATTGGTCAATCTCAAAATCCATAAGCAGTATTCCAGTTGTCAACAACATTAGGGAGCTACGGTGGATAAGCAAGTTTGTAAAGATAAGTTTTTAAATGACGACGGAATATTGTAATATTTTCAACTGATCTAACACTAAGAGGGAGCATATTCCAAAGAGTTGGTGCTGCAGCAGAAAAAGCCCTACCGGGTAGTTCCAATGTTAGTGTTGACTCTAGGAACAAACAGTAGGTCAGAGCTAGATGATCGAAGCCGGATAGGTTTTCTTACAGGAGTAAGCAATGAATGCAAATAAGATGGCTGCTTACTGGAAGCCAATGCAAAGACTTCAAAAGTGGTACAGAGTGAGAAAACAAGAAAATATTAACATACCCCCCTCCCCACCCTTACCTGTATGCTAGCTCGATTACAGTTAGGTATAGACAAGTACAACAAAATGACAACTTTTAATTAATGCAAGGTTCTCTGTTCCATTACCCGGAAACACCCTAGGGTGGCAATTATTAGCAGGAAGTTGGCTGAATCAGTTGTATTTGATTAACTGTATCGCTATGGGGCGTGGGAACCACCAAACTTCAAAGGTACTTCTGGGCTGGGATGCTTGCCTCCACAGTAAGTGCCAATAATGGCTATTTACTATGTTAATGTTTTGTTGACCATTTTGAAAATTTTGTTGGAACAACATTCAAACTGCAAACATTGCTTTGGGCGTATTAAAAAAATTATTATTATTCAATGTAAACTAGCATAGGACAGTCCGTCATCTGAGAACCATCATCTTGAGTACTTGCCGGACAATCTTGAAAAATGCTGGTAAACAAATCTACGAGGTGAGAAAATGCAAAAACAAAACCCCACATTACTGAGAAATATTGAGACAACCCTTGTGACACCCTCTTACCTTCAATGGTACCCTGCATTGTCCAATCACGTTATCACCACCTCGCCCCTGGTCAATACTTGACCGCAGTGTACGGAACAGACTGTGACAAAGAAAGTGTGGCGTCATTATCATACTGAACGCTTTTCAATTAAAACAAATTCCTTCAGTACAGTTTATCAACAGTAACAGTTTGCATAATTATGGCAACATAACATTGAAAACTACTTCTCAAAATATGTATTTACACAAGAGCAATGAACAATGAAACTGACTTCAAAGTGGTATTAGTCTCGGGTGGTCCTCAACATAAGCCCCTTCGAGTTTTATAGGATATCCTTGGTTGCAGTATTTCTTTAATTTAAATCACTGTAATTACATTCAACAAATTGTATTATGATTGAATAAAGTTCTATTTATTCAAGTGCTACATATTTTGATTATGGATTTCTTAAGCACAAGTTTGTTTGGGTAGTTTTGACAGCATTTTATATTACATACACTGATACACCAGAACTGACTCCAACCAGTATATTATTACCTCTTAATTCCCGATGTTTTCTCAGGGTTCCCTCCTTTCTCTTGGCTTGGGTTTGTTTCGCTTGAGTCATCCCAGACAATAACATGTAATGCCTGGTTGTAATACTCATGTACATCGCTGCAAGCAAATGATAACAGACAACAATTACCTATTTATTACTTGGACAATCCACATTTGCTAAATATATGTTCAAATGATGGTAAAAACAAGTGGTTATATATATATTATATATATATATTATATGTATTGATTATGAACTGTAATAATAACTACTGTTCAACATATGTATGTGTTAATTAATTAACTAAGTATTAATTATTTAGTTAGTGTCTGGTTAATAATGTCTTACGTTATAAAATGTCCATCTCCATTTCTAAATAACAAAACCACTGAACATTAATGTGCGTGCGTGTGCATGTGCGTGCATGTGTGTATGAATATTTAGTAATATGAGTATCTAGCATCCAATTTACTTACTTGATACATATCTCAACAGAAATAAGTTTTTGAATTCTGACACTTCATAGTCCATTTTAGGGTAAAAACAACTGCAGATATTTAAAAGAAATAATTATCAAAGTTAATTTCACTATCATAACTTTGATCAATTGCTAAAAATAGACTGTTCCAGAGCTATCCATGCACTATATAATTTAAACATCAATGTATATGATTTGTAATGAGTTAAATGAGCAATGAGAGATTTAAGAGAATACTAACAATTGAAACTCTTCCTGCCATTTCGGACAGACTGTTCCTTTGATGGTTTGCGACTTTCTGACATCTTCTTGATACGAAGACTTGCGTCTCATGCGTAAGTTCGGGGACGAGTGAGGTGAAGGTCGCGGAGTCTTTGCAAACACAACTCCCAGAATGCAGTAGGGGTCTCGGGAATCTGAAATAGAAGTTCTCATTTGACTTGTGTCATATTAAAATCCATCTTACCAAATATCCTGTACAACAAAAATTAAGCAATCCGTTTAAAATAATAATAATCAAAAAAGCGAATAAACAATGTGAATAATTAAACAAACATTCGATATATATTCTGCATAGAGATTTCAGTGGCATACGATATCTAAATTTGGTGGCATTTCAAGTTCAATTAAGAATATAACTTAAAAAGGAAGTTGTTCTGTTGTCTTTAGTTTCTTTATAATCATCACTGAAAGCTTATATCGAACAGAAGCCAGAAATGTGTTCTATTTCAGTCAATAAACCCAACAACTATTTGGGTCACCATTAGGACTGGGTCAAAGTCTCCTGAATAGTGAGGTGACCTTATTAGTAGGACTAATTTCCATAACTCTACTGTTATGGGAATAATTTGGGACTGTCCATGTGTAACCATAAAAGCTATGTACGTATGGAAGAGGTGAGTGCATTAATGAGGTGGTTGTACTACTAAGGTGGCTGTATTACAAAGGTGACCATAATTTAAGGTTTAACTGTACATGTAATAATGAGGTCAACCTGGACAAAACATTACACCACACACAGGCCTGGGGGGCTGGCACCATGACAACTAATTCTACATAATTGGTCATTACCCATGAAAGTGAACCCAAAGTCAATCAGCAGCTAGGTGCCTTTTTTACAAGACTAAACATTAAGATAGCACCTACTGTACGGAAGTTTACCTAGATACATGATTTAAGGTCAAGCGAGGGGAGATAGTAGCCACCTCTACTCCTGATAAACCAAGTCTTTTTGTTTCCTTGTCTTTTATTACTGGAGTAAATGTTTTAAGGGTACACTGCCCGCCAAATTACTGTGTTCAATAAGCCCTAAGCATTGCTCACAACTGGAATATTTACACTTGCAAAATGTTCAAATTGAAAACAAAACATCCAAGTACAGTGGAACCTCCTTATTAAGGTCAGCCTTGGGACTGGTCAAAAGTGACCAGAATAGCGAGGTGACCATATTTGTGAGACAAATTTCCTATTCTTTACTATTATAGAAATAATTGGGGACCATCCTAGAGTAATTTCTATAGTAGACGTCCACAACTGGCACTTGTTATGGAGGATAGCCATCCTATCCACCAACGCCTTTAAAGGTTGTAATTCCTACACACCAAAGCACAAGTTGGTCAAAGTATGACTGATTCAGCAAACTGCCTGCAACGGATCATACAGCTTCGGTCTGAATGAGAACACAAGTTGGTCAAAGTATGACTGATTCAGCAAACTGCCTGCAACGGAACATACAGCTTCTGTCTAAATGAGAACACAAGTTGGTCAAATTATGACTGATTCAGCAAACTGCCTGCAACGGAACATACAGCTTCGGTCTAAATGAGAACACAAGTTGGTCAAAGTACGACTGATTCAGCAAACTGCCTGCAACGGAACATACAACTTCGGTCTAAATGAGAACACAAGTTGGTCAAAGTATGACTGATTCAGCAAACTGCCTGCAACGGAACATACAGCTTCGGTCTAAATGAGAACACAAGTTGGTCAAAGTATGACTGATTCAGCAAACTGCCTGCAACGGATCATACAGCTTCGGTCTAAATGAGAACACAAGTTGGTCAAAGTACGACTGATTCAGCAAACTGCCTGCAACGGAACATACAGCTTCGGTCTAAATGAGAACACAAGTTGGTCAAAGTATGACTGATTCAGCAAACTGCCTGCAACGGAACATACAGCTTTGGTCTAAATGAGAACACATATTGGTCAAAGTATGACTGATTCAACAAACTGCCTGCAACGGAACATACAGCTCTCGGTCTAAATGAGAACACAAGTTGGTCAAAGTATGACTGATTCAGCAAACTGCCTGCAACGGAACATACAGCTTCGGTCTAAATGAGAACACAAGTTGGTCAAAGTATGACTGATTCAACAAACTGCCTTCAACGGATCATACAGCTTCGGGCTAAATGAGAACACAAGTTGGTCAAAGTATGACTGATTCAGCAAACTGCCTGCAACGGAACATACAGCTTCGGTCTAAATGAGAACACAAGTTGGTCAAAGTATGACTGATTCAGCAAACTGCCTGCAACGGAACATACAGCTTCGGTCTAAATGAGAACACAAGTTGGTCAAAGTATGACTGATTCAACAAACTGCCTGCAACGGAACATACAGCTTCGGTCTAAATGAGAACACAAGTTGGTCAAAGTATGACTGATTCAACAAACTGCCTTCAACGGATCATACAGCTTCGGGCTAAATGAGAACACAAGTTGGTCAAAGTATGACTGATTCAGCAAACTGCCTGCAACGGAACATACAGCTTTGGTCTAAATGAGAACACAAGTTGGTCAAAGTATGACTGATTCAGCAAACTGCCTGCAACGGAACATACAGCTTCGGTCTAAATGAGAACACAAGTTGGTCAAAGTATGACTGATTCAACAAACTGCCTGCAACGGATCATACAGCTTCGGTCTAAATGAGAACACAAGTTGGTCAAAGTATGACTGATTCAGCAAACTGCCTGCAACGGAACATACAGCTTCGGTCTAAATGAGAACACAAGTTGGTCAAAGTATGACTGATTCAGCAAACTGCCTGCAATGGAACATACAGCTTCGGTCTAAATGAGAACACAAGTTGGTCAAAGTATGACTGATTCAGCAAACTGCCTGCAACGGATCATACAGCTTCGGTCTAAATGAGAACACAAGTTGGTCAAAGTACGACTGATTCAGCAAACTGCCTGCAACGGAACATACAGCTTCGGTCTAAATGAGAACACAAGTTGGTCAAAGTATGACTGATTCAGCAAACTGCCTGCAACGGAACATACAGCTTCGGTCTAAATGAGAACACAAGTTGGTCAAAGTATGACTGATTCAGCAAACTGCCTGCAACGGAACATACAGCTTCGGTCTAAATGAGAACACAAGTTGGTCAAAGTATGACTGATTCAGCAAACTGCCTGCAACGGAACATACAGCTTCGGTCTAAATGAGAACACAAGTTGGTCAAAGTATGACTGATTCAGCAAACTGCCTGCAACGGAACATACAGCTTCGGTCTAAATGAGAACACAAGTTGGTCAAAGTATGACTGATTCAGCAAACTGCCTGCAACGGAACATACAGCTTCGGTCTAAATGAGAACACAAGTTGGTCAAAGTATGACTGATTCAGCAAACTGCCTGCAACGGAACATACAGCTTCGGTCTAAATGAGAACACAAGTTGGTCAAAGTATGACTGATTCAGCAAAGTGCCTGCAACAGAACATACAGCTTCGGTCTAAATGAGAACACAAGTTGGTCAAAGTATGACTGATTCAGCAAACTGCCTGCAACGGAACATACAGCTTCGGTCTAAATGAGAACACATATTGGTCAAAGTATGACTGATTCAACAAACTGCCTGCAACGGAACATACAGCTCTCGGTCTAAATGAGAACACAAGTTGGTCAAAGTACGACTGATTCAGCAAACTGCCTGCAACGGAACATACAGCTTCGTTCTAAATGAGAACACAAATTGGTCAAAGTATGACTGATTCAGCAAACTGCCTGCAACGGAACATACAGCTTCGGTCTAAATGAGAACACAAGTTGGTCAAAGTATGACTGATTCAACAAACTGCCTGCAACGGAACATACAGCTTCGGTCTAAATGAGAACACAAGTTGGTCAAAGTATGACTGATTCAACAAACTGCCTGCAACGGAACATACAGCTTCGGTCTAAATGAGAACACAAGTTGGTCAAAGTATGACTGATTCAGCAAACTGCCTGCAACGGAACATACAGCTTCGGTCTAAATGAGAACACAAGTTGGTCAAAGTATGACTGATTCAGCAAACTGCCTGCAACGGAACATACAGCTTCGGTCTAAATGAGAACACAAGTTGGTCAAAGTATGACTGATTCAACAAACTGCCTGCAACGGATCATACAGCTTCGGTCTAAATGAGAACACAAGTTGGTCAAAGTATGACTGATTCAACAAACTGCCTGCAACGGATCATACAGCTTCGGTCTAAATGAGAACACAAGTTGGTCAAAGTATGACTGATTCAGCAAACTGCCTGCAATGGAACATACAGCTTCAGTCTAAATGAGAACACAAGTTGGTCAAAGTATGACTGATTCAGCAAACTGCCTGCAACGGATCATACAGCTTCGGTCTAAATGAGAACACAAGTTGGTCAAAGTACGACTGATTCAGCAAACTGCCTGCAACGGAACATACAGCTTCGGTCTAAATGAGAACACAAGTTGGTCAAAGTATGACTGATTCAGCAAACTGCCTGCAACGGAACATACAGCTTTGGTCTAAATGAGAACACATATTGGTCAAAGTATGACTGATTCAACAAACTGCCTGCAACGGAACATACAGCTTCGGTCTAAATGAGAACACAAGTTGGTCAAAGTATGACTGATTCAACAAACTGCCTGCAACGGAACATACAGCTTCGGTCTAAATGAGAACACAAGTTGGTCAAAGTATGACTGATTCAGCAAACTGCCTGCAACGGAACATACAGCTTCGGTCTAAATGAGAACACAAGTTGGTCAAAGTATGACTGATTCAGCAAACTGCCTGCAACGGAACATACAGCTTCGGTCTAAATGAGAACACAAGTTGGTCAAAGTATGACTGATTCAGCAAACTGCCTGCAACGGAACATACAGCTTCGGTCTAAATGAGAACACAAGTTGGTCAAAGTATGACTGATTCAGCAAACTGCCTGCAACGGAACATACAGCTTCGGTCTAAATGAGAACGCATGCAATTGTTATCTACTGGGTGAAAAACACAGCTCAACTTTCATTATATATTACAGCAGGTTTGCAGAATATCTGCTTGGTGGATATTTTTTAATTCTCAATATAAAGTTCCACAATTGTGCCATAGTAGGCCTGGTTTGGTAAGGAAGTAAAAACACACAGATATATTATAAGGCTCACAGACACAGAGCCAATTACAAAAATGTCCCTTCCTCAACCAGTGCCAATGTAGCTGCTATCTTAGAATACATATCACCTTTCAAACTTCAATATAATACGTGACCCTCCACAACTACCTGGGTGCTAAGTGGCAAAATTGTCTAACTGAGTTTCGCACCTTTTTTGAGTCCACATATTATAAGCTTCAAAAAGATATCTCATTTGTTGAAATATATTCAGTAGTTTTTTTATTTATTGCTAAAAACAGAAGCAAACTTTAAACAACGTTTTGAGAAAAATAGGTGGAAACAGTAATGCCCATAGCAACCATACTTACAGCATTTTATTAGTTTTGGATTATTGTTCGATGAAAATAAACCAGACATTGAAAGAATTATACGGTGTGCATTTCTGCAAAATAATAAAATGAAAGGTCATGACCTTGACAGCTATTTTTGGCTCTCACGCAGAATAGGCCTGTGGGACTTCATACCTAGTTCACTGTGGCAGGTCACATATAGTTTTAAATATTTCTTCATGTAAGAACAACTTATTTTTCTACAAATAATCATATCTCCTAGATCTTACCATCACATCAGCACGTGTCCAATAGCATTCTCTTAAAGAAGAGTGAGCATTAAAAGCACCTACCAGTGATACAGTTAGGTTTCAAATTCCGAGCTTCGACTAGTTGTACACTGACGACAATGCTTGATGGCTGAAAGAGAAATACAGCTTCCTGTAAAACAACAGCTACATTTGTGAAGAAATCGATCATAGTCATCACTCACAAAATTTACATTTGATATGCAGATTTTGCACATCCTTATTCTATTTGATGACGTCCCACAATGAGTCAGGAAATCTCAGAATTTCACTTACAGTTTTTTATTGAAGACATGATTATAAAGATGACAAAGCCAGCCGTAATGGTAAACCATGTGGAAATAAAAAATAGCTCTGAATGTAATAAGACAGGGTTAATACAGTAAACATGGTACATTTTGTCATTAAATTGTATACATACTTTACTGTGATTTTCCCATTTGAAACAAATCCATATAAAAACTGTAAACAGCTATGCAAAAATATCCTAAAATCTCCAAAACTATGTAGTACCCTTATGTACTAGTGGGGTCACCAGACTCCAAGTCATTTCAAGTTGATGTAAAAGTTTGTTTTCGATATCACCTGATTGACCAGAAAGGTTGAAGCCGAAATATTAATTCTGGTCGAAGTAAAAAAATCAACTCCATAGAGGCCCTAAGGGGTACATTTCCGCAAAAATATTGAAACAGTTTAATGTTTTGGCTACAACTTTTCAGGAGACATAGAAAAGTAAACTTTTATGTCAACTTGAAAGTAGAGTGAAATTTTAACTTTAGCAATGCTGATTCTCCAATGTACAGGAAATATGTCTACAAGGATCAACAATTGTGAAGTGGTTGCCATGGTAACAGAGTGTTGGACTCACACCGCCGATACACAGAAGTAGGTCACACGCAACAAGTTGATATAAATGTGGTCAAAACTTATCTGCACACAATATATTCATAGTTGGTCATAATGAGAAGAGTTTTGGCACCTTCAACAGTTGCAGTTCACTGGAGATGGACTGTCGCTTTTCTACTCCAAAGCCAAAAACCTGCAAAGACATCCAAAAATCAGAAAGGGTTTTCAAAATTTGAAACCAATTTATTACAAAATAATTAAATTTTAAAAACAAACTTTTCAGTACTGTTAGATTGTATATTTTATTACTAACATTACATTTTTTAAAGATTTATTGATATATTTTTTGTCAGTGGATATGTGATTTAAAATTTATTTCTACATATTTGATACCATTGGTGAAAATGTAATTCTTTTAGTGACTATTTGACTCTATCAGTGCATATTTGATTCAATCGGTGCATGTTTGATTCTATCGGTAGACATTTCATTCTATCAAATCTATCAATAGATATTTCAACCTATCAGTTGACATTTGATTATTTTTTCTATCAATGGATATTTGATTCTATCAAAAGGATATAATATTATTTGATTCAATCAGTGGATATTTGATTTTATATGCAGACATATACTAGTGGATATATGTTTCTATCAGTTGATATTTGGTTATATAAATATCAGAGGATATTTGATTAGCTACAACTGAAACACGTTTCGGTCAGAGATTACAATTTCAGGGGTGATAAATAAGTGCATGACCTCTGCTCCATGGTGAGAAAAGCGCAGTGGAGATAGACAGAATTTAGACTTGACAGATGGACGCATGTCTAGTCACTCTGCTGACAGGATAAGCCACAGATAGACATATGGAGAGATTACGGGTAACCACAACAGGCGTACGTGTGGCATTCTACATCCGCTAAGTCTGTTCGGAAAGTGTGGCAGTGCAGACAGGTTCTGTTTCAAATGAATAGCTGTATGACTACTTTCAACACACTGTATTTAAGAGATCCAACTTGTGATATATTTTCATGAGCTGAAACCTTTAGATCTTCCAATCCATAACAATTTATGAATAATGGATCTTTGCCTGTTGTATTGATGTTGGTATTGTATCGTTTTTATGTCCTTATTGTCCTCATTGTTCTTGTTGTCCTTATTGTTCTTGTTGTCCTTATTGTTCTGACTGTTCTGATTGTTCTTATTGTTCTTATTGGTGTTTTTGGTTTTACTGGTTTTATTGTTTTATTATTTAGACGTATTGTTTCTGGTATCAGTCCAGTTACTGGGTCCACTGGACCTGTTGGAATCTGAATCAATACAACACAATAAAAAAATTACAATGCATGATGCACATTTCAAGAGACAGTCTGTTCCGTCACCTGGAATCAACCAGGGGTGGTAATTATTAGCAGGAAGTTCACTGAATGAGTTGGCATTATCCCACTCTGCAGCTTCAAAGGTGTTTGCAGGTAGGGACACCTGCTTCCACAATGAGTGCTATTAGCGGCTATTTACTACGTGAATGATTTGTTCACATTTTGAGCGTTTTGTGGATGCAACATTCAATCTGAGAACAATGTTTCCAGCTTGTTAAACACAATCTGGCGGACAGTTTACCTCCAATATCATATACTGTAGGATTAATTTTATCATGAATAGTTTGTTACAAACTGAGGAACAAACAAATATAGTTTAATTTACGTTGATTTGTCATTTTATGAAATATCTCCAGTGTCAATCACAACTGACTATGATAAATACATTAATGTCATCTTTTAAAAATATATGTATAATTAGTTATGAAATGGACCAATCATAATATTGTGTAACCTACTGCGAATAATATGAGATTTTAAAGAACTTATGTTTTATTGAGACGTGGTGTATTATTGTTTCAATATTCCGTTACTCAGTTTTATTTCTGCAAGTTAAATCCTTATCTTTAAAATTAGATAAACCAGTTAGCAAGAAAATTACCAATAATTAGGAAAGTACAAATGTGTGTAACCACTTCAGTTTAATCATGGCTTTTCCCCATCATAAGTTAAACAGTGCTATTGCGAATCAATCCTTAATAATTTTTGCCTTACTAAAATTTAACTAAGAATACATTCCAACAGGAGGATGACTATGTGTATCCCACACAAATATTTATCAAGACATCTGACTTGAGTAATGTTCTGTATCCCTAATCCCCACATTAAACAATTTACCACAAGTATTACGCAAGCCCGGAATCCCATATCAGTCATGCCCACTCCCGATCTTTTCCAGTTCGTCTTCACTAACAGTTATGTCTGGTACCAAATTAGGAATGGTGCTACATATGTGGGCATTGTTTGACATTTCATGCCCTAACAATCTAAAATATTTATACATCTGACATTACAGTACCATTTATGAAATAATTTATGATGCTGACACATGACATATTTTGTAATTATATCCACTGTTGTGAACTGCATTTTGTGTAATTAGTAAAATATTTGAGCTGGCTTAAATATAATGCAAATTTTCTTAAAAACAGAATACATTTATAAACTTATATTGCCACCGAGTATAAATAAAAAATATATATTTTACTAACTGTAAATCAAGCAAATTTTAATTATCAATATGACAACATGATAACTAATACAAAAAACTTGATTAAATACACGTTATTGAAAGTGTAAAACAAAAACAATCAATAATCAAATAGAAAATATTACATTAAACAGTACTAAAAAATCAATGTGAATTAATTAACAGAAGACTTGTTGTTGATTTTATATAAATGATTCCATTTGTCTATTATGATTCCAATTCCACCCAATTATAACAATCCTGATTCTGATACCAAAACATTTGTTATTCCAAATCCGAGTCCACCCACCCTTTGCAGATTCAGATTCTAATTGTAACACACATTTTAAATATAATATACAATTTATAGTAGGGACTTTTACTTAGTTCTTTTGAAATCTTCTGTGATGTTGGCACTTTGAACCTGATCCTATATAACCCATTTCATTCTGACAGCTAGTTAGCTGGCCACATTGCTCAGATCTGGACAAAATTACCAATTTACAGTTGTGATAAATTATTTCAACGGGTGGGTCACATACTAATTTTTTGCCAGGTTTTGGTTGAAGAAAAGTGTATAAACCCTTACATTTCTGGAATCAGAAGAGAATTGCCTACATGATGGTGTTAACATTGTTTGTATAGAGTGAGCATAGAAGAAGTTATCTCAAGGTGAAGAAGAAGACTGAAAAGCAATAATAATAAAAACAGATTGTACATCAACTTTGGACTTGTTTTACCTGTATACAACCACTCAGGATGGTCATACATCCAATGAGAGAAATCTGCCAAATTCATTTCTTCAAACAGTGGTAAAAATGTCATGTAAATATCTTGTTTCAGTCGGAAGTTACACATTTCTGAATGAATGTTGTCGAGTATGTGAAAAGATATCTTTCCTGACAGGGATTCACCAACGCTTCAATTATAATATTTTTTCAGGCAACTGTTGAAGAAAAGTGTATAAACCCATACATTTCTGGAATCAGAAGAGAATTGCCTACATGATGGTGTTGAAACTGTTTCTGTAGAGTGAACATGGAGGAAGTTATCTCACGGAGAAGAAGAATGAAAGAAATAAAATAAAAACAAAATGTGTACACAGACTTGGGGCTAGTTTTACCTATATATAGCCACTTAGACATATCATATATCCAGTGAGAGAAACCTCCCAAATTAATTTCTTCAAACAGTGGTAAAAATTTGATGTAAATGTCATATGTCAGTCCAAAGTTATAGTTTTTAGAATGGAAGTCATCACGTACAAAAAAATTTTAATTTCCTTACAGTAATTCACCATTGCCATTGCCTTGGCATTGCAGTTTCCAATGAAAACGAATTACAACACAAGATATAATGTGCATAATAAAATTTAATGAAACAATAACCCTTCACCGAACTAAGGTAATAATGTCCATGACACTGTTCATGACATCGGCGATGTCACAGTTCATATTGTTCCCGTCACTGACTGCCAAGTGCCAACTCACAAGTTGAACAGGCTGTGGAAGTGCGTACAGACACACTGCAAGCTGTTGGCATATAAAGAATGTGTAGTTTCCTATTTAGTTTACTGCTAATGCCATAAAATGAGCACACGTTTTTCAAATTGTTCTAAAACTATATAGCAGAATACGAGTTATTTTAACCAGCTTTAACAACACTGCCAACCAAAACATAAGCTACTGTGAGAATACAATAAACCTATAACCTGGCTGCTGGCATCATGCCAGGAACATATCCTGTCACCATTCCACATGTGTTTATGTTGGAAGTGTCAAACTGGACAGCTGCAAAGACCAGCCAATTGGCTCAATTCAAAGGAAAACTGACTAGGTTAACAATTTATCTGCTGCCAGCTGCCTGCTCAGCCCTGGCCACAGCTTTAACCCGAGATACACAGAAAGTTTTTCCACGTCCTTAACTGAAA
Source organism: Paraescarpia echinospica (assembly GCA_020002185.1). NCBI lineage: Eukaryota > Metazoa > Annelida > Polychaeta > Sabellida > Siboglinidae > Paraescarpia > Paraescarpia echinospica. Next base: position 31,701,574 of record CM034539.1, on the reverse strand, counting down.
AAAAGTCAGAATAAATGGGATAAAAGAGTGGCAGTCACACATGCCATATGAGACTTGTTGTATAACAACATGGGTATTAAGTTGCAAATTTGTGAAATGGAGTTGTTTACCTTATTGGATTCCATAGATCATAAGCTTTACCTCGTTTGTTGAAATATGTTCAGCAGTTACTGCTTAAATTAAAGCAACCTTAAAAAAGTTATGCTTTGATATAAACAAGGTAATTTTGACTTGCACTATATATTTTTTTAATATGTGGGTTTGTAAATCTATGTTTAATATGTGAGTTTGTAAATCTATTTATTAGTTTTGGATTACTTATCGAGGAAAATAAAATGGACACTGAAAGATTAGATTTTAAGCTACACAGGGTATGCACTTTTGCTAAAATCATTAAATGATGGGCCATGGCCTATATAACTATTTTGGGATCATGTGCACTTACTACCAGGTTCACTGTGGAGTGTCACATACTGTTTAGCTGAAATCCATGTTTTTTATTTGAAAATCCATACAAATCTGTTTTACATTTTGCATTGGTAAATTGTCACCTGCTATCTGCCAAGCTATGAAATAGATATAAAACCTACTTTACTAGCTTTTGTTGTGAACCTACCTAGCATCTAGATACTCTTCACCCAACGTAATATTTGAAGCAAATCTATATTAAAATCGGACATGGCCATATCCCTCTCCAAATACCACAAAACCTGTATTGTACATGATATCTGAACAATGTTGCAGCTTTATATGTATACGTATCCTTAATTAATATAAATCACACTAATGGTAAATTTACTTTCACATCCTAAACAAGTGTCAGAAAAAAAGTAAAAAACAGAATGGCAGTTCAATCACTGTTCAATTTTCCAAGTTTCAAAATTGTGATGGTTACGATTTTGTCAAGTTTTGCAAGCTAGCTTGTCACCAGTCTTCAACACTTAAGCTGAAAAGTTGGTGGTCAGTAGGACCTACAACTTTGTAAAGTTGGTATCAGCAGAACCTTCAACTTTGTAAAGTTTGTGGTCAGCAGAACCTTCAACGTTGTAAAGTTTGTGGTCAGCAGAACCTTCAACTTTGTAAAAAAGTTTGTGGTCAGCAGAACCTTCAATGCTGTAAAGTTTGTGGTCAGCAGGACCTTCAACATTGTAAACTTTGTGGTCAGCAGAACATTCAAAGTTGTAAAGAATGTGGTAAGCAGAACCTTCAACTTTGTAAAGTTTGTGGTCAGCAGAACCTTCAACATTGTAAAGTTTGTGGTCCCACTCAAAGATTGGTGGTCCACACAGCAACATAAAATGCAAACAATATATGAATCATCAGTTTTGGACATGCATGATATTCAATAATTGCTGAAAAGATTGTGGTCATGCGGGCAACAATTTTTAAAAAGTTACTAGCTGGATCAGAAAGTTGATGGTCTCTGGCCTCCAAACCAACAGTAATTTTGAAAACTGTTTATGATTAACTCATGTGAAAAACATGAAGAGTTTAAAAAAAAACAATCAGAATTAAAACTGCTACAGATGTATTAAAACAGTTGTTAAACTGAAAGTCACCAGGGCACTAAATAAATAATTTTAAAGGGAGTTTGTCAGTTCTGTTCTAATGTAATCATTAGCAGGAAGTTGGTTGAATGAGATGCACTTAGTCCCAATTTGGTCAGGATCATCGAATGAGCAAACTTCAAATCAACAAGTACCAATAAATTCCAATAATGCCTTTATATCAATTTAATGATCTGTTTATAATTTGAACATTCCGCAGGTGCAACTTTCAAATTGCGAACATGTTTCAGGTTTATTAAATGAACTATTAGGAGTGGACAGTGTATCTTTAAATATCTATACACTTGGTCAAGTCTATAGGTTTCAAATTTAAGTAGTTAATCAGTACATGTCATAATATGATTAGCAGCTTTGTTTAAGGAAGCATTTGTATAATTCTCTTTATGAATTTAAATGAATGATGAATTAAAAAATAAAAATTATTGTGTTAGTATAATTCATAACCACATCAACGTGGTTGTAGATTCTCTATCCTATTTGTTATATTTCTATCATAAATGAATTCATAAACATATTCCTGGATTGATACAACAGTAAATATTTAATAGAGAAACATATTTCTAGTGGCGGGCACAAGGACCACGTAAAAAATTAGCCCTGCTACAGTGGTGAATATTAAAGTGTGGGGCATCAGTAAGTTACTTTTATATTTTGTGGCCATAAATTGGAAAGAATTGGATTGAAGTTTATTTTGAAATAACACATTAATATGTCACCAGAAAAAAGTTTAAATATGCAGTTATTAGTGAACACATCTGTATTTTTATACACAAACCAAACATTTTAAATAAATTTAAATTGACCATTTCTACTACTATAATACACCTTCCCTTTCCAAATGTGAAGAGGTTTGTTTGGGTTTTTCTATACCAGCAAATAAACCTTAGATATATCTGATAAGAAATCTCATACATGTGCAGTTTATGTAATCCAGAAAAAATGCACCAGAATGGTTTTAGACACGAATCTCTTTTTATACATAAACCATAAATGTTATACTGTTAAATAAGTTGAATCATCCCATCCACTGCCTTCCCTTTCCATGTGTGAAAAGCTTGTTTGGATCTTGCCATACCAGCAAACATAACACAGACATTTCATATAATAAATCGCAATGTTTATGTAATCCAGGAGTAATGCACCTGTAAGATTCTAGAAACACATCTATGTTTTATATATCAACAATAAATTTCAAACTATTAAACAATCACTTTTACCACTACATACCTTTCCTTTCCATGCGAGAAAGGCTTGTTTTGGTTTTGTCATACCAACAAACACCATACGTACGTTTCAGATAATAAATCCCATTTGATGTTAATGTAATCCAGAAAAAATGCACAGGGATCTAATATCACATATATTTGTATACATAAATTAAACATTTCAAACTGTACAATAATCACTTTTATCACTACATACCTTTCCTTTCCACGTGTGAAAGGCTTGTTTGGGTTTTGCCATAGCAGAAAAGACAGACGCTTCAGTCAATAAATCCCATGAGATGTTTATGAAATCCAGAAATAAAGTGCACCGTTCTCCTTGTACCTTATGTAGCCAACCTACACAGGGCGGTGCAAACTTCCTACTGACTGCGACATTGGGAAATCTTTATAGGGATCTGCCTATGACGTAGGTGCTGCATTCTTCTGTTGCTGATGTCACTGAGGGAACACCCGCCCACTATTCCCAATGGGATACAGGGATCTTATGGGAAATACGCTCCGGCCAGGAATAGAATTGAGAGTGGGTGGGAAGGGTGTCTATGTTGTGGCCACATTGGTGAAGTGTGGTCTGGTTAATTAACTGTCCTTAAGAGTGAGTATATTTAGAACAGGAAGGGATGCTGGGATACAGACGACCTATGGATTTCCAAATTCACAATATTACAGGATTTTTTTATAGGGATACGTGGATGTATCCTGTTTTAATAAGTACTTGTTTCAAACATCAGTATTTATTTATTTATTCAATATAAAATGTAGGTTTGTACATATATACAATATTATTAGACATATAAGGATGACAAAAGACAGTGCAAGTGTTTCTATTGTGGTCCTTGTAAACATGTGACAAGAATAAGTCGCCATAGTGATGAATTCTTGTATTCATCGCACTTATCAATTTAAGGGACACACAGCAGTCAAACAGCAACTAGGTTTGATGCCGACAGATTTCTGATAAAATGCAGCAGATTTATTTGGTCTTGGCATATAATGACACTCGATCAGAATAGGAATACCGTAGGCTGGTTAACAGATAAAAATTTAGACTGATTTATACAGAGTCAAAAATACGGAGAAAATGCCACATGGCTGACTAAGTGAAACTGAGACTTACTTTTATGCAGAAATAGATCCCTCTATCATAAATGACCACACCAAAAGGCAACAGTATGACAAATAACAAGGGTAATTAGAAACCTAAAACAGTTAGTGACACTTGCTACATTACTGCTGTGGTCTGTGTTGCTTAACTTCCTGTTTTTCCCACGTCAAGGTTTATTGTAAATCAATCTGTTAAACTTAGATAAGATGACAAATTAATGTTGCCACTTATTTATCATGAATACTCTATCAAATAACTACTAGTTTCAAGTAAACCTTGAAAAATTAATGGTTTCCTGTCAAACTCCTGATAGATTAATTAATTGATTTATGGGAAATACTGATTATATTCATAAAAAGTTACATTTAATTTTTATCTGTATTAGTTTGTATAATTTTGGTCAACATATGAATTTAATTTATTTGCAACAAACACATAATTACTAGATACTTTGAAATATGAATATATTTATTTTATGAAGTATAAGAATCTTGTCAACAATGTCAGCAGAAACAGTGACACCTGACAACTCTGAATTAAATATAAATTAACAAAATAATGAATAAATTTGACACTTATTGAAGATACACCAGCATAAGTACACTTAGCAGAATAGTTGCTCATAATATGAAGACATCAAAGTGCCAAAAATGTGTAACATTAGGCCCTACCTACACACAATTAGATTGTTTAGTTCTATAAATTTCTATTGTGAAACTATTTCTGGTGTTTATATAAACATACCAGTTTTTTCGTATTGCTATCATTTGACCAAACCCACAAACTCTGCACTTTGGTCAGTTAAATATAAAAACAGAAATGGTTTTAGTTTCAAGGTGTGGTGGTACAAATTTACTAACACAGATAACAGATAAAAGACGAGAGACAAAGTTTTGTCTGTCTATGGGTGGACCTGTCCACATCCACTGGAGCAAACCCTGGAGGGTGAGGGTGGGTATTTGGGAGGGTGCAAAGTGTAGGGCGACAGGCCAGAGCCCTGAAACAGCCTCAGTGAAACCCAGTAGCTTCAGCCTACGCCCTGTGACGTCAGAAAGGGTGGTTCTAAAAGACACCTGGGAAGGGTAGAGATGTATGTCCCTGACCTGTCAGGGTTTTAGGGTCATTAAATGTGTCAGCGGTCTTGTGACACCATCTGTTTTCAATGTCTGCATCCAATATTCTTAGGTCATTGCTCGTAAGACTTACTGATGTTGACTGTCACTATGGATACTAATTTGAATGTTGTCTGAAGATGTCAATGTTTACATTTACAAACATAATTACTTAAGCAAATTGTGCATTTACCTCACTGTGAGCTCCTAAGACCAATTCTACTCTTTAATCTCTATTTTCCCCTTAATATTGATCTTTGATAATAAAAATGTTCAACACCAGGACGTGCAAGCAGAACTTCCGGCTGAGTAACACAGAAATATCGTCCGCTGTGACACGGCCGTGGCTTTTAGCATATAAAAAACACTGGCTGTTTAATGATGGCTTTTTATGCGCTCGTCACCTTAGTGAGGCACCCAGGACGAATCATCAACCGTTTCCTGTCATGTATGTGGGAGAACATTCCGGGCACACACTGGACTGACCAGCCACCTCCGGATCCACCAAAATCAATAAAAAATTAACCAACCCAGGACAACAATGAAATATGGTTTCATCGCTTGCGAAGGGCAAACAACGCCCAGACTTCACAGGCAGTGGGAAGTTTTTCAGATAACTTAGATAATGTGTGCCTTTGAAGGTTAAATTTTAAAGAAACAACTGCATGACATACTACACCGAAACCACAAAACGTAAACAAGCAAGACTGGGTGGTTTCCAGAGAGTGGTGAACCCTGGAATGGTGAATCCTGTACAATGTTGCGGGAGAAGCATTTATGCAATGCAACAAGACAACACCAGATATGGGAGAAATGTGGCCAGAATAACCTTCTGACATTTATTTATTACTCACCAGATAATTGGATGAGTTATTAGCTAAAAACACAATACAATCAAATATGGGCCATTTATTTTACCTATACATTCTAAAAACAAGGCCCACATTATAGAATACCATATCTAAATTATAAAGTATCTATAAAACATATAAAAAGGAACCGTGTGCAAATCAATGGCAATGTAAATTCTAAAAGGATGTATACCAGGTATAAAGTAAATTTTTAGAAGTAAAGTAAAATGTACAGTATCCAGTCCTTTGGACTGCTCAAAACACTTTACACTTTACTCCATGGCAGACCTGTTCAACTGAACACCATCCCGACTTCTCTGTAAAGAATTCAGCCATGCTGCAATTAATGCGAGAAGACTAAATATTCATACACAAGTATCCACCACTCTTTAAAGCCAGGTACTCATTTAGACAGCTGCATGAACTGGAGCAATGCCGTGTGAACAAACTTGCCCAGGGTTCAACACGGCAGCATAGGATTCAAACCCGCATTCTCTCGATTGAGTCCGATGCTCTAGCCACTGTGCCACTCTGCTCCACAATAGGCAGCAGACACATGTACAGAAAATATTAACATTTATTTGGGCGTAGATATATATAGTCACGTTGTACAAGTCCCCACATCATGTCTCGGTTTCCTACTTCATTCAGGATTATACCAAGACAGCATTAATGAAGAATTTTTCTGTCTCCCTTTCAATGTTCAACTTGCACAAATAAGTTCCCCGCATATCGTCGCCTTAATGATTTAATGGATAAGCGATGTCCCGCACACTGCCACCTAAATAATTTACTGGCTACCTATCAGTCAACAGTTTCCCACCTATCACTGCAGCTTAATGATTTGCCCAACAGGTAATAATTTAAAACAAGGAAATACATATTTGTAACTTTATATGTGCCCAAGTTAAACGGTGTTACCCATTTAATGGCACCTTAATGATTTATCTGAGAAGCAACAATTTCAAGTGAGGAAATATCTGTAACCTTATCTGTGTCCAATGTCAACATGAACATGTTTAAAGCATTTATGGACATATAAATAATGGTAACTACTCTAGTTCCTTCTACCAAACTAGTAATATAAATAGTAACTACTCCCATCTACCAAACAAGTCGTTATCAACCAGTTAGTTGTTTCTACGTATGCTAGCAGTTAGCAGTCACTAATAACATAATTTTTACAACTTATTATATTACCTATTAGGTATGTTGTTAGCTCCAAACGACTGGAAGTTTGTAAACTTGATAACCTGATCAATGATTGCTTGAAAATATCAGGTTGTACACAAACACTATGTAGCAACCTGTGAAACTGTAATTAGCGTAATGTTTTCGGTCATTTCAGAGGATAATCAGAGGAGGAAATGGTGCATTCCAATCTAATCTACCGGAAACTGGTGTCAGTGTCATAAATAGACAAGGTTGTACAGAGTGAGCAATGTTTATTATTAGTTTAGCTCATGGCCCATTCAGAATAATAATGATTCATATTTCTATTTAAAAGTTCCTTAACATTAAGTACACTTTGTGTGTTCATAATTATACTGACTAATTATTTTCACATGTACTAGAACAGAAAATATCTAGTTAGCCTAGAGTGTCTATCAAGAATACATAATTTCAAAGCACATAAAGCAACAGCTAGAAAGTTGTGTAAGTCTAGGTAGATGTAATGATGATGGAATGTATTATTACATAACAATGTACCAAAAGCACTTATAATTTAGGTTCATGTTTTGAGGTTTGGGGGTGATGGGTGGGTGGATGGTCACATTGGTATGTGATTATAGTTATATGTATATGTCAAAGTTAAGCCTTTTGTATCTTTTTCTTATTTGCTTTATATACATATTTGATTCTTTTGATTTGCCTAAATTTAAATGTGCTCAACAAATAAAAAGTTAATTAAAAACAAATTCATTATAAAGAAATTAAAAATGATTAATTACTTAAATGATAATAATACGGATATATCATAAAAATTATAACCTGATAACAACAGACGTTATGCAGTTATAACCACAGACCATGTGGTGGTTAAATAATGTCATTGGCATTGCTTTCATCAGATCATGTGCTGGTTAAATAATGTCATTGGCATTGCTTCCATCAGTTCATGTACTGGTTAAATAATGTCATTGGCATTGCTTTCATCAGATCATGTGCTGGTTAAATAATGTCATTGGCATTGCTTTCATCAGATCATGTGCTGGTTAAATAATGTCATTGCCATTGCTTTCATCAGATCATGTACTGGTTAAATAATGTCATTGCCACTGCTTTCATCAGATCATGTACTGGTTAAATAATGTCATTGGCATTGCTTTCATCAGATCATGTACTGGTTAAATAATGTCATTAGCATTGCTTTCATCAGATCATGTACTAGTTAAATAATGTCATTGGCATTGCTTTCATCAGATCATGTACTGGTTAAATAATGTCATTGCCATTGCTTTCAACAGATCATGTACTAATTAAATAATGTCATTAGCACTGCTTTCATCAGATCATGTACTGGTTAAATAATGTCATTGCCATTGCTTTCATCAGATCATGTACTGGTTAAATAATTTCCCCTACACTGATTACATCATGTGCTGGTTAAATCATTTCATTGCAATCATTATAATTTGATCAATTAACTAAATTAATAAACCATGTAAACTGCTAAAATCACAATTCAAAGCATCAGAATTAAGAAAGGCTTCATGTTATAACCACGAACCAATGCCAAATAAATTGTTACAAATTGTTCTTTGATGGTGTAAACACATACCTCTGTAAGGTGTCTGGCGAGGTCAGGAGGTCGACACCCTAGGCTTGTTCCAGGAGCCCCCAAGGGGTGAATCACGCTCTGGAGGACTTGCCGGTATAAGTATTCATCCTACGAATAAAAGGTAGACAAATAAATGTCATGTCAAATTTTTAAAATGTTAAATAAAAACGGTAAATATAAATTTAGTAATACACTGTAAACATTAGCAAAGCTATTAGCAAGAGAAATGGGAAACAAGTGTTATTTAAACATACTGTACCAGTTTATTCCACATTTGTGTTTTAACCCATGTATAGAACTTAAATTTCCATAACCACAGTGCGCTTGATGACTATGTAGTATGTAAACAAATTATATTTTTCATTGGGATTTAATATTCCATTACTGAGGCCTGAGCGCAGACAGATGAGATGATTGTCTAATATTAGTAATAACAACACAGAGGTTTGCCCATAAAACTTAAAAGTACAGGGTCAAGCCTCAAGCCTCAAGGTGTACATGTTTTATGAATGAATCAGCTATCTAACAACTAAAGTAACTAAACAAGTCACAATTTATAATCTTATTAATTATGTATACACAAATAGGTGCATGGCAAGTCGGCAGCTACCACAGAAAGTAAGAGGAAAAAAATACGAAAACTTGGAAATTAAATCAAAAACTAACGCTAACAAAATCAACTCTAAACACAAAAAGATTCTACATAAAACATTAATCAAAACATCTCAAAATAAATTACTTCATAAATATTTTTGATGAGGCGGAAAACTACAAGCAGGCCTATTTGTTGACAGCAATACTCAGCAAATACGTAACCTCCATTTAACCTCTGCTTAGCACTTCCATACTCAACAACATGTGCCAGATGCCCAGACATGGTCCTGGATTGTGATGACTTTGTAAACTCGAAGCATCAACTAACAATGTTATCCGGACACTCTTACTCTTAGCCCTGAGTCACGCAACCTTAAAAACAGGTGCACAGCTGGTGTGTCAAGGCGAAATGTTTGCCCAATGTTTACAGCTCTGGAATCCAATACATCAATCCAGTCATCAAGCGTGCATGTTTGCTGATTCTGCGAATTAGTCAGATTGCCATGAAAAAATACTATCAAGAGACGATGTAAAATTTGAGTCAAATAAATTCATAATATGATGCTTTAAAAGTCATGCATGAACAAGAAAAGTAATTTTTTATACTATCTGACAAAATCACCCCGGCGTATCCTACCCTAATTACATTGGGGTTGATGTTTAAATTACTGTATGTATGTATGTATGTATGTATATAATGCGCCGCGCGTGCGTGCGTGCGTGCGTGCATGCGTGCGTGTGTGCACCTTGTGGCTGTCTCGACTGTGACATCTGAAGACGGGGGGGGGGGTGCTTTAAAACTAAATTTGCCGCCGCGCCGTTTGTTACTGGGAGGGGGGGGGCAGAAAACCATATGTCTGCCTTCCAATTGCATACACATTTCCTAGGGGGGCAGCTGCCCCCCACCCCCTGTTCCCGCGCCTATGTGTATATATATATTTGTTTATATTAATTTGCTATGGTTTTTTTAAGATTTATGCTTTTCTATAGAATATTCCTTAAAATAAAACAATTTTCTTTGTATAGAATATAATATTATACAAAACATAACATGTACTATTGTAGTTTTCTATGTATGTCATATGGAAATATATATAGAAAATCATATAAATTTTATATAATATATACATTTGTTGAACTTTGAAATGCACAAAATCGAAACGCTTTTGCAAGGCGATCGGTTGTCTTTATTTGTTGTCCGCCTGGCTTAGTCTTACTCTTGACTAAGATTGTTATCATTTTATAAGTTACGGAAATGGGAACGATAGAGTAACCCGTATTAAATGGGGGCTCCCTATAAAGCCAGGCTAAGCTAAACAATACTGTTGAATGCACAATGAAGAACACATTTTCAGTTCTTTTGGCTGTGCCCTAGCTCCCCCTGGCTGGGCCGTCTAGCTGTCATGTTGAACATAGAAGCAGAGTTAGAAAAACGAACTATTTATCTGGCGACATAGATGTGCATCCACAGTTGCCGTCCATTCAGCATTCTATCAACTGCCGCGGACAACGAACTCCTCTAATTTACTCACAAGAAAATATCCGGATTATCGGCGATTTAATCTACGTACCATACCGGCAGCAGACGATGGTGGAATGACTGTAGTTTTGAGGTCGTTCAAAGTCTGACGCGTGTGTGTGTTTACTGTAGCAGCCTAGTAGTAGTAGTAGGAAGTCGGCGTCTCTGTTGTTGCAGACACAACATATGACCAAAAAAGCGTAAAAGAATAACACTCACGTGACACAGCGACATCGCGAGTTACTCGGGCAAACCCCTCGATGGGCGTCTCTGTATTCAGCGTCCGTTCCGTGACCGCGTTCCGAGACTAACTAGGCGTCGACGCAGCGTCCGCGGCGCAACACCGATATGCCGGCTATCCATCACACGATAATTTAGCGCTCACTTCTGTGTACAATTATATTTATAGCCGGGTCACCGTGCCGTATGTCGCGTCTGGCCGTTGACGGAGTGTAAACACTGGCAACTAAGCCAGTCTAACGGAACTAGCCGTGCGCAGCCAAACATCATAGATCAGTCACATACGTCAGACCCAGCATGGAGAGAGACAGGCACACGTGTAAAGTTGGCCTATTTGTGCATTACCCCCGCCCCCGTTCCTTCTCCGCCTTTCGTTCCAATGATCTTGCTGACAACTTCGCTCACCCCGTCTCCGTAGCCGTAGGCCCTATTCAACCAAATTTAACAAGATTGCCACCCAGAAGTAAAACGGTTGGCAAATAAACAAGGAAGCTGTTAGCTCAGCGGTATTTAACCTGGAGTACAATTGCCCCATTGGGGGGTCATTCGGGCATTTTCGCGGGAGGGGGTGGCACAAACATTTTAACGTATCGATTTTTCAGTAATTAATTCATCATGACAATTAACGGTCTTGTAGCACGCTATATTGAATATTATAAATGTCGCGGAATAATGTACAAGAAGTTAATTAATAACCGCTCATACTGAAATAAAGTGTTTTACAATCGAAGACATGATCTTATCAAGCCATGTCTGTAGTTAAATCATCGGGACTCGTCATTGGCGAGAAACGGGGGAGACAGATGAACCTGATATCACTTTAGGACACAACCGTGAAAACTGAATAGCTGACGAGCGAGTCACCTTTTGTTCAGGCCGTTTTTGTTGCAGGTGTGTAAACAAATACTTTGTTGCATTGCGCTTTGTTAGAATGAATCAACACACACACATCTAATAAATAAATTAACGTATTACTGATATCTATATATACATGTCAGAAGTAAATTTGCATGAAAGTCAACCACTTCTTATTTACCCACTTCAAACATGGTACATTCTCGATCACTTGTTTGCCTTGTATATAATATTGTTGCCAATATGTTTTTGAACAAACGTTCATTCGTTCGTTCATTCAGCTTTATTGTGCATATGGTTGTTTGTATCCACCCGAAAGGCAATTCTGTAAAAGAGGATTGTCTGTTCTCCATAATGATTACTACTGGGTCCCGCAAACCCCAGAATCAGTCACCGTGAAGAGGTTGAAGCAGTTTCCGCCTTTTCTTCTTCCGTTCTTCTCACAGTGTTTCAGACCCTGGAAATATCCAAAGATGGCCTCTCCATGAAAGTCATGTGTGATAGTCTATATGATATCATCAGCTAACGGGCGCTGTTCTTCGTTCTCTTCTAGTGGCGTCGATAAGTTGGCCAAAATGGAGACCACATTGGCCTGGGCGTCATATTAGCAAACATGGATTTGCGAAGGGATCTGGCAACCTTGCCTTGAGCTGTGAGAATATTCACAACATTCCTGTCTTACGAGAGAATCAGCCGCATGATCTCACTAAAAGATGTGCCATATAGCCCAACTTTATAACAAACTTATGGCCTCTTGGTCTGACACGTACCATCATTTGAAAGTTTGGTCGGTAGCCCTTTTCAAGAACATGATTATTTTTCTTTTCGAACATACGTATTGAAAGATCGCTGGTGGACAGCATTTTATCGTGTGTTCGAAGAGAAAAAAACGATTGCTTCGATGTGGGGCTACACGAGACTCGAGAAGCTTTCCGAGAATCAGAATGAATCACCAGAAACCAGCAGCGGATCGAGGGTGGCATTGATGGCACGTGCCCCTTGGACCTTTGTGAATGGGCCCACGTGAAAAATGCCCCGTTCAGAATAAGATAAGGTGAAGTTACGCCGACGCGGCGGTCGTTTTAAACAGCACCCGTATTCTGGTGTCACAGACGAGCCAGCGGAGAAGCTAAAGAAGAGCTGAAGATATGGCGGCGCGCACATATTCAACTGCACCCCCACCCTCCGTTTTTCGATGTCACAGTCGAGCCGAGACAGCGGGGAAGCTTAAGTTACGGCGGCGCGGCAGCGAAAAATTGTCTACATCATTTGGTTCGCTCGCCAGTGAAAGTTTTTGTGTGGGGATAGTTGCGTCACAAGAACAAGTCCGGTGCACCTCTTGCACATGTACCTGGTCTCTACAATTATGTGTCGTGACACAAAAGATTCGTAAAAAAAACAAGACGTGAAGCAAGAAATAGGAACTTTCAGAGAAGGATGTGACGACAGTCACACATGCCCGAAGAACCAGCACGAGACAAAGCATTTTTAAAAACTGCTTAGTAGCATGGTCAGATCAGTTTGCCCGATGCTGAAAAATTGTCGAGGTGTGGTGAAGGGGTTGGGAGCTCCAAAATATGTTTTGAACCCAGGTGTCAACAACGCTCACTATGCCCCAACACCCGATGTTATACCCAACATCATCTAAGGGTTCAACTACAATATATAGACTATTTTGGGAATTGTGCAATCGCAGGTCCAAAAATGTACCCCCATAAAAAACAAACATGCTATAATACACACAAGGCAAAGGTGACGCATGCGCCAACCCACCCAAATAAACTATGTCAACCAGTCCCGATGTGGTCGACCACTTTTTGTATGACACAATACTCTAATTCACTTACTGTCCCATAACTAGGCGGTCGTTGAGGCACTACTGATGACTTGATAGCTCCCACCATCTCTTCCAATTTTCTGCCGCCCTCTAGGAGGTGCCGAAGTTCAAGCCAGTCCACTCCTGGATGTTGTCTTCACATCTCTTCCTCTGTGCAGACTTTTTATTTTATTAATTATTTGCTTAATGAATTGCCATGATTTAAAAAGATTCGATTGATTTTGGTTTAATAAAGTGATAGTGATTTATTTCTGATATTCTTAAAATTGAATTGAGCTTATAATAATATTCTTTATTTTATATAGCGCCCTATCCATAACGTTCATAGTGCTTTACATAAAACTAAAATATAAATAATAAAAATTAAACAAATTTAAATATAAAATAAATAAATTAAGATAATAATGCTGTGTAAATTATTATTCCGATTGCTTATAATTAGTTTAATTAGTAAGGGTTGGTAATTTTTTGTAGTAAGAAAATCATTTATTTAAAAATGTTATGCAGGTTTTCAAACCGTCTGAAAGCCATAGTTTTCTATTATTATATTTTTGTTTAATTTTTACTTCAGGAAAACAGTTACAATAATGCTTTATAAACTCTGAATAGAATAAAATGCAACTTTATAATATCGCTACCAAGGATATCAGAAAACTCCAGCGTGTCCAACATTGTCTAGCAAGAGTAGTTACAAGATCTCGTTTTTCTCGCTTTGTACCACTTTTGAAGTCTTTGCATTGGCTTCCTGTACGATATCGTATAATGTTTAAGATCTGTACCATTACATACCAGGCACTGTCCAGTAAGCAACCATCTTATTTCACTGCTTACTTCTGTAAGAAAACCTGTCCTAGTACTGACCTACTTTTTGTTCCTTAGAGTCAAGACTAACATTGGAACTAGGGCTTTTTATGTTGCTGAATCATCTCTTTGGAATATGCTCCCTCTTCGTGTTAGATCAGTTGAAAGTATTAAAAAATTCCGTCGTCATTTAAAAAACTTATCTTTACAACCTTGCTTATCCACCGTAGCTCCCTACGGTGGATAAATCCAAGGATTTAGGCGCAATAGAAGTTATCTTATTATTACTATTACTATTTGGGTCGTCAAGCCCAGAAGTAACAATGGACCAGTCAACATTAGATAGACTTGTTGTAAACCTTGCTATGTTCTGGTCGATATAAAGCCTGTTAGCATAATGTATTGTGAGTGTACATGTGTTGAACAAACGACAATTATCGATATAGAACACAGGAAAATGTTTTGATATATCTGAATATAGTATGTCAGCACTATTGATAGCTAGGTTGTTATAGAAACAATGTTGTTAAAGGAAATAAAAATAAGACATTAGCTAAAATCCCTTTTCCATGTGTACACAAAGTTTAACATTGTATGTAACATTTGTCAACATTAAACAAATACAGAAAAATACATTTGTAGCATAAATTCGATTTTAAGCTCGTCTGTGAAGCGATTGCCGCGGAAAATGAAATTTTAATGAGCTAGGCGATCACGTGGTATCGTGACGTCACTTATGACACACATTCGCATCAGGCCGACCCTTTCCATGCATTCAGAGCATGTTTACAAGGATAGTTTTTGGATCGAAACGAGCGTCAGAACGAGTTATTGTGCAATATTCCGACGTAATACAAACACTAGTCATCATAGAGGAACAAACATTTATCTTACGGTTTCACATGAATCGAATTTTATTCAAACAACGAATGCGAATGGGCTTACAAGTCGACTAGGTTTCGCCGAGCTTGGGCTCGTTTTCCGAATAATTATGTCGAATGCAACTAACGGGAGATAATCTACACCAATAAACATACATAGCAAACATATATTGTATCCAGCTACATAAAGTAATGTGTATAATCTCATAATAGCACTAGAATATCGATATATGACGGAGTTGTACAATTTATCATAACAACTTAAATCAGTTAGGGTGTTTCTGTTGGTCCCGCTAGCTCAGTGGGTAGGCGCGTTGGTTACTTGTTATTTATTTTACAATCGGGCGACGCCGGTTCAATCCTGACAGCATGCAAACCTTTGATTTTCTATACACTTTTTTGTTTATGTTTTCACGAAGTAATATAAACAAAATCATTTTATACTATAATGCACTGTTTGTAAAAAAAAAAATTTTTTTTAGTAACTATTTAATCGCCACAAAAATGAAAATATGGTCATTAGATAACGATGTTTCTAAATTTTATTTATCCAAACAAATATAATGTAATGGATATATAATTTATTAATTGTAAATATATTATACGGTAATATATTGTGAAAACAGATTGTGATCTGTCTGGATAAATAAAATTTAGAAACATCGTTATATATAATGATCATATTTTCATTTTTGTGGCGAATAAATAATTACTACAAGAATAAAAAAAATATTTACAAACAGTGCATTATAGTATACTAAATGATTTGGTTTATATTACTTCGTGAAAACATAAAAAAAAGTGTAAAGAAAATCAAAGGTTTGCGTACTGTCAGGATTGAACCGGCGTCGCCCGATTGTAAAATAAACGACAAGTAACCAACGCGCCTACCCACTGAGCTAGCGGGATCAACAGAAACTCTGTGACTGAATTAAGTTGTTATGATAAACTGTACAACTCCGTCATATATCGATATTCTAGTGCTATTATGAGATTATACACGTTACTTTATGTAGATGGATACAATATATGTTTGCTATGTATGTTTATTGGTGTAGATTATCTCCCGTTGGTTGCATTCGATATAATTATTCGAAAAACGAGCCCAAGCTCGGCGAAACCTAGTCGACTTGCAGGCCCATTCGCATTCGTTGTTTTGAATAAAATTCGATTCATGTGGAACCGTAAGATAACTGCTTGTTCCTCTATGATGACTAGTGTTTGTATTACGTCGGAATATTGCACAATAACTCGTTCTGACGCTCATTTCGACCCAAAAGCTATCCTTCTAAACATGCTCTGAATGCATGGAAAGGGTCGGCCTGATGCGAGTTTGAGTCATAAGTGACGTCACATCTCGGCATCCCGAAAAGCGCGCCAAAAATATACATATTCAAAAATAAATGTGGAATTTCTAATTCATTGAATTTTTTTTTTTTTTTTGCTTAGTGGACGTGGAAATAGATAGCAGGATGTAATATAACATGAATTCGAGCAATATATGTTTTTATTCCCTTTAATATGTGTGGCAGATGTAGCAGTTGCTCTAGTTGGTTTGATAATTAGAGGAATATCTAATTATAACATAGTATGCATACTTTCAAGAACTTCAGAGCTAGGTACATACATATCCACATTTCTTATATTAATATTGATATCACCCTTGTTATAACATTTCAATTTTCTTAATGAATAGTTTTTTAAGATAGCATTCAAGACTGTTGTAAAAACATATATGTCTTTGTCTAGCTGGCCTATATACAACTCCTATGATGACGTTCCCATTAAAAGTAAATGTACTTTTGTCAAAATCAATAAACATACACTCTACATATGCATTACGTTTCTCTAAATCTTCTCTACGTTTGTAAAGAAGCGAATCCTTTATGCAGACATTCATACCACCACCCGTTTTATTGTTCCTATAGTTATTTAACAATATTTAACAAGATTGCCACCCAGAGAATTAACTCTAGGTGGCAGGTGGACAAGGAAGCCCTTTGGCTTATCGAGACTCCGACCCTTTTATCTATGTGTATCCCGCCCTTCTGAGGTATGTGTCGATTTTTTTTTAAAACATATTCACGCTACTGAATAGAGTAGTGCATCGTAGATAAATTTGTTCCCTTCAAAAAACGAGGGAATCGGACCAGAAAGAAATACTTATCGAAAGAAGCCATTAGAAAAAATAAGTATAAACAAATGATGTGGAAGTCATATAGACGTACTGGAAATGACGAAGACTACAACATTTATAAAGAAGCACTAAATCAAGCTACAGCTGAAATTAGAAATTCAAAGAGAAGCTATGAACATAAATTAGCTTATAATATAAAACATGACAGCAAGAGTTTTTATGCGTATGTTCGAAGCAAACAGAAAGTTCAGGATAAGGTCGGTCCTCTAGAAGATAGTGCTGGAAATATAATATCAGAAGGATTCTTAATGGCAGAAGACCTAAATGAGTATTTTAGTTCAGTGTTTACCAGAGAAGACACTAGTTCACTGCCAGTACCAGAGGCTAAGTTCAAGGGGGCACATTCAGACTATTTAAGACAGTTAATTGTAACCCCAGAAATGGTAGCTAAGAAAATTAGGGCTATGAAGGAAAATAAATCACCTGGAGTGGATGGTATTCCACCCAAACTACTATTGGAAATTGTAGAACAAATTAGCATACCGCTTGCAACAGTTTTCAACTTGTCATTAGAAGAGGGAGTGGTTCCTTTAGAATGGAAAGAAGCAAACATTATACCGTTATTTAAAAAAGGTTCGAGAAACAAGTCAAATAATTATAGACCAGTTAGTTTAACATCGGTGATTTGTAAATTATTAGAAAGACTAATTAAAGATCACATGGTGGATTTTCTTTTAAACATAACTTGATAAACCCATCTCAACATGGGTTTCTAAAAGCGAGGTCATGCTTAACAAATATGTTATGTTTTTTGGAAGATATCACTAAGTGGGTAGATGATGGATCACCAGTAGATATCATCTACTTAGATTTTCAAAAAGCTTTCGACAAAGTGCCACATCAGAGATTACTGCTTAAACTAAAAGCCCATGGCATAGGAAATGGTATAATTAACTGGATAGAAAAATGGCTGATTGACAGAAGACAACGGGTAGTTGTTGATGGGGAGGCTTCAAACTGGAAATCAGTTTTGAGTGGGGTTCCACAGGGATCAGTACTGGGACCTATATTATTCTTAATAATATATAAACGATTTGGACGATGATATAGCTAGCAAGGTGTTGAAATTTGCAGATGATACAAAAGTGTTTAGAAGGATTAAAAGTGATGGCGATAGACAGCATTTACAAGATGATCTTGACAGGTTGATCAAATGGTCTGAAAAGTGGCAAATGTTGTTCAATTTTGGGAAATGTAAATGCCTTCACACAGGACATGGGAACGAATATGTAGAATATACAATAGGGGGAACTGTACTAAGTACTACTGTAAAAGAAAAAGACTTAGGGCTGACAATTAGTGCTGACATGAAGGTTTCAGAGCAGTGTGGAATTGCAGCTTCAAAGAGAAATCAAATCCTTGGATTGATTAGGCGAAATATAGCATGTAAAGAAAAAGAACTAATAATACCGCTGTACAAAACAATAGTTAGGCCTCATTTAGAATATTGTATACAAGCGTGGAGGCCATACCACAAGAAGGACATAGATATGCTAGAAAGAGTACAGAGGAGAGCGACTAAAATGATACCAAAACTGAGGGATCTTAGTTATGAAAAACGCCTAAAAGAATGTGGTTTAACAACACTAGAGACCAGGAGATTGAGAGGAGATCAGATAGAAGTGTTTAAAATATTGAATGGTTATGAAAATATTGATAGAAATATGTTTTTTTCAGTTAAGAAAGATAGAAAGACTAGAGGACATGAAGTTACATTAGTAAAGGAGCAGTGTAGATTAGACGTGAGAAAGTTCTCATTTTCACAAAGGACTGTGAATGAATGGAACAGATTATCTGATGATTGTGTGGGTGCTAGTAGTGTGAATATGTTTAAAAATAAAATCGACACATACCTCAGAAGGGCTGGATATAATATGTAGATAAAAGGGTTGGACTCTCGATAAGCCAAAGGGCTTCCTTGTCCACCTGCCATTTAGAGTTAATTCGCTGGATGGCAATCTTGTTAAATCTTGTTACTAGCACCCACACAATCAGCAGATAATCTGTTCCATTCATTTACAGTCCTTTGTGAAAATGAGAACTTTCTTATATCTAATCTACACTGCTCCTTTGCTAATGTAACTTCATGTCCTCTAGTCCTTCTATCTTTCTTAACTGAGAAAAAAATATTTCTATCAATATTTTCATAACCATTCATTATTTTAAACACTTCTATCTGATCTCCTCTCAATCTCCTGGTCTCTAGTGTTGTTAAGCCGCATTTTTTAGGCGTATTTCGTACCTAAGATCACTCAGTTTTGGTATCATTTTAGTTGCTCTCCTCTGCACTCTTTCTAGCATATTTATGTCCTTCCTGCGATATGGCCTCCACGCTTGAATACAATATTCTAAATGAAAAGAATATTTACTCAAAATTAAAATGAAAAGAATATTCATTCAAAAAAGTTATTCACCATATGGTGTTCTTCGATGTTTTAGGTATAGACATTACTTTCCTAGAGCCAAGTTTCAGAAAATCCGATTATTGAAAACGAGTGACTGATATTAAAGGCAAATTTATTATCAAATAATTATTGTTGATGGTGGCTAGACTTCTAATATTGACATGAACAATATAAAACGTTGCATGCGTTACACCAACTTGTAAGGATGACTTATTATATGTATCTTCTATACAATAAATACGCTTATTCATGCCTTGAGTAAATTCACAATAATAATGTGTGTAGCGCCGTGGTGCAGTGGCTAGAGCTTCGGATTCTGAACCGAGAGAACCCGGGTTCGAATCCTGTGCGGCGGTGTCGAACCTTGGGCAAGTTCATTCACTATACGTTGCTCCAGTTCACTCAGCTGTATATCAATGAGTACCTGGCTATAGACAATGGTAGATATTTGGGTACGAAAAGTCTTCGCGTATTAATTGCAACGTGGCTGGGTACTTCCCAGAGAAGTCGAGATGGTGTTCGATTGAACAGGTCTGCCAGGGAGTAAATTGTAAAGCCCTTTGAGCAGTCTTGAGGACTGGACACTGCGCTATATAAGAAATTACCTTCTTTTTAATTTGTAACATGATCAGTGCTAAATAGGATGTTTGTGTCTGATTTGCTGTTAATTTCACTGTTAATCATCTCATTGCCTTTCAATATGCGGATGTTTTCGTTTCGGTCTATCGTGGCTCATACCCGTCTGCCCGTTTTGAAGACGGGCAGATGACTGGCAAAGAAGGGTATTTACAACTGTTAAGATTGGTGGAATTTAGAGGGAGCCAGCTGGCCACTAAATTAACTAACAGTTCCAAGTCTAGGGGCCCACATTGATGACTATCTTTGGTCCAACTGGTTGTGAATCCAATCAAATGGATCAGTATTAATTAAATAAATGACTAAAATGACACTGGCTTGTCTTTGAAAAAATTAAACTGGTTAAAAATGGCTTTGATTAACGTGAATGGCTTCCACGCAAGCCGTTCGCGCGCTAAAAGGCACACTTTTGATTAATTCAAAACTGACACAAATTATTTCTGGCTAAGGGCCTGTCTTACAGGTAATTATATACCTATTGGGATTTCCAGTAAAGTGGCCTTTCATGTTGGCCACGGGTGTCTTAAACATCATAATTGCCGCAGCACGCCACGACGAACATTGGGTAGGATATCTGCCAGTGTTGGTGTAGTCACTAGTCAGCTGCCACCCCTGGTTTACGGGGATGGCGTATTACTTAATGAAACAACGTGTATTGAACGGATCGAGGAGGTTGCAGGGGATACGTAAGAGCGCAGTGGCGCAGTACAGAAAGCATCGGACTCTTAATTGAGAGATCCGGTTTCGAATCCTGTGCTGCCGTGTCGAACCTTGGGCAAGTTCATTCACTCTACGTTGCTCCAATTCACTCAGCTGTGTGAAGAATACCTGGTTATAGACAGAGATGGACATTTGTGTACGAATAATCTTCGCGCATTAAGTGCAGCTTGGCTGAATACTTCCAAGAGAAGTCGAGATGGTGTTCGATTGTAAAGGTCGGCCAGGGAGTAAAGTGTAAAAACGCATTGAACAGTCCTGATGAATGGATACTGCGCTATAAAAGTACTTAGTTTTTAGGAGGGCGAGAATAGCAGTGGCACGGAGGAATCTGAATGGAAAGCGGAGAATATGTGCAACTATGTCCAAAACGTATAGTATTACTTATCAAATGTTGGAAATTACACAGCATCGTTACATAAATGTAACGCGCTCGCACGGTGAGTCAAAGGTGGACATATCCACTTCGTGAATCTACGACAGGTGTTTCCATAAACCTGTATCCGACGTTCTGCTTCTCATAGTACAGACATCAAGCAGAAAGTGTTTTAATGTCGTATCTTAATGATGAGCTCTCTCTTTCTCAATATTACCTCCTAATTGATTTGTTAATTTTGATTTGTTAACAGTTTAAGTCCAGCTTTCTTAAACTGAACACAGCTAAAACTAAGGAGTTAGTCTTTGGAGGGGGAAGGATTAAATAGTCACCAAATCCGATCTCGATAGATAATGAAGAAGTTGAAACACAGCTGTAGTCGATAGCTTCAAGTACCTGGGTGCTTTACTTGATCAAAGCTTGACGTTTTGTGAACATGTAGACTATGAGTACAAGAAAGCCCAGCAGCGTCTTTTTAAAATTTAAAAGCTATGATGTTAGTCAGCATATTCTTGAACTTCTATACAGGGGGTTGATAAAAAGCATTTTATCATTTAACATAATAACATGGTACGGCAACGTCACTACCAAAAATAAAGCTCGCACGTATTGTCAACTTAGCTAGCAGTTGGTTTGGCCGTGATCAGAGACAACTCTCCACTTTGTATAATGTTGCCCTAAAAAGGAAAGCTACTCAAATATTACACAACCCAGTCCATCCTCTGAACGCAGCTTTCCAGAAACTTTCGTTAGGGAGACGTTTGAAAGTGCCATTAGCGAGGAAAAATCGTTTTAAGAAATCGTTTATTCCCTCTGCCATTTTAATCTTAAATGGTAGTTTTAAGTAAACTGTTTACAACAGAACATGTATGAAATGTTGTTGTATGGGTGTTTTATTAATTTATTTATTATTTTTATTTATTTATTAATTATGTTTTCTACCATTTTCAGTGTTAATTATGTGTTTTACCAGTTTTTAGTGCTAATCAATTTTATGTGTTTTACCAATTTTATTACTGACATTTCAATATTTATCGGAAGGAAAATTTATGTTTTTAATGCAATATGTTTTAAACAGACAATAAAGTTGTTGAATCCGAATCTTGAATTTAAAAGATACGGGCTCAAAGGGATAAAATAAATATCTCAAATTTCGAACGAGTATTAGGTGAATAGAAACCATGGCACTCTCGATCCACAATCGGGTGTAATAACTACCGACCACCGCACTCACTGTCGCTACACTGGTATCCGACATATCATATGGTTATATCAATTATACTTACGCCTGGTTCTATTTACCTGACATTTGAGAAATGACTACGCTACGTACTTTTCATTACACGCCAACGTCTCAATATGTTACTATTGTTTTTAATAACGTACTCGAGACTCATCGTTCTCCTAGGTGCCGCGAAGTCAACGGTCGCGAAGTCAATGCAGTGTAGCTTCACATTGTTGTCTAATGCTGGCCGTACAACTTTTATTGCGAGTTGCGCGTTTGATCAACTATCAACAATTTGTTGTGTCAAGGTTTTGCGATTGGGACATCGCATACTGTACAACTCTGATCAACTGATCATCGAACACTGCACAACAAAACTAGCGTGTGCACCGCCGCGATCGTAGCGTTAAGTTATGGAACTGCATTTACGCGCGCCGTCTGGTGCTGTACTGTGCTGTCTACCGTACAATCAGTGGGGGGTTAAACCATCCTCGCGCGCCAAGGGTCGCTGCTGCTGATTACGTCAGTGCCAGCCAGCAGTACCCCCTGGCTGATCGCTTTGCGAAACTCTGAATTTAAGCTCAGCCTATGGAATCGCTCGCTATATCAGTTCATGTAGTTGGCGGCAGATCTGGTTTTAACAAGATTTAACAAGATTGCCATCCAGAGAATTAACTCTAGATGGCAGGTGGACAAGGAAGCCCTTTGGCTTATTGAGAGTCCAACCCTTTTATCTACATATATCCAGCCCTTCTGAGGTATGTGTCGATTTTATTTTTAAACATATTCACACTACTAGCACCCACACAATCATCAGATAATCTGTTCCATTCATTCACAGTCCTTTGTGAAAATGAGAACTTTCTTACGTCTAATCTACACTGCTCCTTTACTAATGTAACTTCATGTCCTCTAGTCTTTCTATCTTTCTTAACTGAAAAAAACATATTTCTATCAATAGTTTCATAACCATTCAATATTTTAAACACTTCTATCTGATCTCCTCTCAATCTCCTGGTCTCTAGTGTTGTTAAACCACATTCTTTTAGGCGTTTTTCATAACTAAGATCCCTCAGTTTTGGTATCATTTTAGTCGCTCTCCTCTGTACTCTTTCTAGCATATCTATGTCCTTCTTGCTGTATGGCCTCCACGTTTGTATACAATATTCTAAATGAGGCCTAACTATTGTTTTGTACAGCGGTATTATTAGTTCTTTTTCTTTATATGCTATATTTCGCCTAATCAATCCAAGGATTTGTTGGTCATAATAAAACTAATTTCAACCAACCGTGGCTCGTATTACATGCAATGTTTAGGAAGTAGAAGCAATTATGCGAATACACAATACCGTTCAGCTGCTCGTGCTAATGGGCGAACGGGTCATTCTATTGGGATTCCCAGAGGTCGTTTAGCTTACCCCTCTTCAAATTGGAGCGGGTATTTGCGCTTCCGCACTTCGCGTAGGAGACCTGCCAGGACTAGTTTTGCATGGCAAACAACCCTGGCTTGCAAGGATGGGTTGAATAGTAGCTGGCCTCGACATTAGCACAGTTTCGCTGGCCCGGCGCCTTTTTGTGAGACTATCGGGCCAGTTCAGGCCACCAGTTTTCATATTTTACTGGCCCGCCTGGCCACTGGTTTCAATCCGATTGACAACCATCGTGTTTCCGATAACCCGACCCACAGGTCAAGAAAAACAGGACAATCATGAAGCCTAATCTTTTTATTTTATATTTAAATCGATGTTTGTTTTGTTACTTTTTATTATAACTAATTAAATAACGACAAACTCAGTTATGCGTATACGATAACGTGTATGCACTGCCAAACTCATTTGTATCCGCCCGCGTGATTGGCGAATGGCGGGGTAATTAATTATTCACCCAATAAGCGGTCTCGTTACACGTTGGCTACATATGGCAGGCGATCTCAACTGTCTGCATGATAAAAAGCTACGGTGCATATATACAGGGATCGAACTTAACGTTCGCCCCCCGGGGGGGGGGCACTGCCTATACTAGCAGTACTGTGGGTGTGCCGACTTCAAGGGTCGTTTTTTCACCGAGGCTCCCTAGACCAAGGGTCTGTTTTTCACATGTTTTTCCTAGAACAAGGGTATACTTTTTGATATTGGATGCCCTTATCAAGGGTAGGGGTATGTAACCGTCGGCTGCACACCCCTACCCACATGTAAGGGTAGTGCCCCCCCCCCCGGGGTTCGCCCCCTCGCCCGAGGCGAGTAGAAATTCCTGGGGATGCGTAAACTTTGGCCTGCACTAGTCCTCCGGGCGAGTAGCTATTTTCAACTCGTTTTGTAACAGTATAAATGCAAGCAATTTGAATTAGGCGTACATACATAACCGTAACACATTGTATCGAAAAATAAAACTTTAAATCTTCGTTCCCGATATATCCCATTTCGTAAACGAGCAGCCACTACACTTTGCAACGTGGTCAAAAATCCGTGCACACGGGTACAACTATAGTACACTGAACAGTACTAACTTTTACCCGTCGATCTTCTGCGTTTCCTTTCGAAATCAAGTGGAATTTCATAAAAGGGTCTAAGTTCTAACCCCCCAAAAGAAAACTGAGCGCCGATGAGAAAGTTGCGCATAAGCGAAGGCACGATGCGTGTGAGAGGAAGCGAGAATTTCAGCCCCACTGGCTAAAGCAACTCTCATGGCTCGAATACAAAAGTTCGTCTGCTGGCACTGGCATATTAGCCATTGGCATTGCCAGTCATGCATTGTCGTTCACGCTGGCTTTGGCGGTGCCGCTGACCGACGTGACATCATCATCGCTGACATTGGTGACAATAAAGGTGACTCTGATAAGTCGGAGATAGATGAAGATGCAGTTGCCCAACTCCGGAAATATGTCATTCACTGACACTGCTTGAGGACATTGTGGAGGACTCGAGTGTCGAGTCATGCGGCCGTTGACAACATCCAGAACCTAGAGATCTGATTTACCATTAATTGGATCAAATAATTACGTTGCTTCTTCAATTATGAAATTGATATTTACTTGTAATTTTTTTAAGGAGCATTGCAGGTCGACATACGAATTTGCATAAAAGGTCGCATTTTGACGATGTCCACAGAAAATGGGGACTAGTGATTTTTCATGGGGATGAGTAACATATTAAGGCTACTAGTCCCTCTGGCGAGTGGGTTAACTTTCGTAATTTCGACCCTTGGATATATAATATTCCATAAAAGAAAGATATCCAGAATATTTGTTATATGTCAAACATTTTATAGCATTGCTAAAGACCAAGGCTGCAGCGGTGGAGCTTTATGTGTGTGTGTGTGCGTGCGTGCGTGCGTGTGTGTGTAATTATATATATATATGCAACGAGAGGGGTTTCCTAGCCAAGATCTGTAAGGTGTTTAGTTACGGTTCCTGGTTCTATAAAGAAATAATGTTCTGAATCAAACAGTTCTTGGCAGACGACTGTCCAGATTTCGTAATACTCGTTTTGCATGTACATTTGTGATCAGGCATCCGTGAACCGGATAATTGGGGTCCGATGAACTGGTTCATGGATGCCAAAATTTGCATGTGCAAACCACCCACATAAATTTTGTTTGCAGTCAATACTCAATAGGTCATGTTGGTAACGTTCCTGTATATTATGATAAATAAGGTAAGTATTTAATATAAATAATAACATAAATTAGACTGTTTCCTATAAATTTGGGATGGTACAATACTAAGTATGGATAAATGTGTGAAATAAACATTGAATACGTTGATAAACGGTTGGTAATAAACATATGACTTAGTTTTACATAATTCGTATCAATTGCACACGTTCTTTGACAAATGTTATACCCATGAACAAGGGTAATGCGTGAAAAACCGGTCGCTTACGACATCTGTTGTCAGAATAGATGTCCTAAGCGATTATATGTGTCAGAATCGTCAGGTAAGCTAATTATTCTTCCAGACAGGCCAGTGAGTGATGTCCTACCAAGTGAATAACAAAAATAAAAGGATCGTGTAAACATGGAACGCGCCAACATCATGTAGGAATATAAAACTGACAATAAACAGTAAATAGATTGAGGGGTACCTATTAATATAATTAAGTTAAACCTAACTTACCTTTATATCTTCTGTCGGGCTATTACTATCATTAATTAGTATACTGTAGGTGCAGTCATAATTGCTGTATAGTTGATGTATACAGAAACAGTGTGTAAGTTGTAAATGGGGAATATTATTCCCTTGATCAAATGTTATGGCATCAATTACATCTGTGCAATTGTATTGACGCAAAGAACCAATTTTTGTTCAGGAGTCGGTAAACAATATAATGCATCTTAAACATGACATTCAAACAAACATCAACGATGAGGGGGTGTTAACTGCTCGCTTGTTAACATCCTTAAACCTCATTGCTGATAATTAATTGGAGTACAACAATGATGGTCAAATAGACATCAATATTAACTAATTAATAACTAATAAAATGTGACATGCACACACACACACACACACACACATATAATCGCCTCGTAAAATAATATAAATCTCCTTGCACAGCTGGGACACTCAAACGGATGGTGGGGTGGAAAGGAGAAGGTTAGTTACAAAGAACACGTACATCTGCTTTGAACAAAAATGGCGATGTGATGGTCTTGTCACGTGATCGTGTTCCGTCGGACCGCACGTCATAAGAAGAACGACCACGAAATCGAAGTGCTTTTTTTGCATATTGTTCAACATTTTGTTTCTGAATTCCTCAAAACTACACATGTCGATAATTATTATATTTGTTGTCGTTATTTGTTCTCATCATTCCGTATATATTTTTTTTATACCAAATGGGTATTTAAAAATGTACATGGTAGAAATTCAGTTACATTGTACTGTAACTGTATTTCTACGATGTAATTTTTAAAATACAGTTGTACCCAATTACGACCAAACGACCACACAGAGGGCTCACTGGCCTGTGCGTAAATCCAATTTCCAGAGTAAAGCCAACTGATTTGATAGGGTTGCCGTCTGGATTATTATCTAGGAATTAAGGTTTGAAGTTTAAAAACTCATGGCATCCAAAAATAGCACTAGGTGTCCTCACCAATCCCCGTACTTGCAGATGATATGATGTGTCTCCCTTGCGCAGGCGGATACAGGTTGGTCTGTGTTTGAAGATACATGTCTTGTCCAGGGCATCAAACGATATCGTGTCTCCGTTGTGTAGGCGGATACAGGTTGGTTTATGTTTGAAGATACCTGTCTTGTCCAGGGCATCAAACGATGCCATGTGTCTCCGTTGCGTAGGCGGATACAGGTTGGTCTGTGTTTGAAGATACCTGTCCATAGCATCAAACGGTGGCTGACATAGACAAAACTAAAGCTAAGAGGATGGATGGCAATGTTACAACGCTCTCCTATTGTTACATCGCTGATCGTATTCGTACAAAACATTATTGTTACGAACAGTAGACGTCCTCGCAACGGAAATCAAACACGGCCGCTAATATTCAAAGCGTCATGCATAATAAATATCATTACGGAACAGCGAAACCATTAATCATGAAACCGCCGGAGCGACGCCGGACGGAGAAACTGGAGTCTGCGCGGTTGATTATACGTTCTGGTCTACGTGCTGGACTACATCTAGGTCTGTATAGCTTCCTGGTTCTGATTATTCGACATGGTAGTGGAACTCAACACGTACGTTTTGGCTTCACTCTTCCCGCTCTGGCCGCTGTACTGCTATCGGGCAATGCACCGGACACTCGCTAGACTAGAAGTCTAGAACATGTCATATCTATGCGGCTGATCCCGCTTGTGAATAATAAGCATAATGCATTCCTGAAAGGTACTGTGTCCTTAAATGTGTTCATAATAATGGTTATGTATTAGCTTATGCCCATCCATGTGGAACAACAAACTGCTATCGCAATAACAGTATGTCGATCTTACATACGCTTACAGTCGCGCCATCTGAAGAGTTGATCACCATTCTATTTTCCCAGGTAGGAAAAACGTCCTCTAGATAGCATGCTATCTATCGCAAACGCGTAAATAACTAACTCTAAATAATTATCGTTTTTTAATATATCGGTACAACAGAGGCCATTAATTTGTGCAAGGCCTCCTCGCGCGCCAGGGTTCGTTGCTGCTGACTACGTCAGTGCCAGCCTGCAGTACCCCCTGGCTGATCGCTTTGCGAAACTCTGAATTTAAGCTCAGCCTATGAAATCGCTCAATAGATCAGTGGAGCTAGGCAGGTCAGGTGGTCATAATAAAACTAATTTCAACCAACCGTGGCTCGAGTTACATGCAATGTTTAGGAAATATAAGCAAGTAATCGAATACACAATACCGCTCAGCTGCTCGTGCTAATGGGCGAACGGGTCATTATAACTTATATTGGAATTCCCAGAAGTCGTTTATCCGTCTTCAAATTGGGGCGGGTATTTGCGCTGTTCTCACGGGTGACGCAGTCGCGACTGGCGAAGTCAATTACTAGTTTGACTCCGCTAACTTCCGTACTTCGCGTAGGGGATCAACCATGCAAACAGCCCTGGCTTGCGAGTATGGTGCAAGGAAGCTAATGGACATAGAAAAATGCGACTGAACCTCGGAGCCTGGGAGGAGATACCGTTGTACTGTTACATATTGACCCAACGCATTGTTAATATGGACGTCCTTTTGACCTTCGCCTATATAGACATATATAAATGGGATTCTTTTATCTAAAACATGTGCTGCGCCGCAAAACTAGCACAGTCGTTGACTTGAACACAAATAGCCCATCACTGGACTCTATCTAAATCTAGCCAAAAATAAGTGACAGTATGCTGTAGGCTACTGACATGATTAGGGAACCTATAAGTGTATAAAAGTAACATAGCGGAAGTAACTCTGTACGGAGAGGCCGTCGAGTAAATTGGCCCGTTTGTGCGTTATCCCTGTCCTCGCCCTGCTTCGTTGCCGCTCTTCACTCCAATATTCTTGCCGATAACCGGTGGCGGATTACCCGATCGGCACCATAGGCATGCGCATAGGGCCCACGAAAGTAGCCGAGCATATTTGTTCTGGACTGAGTATTCCCCAAAGCCAGCTAGCAAGAAGCGATTAGGTCAATGACGGCTACTACATAGCTTTCATTGCCCCAGTGAGTTTTGCAAGCTGGGATTTAGGTCCTATGTGTTTGAATGTGTAACTGACATACCTTATAAAAGTGTTACTACATAGGCCTAATTTACTATAAAGAAGAAATATCTATAACAGCACCGCCTTAGACTACCCTATCTGAATCCGCTCCTGGGTCTACCTAGGGCTCACGCCGGGTGGCAAGAGCCCACGAATCGCATAATCCGCCACTGTCAACAACTTCGCTTTCCCCATCGCCGTCACTGTAAGCCCTATTCAACCAAATTTAATAAGATTGCCACCCAGAAGAAAAACCGGGATGGCAAGTAGAGAAGGAAGCCATTAGCTCATGTCGAGAGCTCCATATACTGTAGGGGTAACCCACTCTTCAGAGATATTTGTTACTTTTTTTAAATTCGCTCCGCTATAACACAATCAGCAGGCCTAACTTGTTCAGTTCATTTATTATTCCCTCTGCGATTATGACTAGACCGGGGATGGATGGCGCAATTGTAACTTGGGTTCTGAACATACTATAAATAGGTTATTTGGATCTATGGGCTATCGAACATCAGAGTCACATTTGTGGCATACCCAGTAGTACGCTCCCCATCCTGAGGTACAGAACTCTGTCATATGTATGGTAATTAATGACAGGATGGCTAGGATTAAACATATTTAAGGGAACTGAATACAAGGGAACAAACATGGACGACTGCCACGTCATCTTCCGGTGTCATCATAACAGCACCGGAAGTTGACGTGGTAGTCGTCCGTGTTTGTTCCCTTGTATTTATACGAACGTCAAATACAATATCCAAAGAGCGATACTGGGAGCAAATTAAGACTGACTACAGGCGCAAATTTGAAGGCCAGTTCCTTTCCAACGACACCCGCGCTCTCTGGCAGAAGTCATCCACTCCTAGCTGTTATTCTGCAACACTGGACAACCTCAACAACTTTTACGCTCGCTTCGACCGACAGAATTTGACGTTTGTGTCTGTCAGCCCGGCCAACCCTGCTACGCCACTCCCTCTTCCCTTTACCGTGCAGGAGCACAATGTGAGGAAGGTCTTCAAGCATCAGAGCAACAGGAAGGCAGCTGGTCCTCACAATGTTTTCACCTCCACACTGAAACACTGCGCCGATGTAGGTGACAGCTCTGAACGACTATCGTCCGTGGCCCTGACGTCAGAGGTGTTGAAGGTGCTGGAGCGCTTGGTTTTCAAGTACCTGAAGTCAGTCACAAACTCCAACATTGATCTACTCCAGTTCGCGTACAGAGAAAACCGATCCACTGATGATGCTGTTGCATTGGCCCTTCACTTCGTCTTGCAGCTGGAATCTCCGAACATGTATGCACGCATCCTGTTCGTAGATTACAGTTCCGCGTTCAATACGATCGTCCCGCAGAAACTCTTCGACAAGCTGCGTCTGCTGTCGGTAGACGTCTTTATGTGTCAATGGATCCTTGACTTTCTTCTGCTTCGTCCTGAAGTCGTCAAAATGAATGACATGGTTTTCAACAATATCATCTTGAACACCGGAACTCCCCAGGGTTGTGTTCTCTCCCCGCTCTTTTACTCGTCTGAGAACCACCATGAAGTGGAGAGGCTGGTGTCGTGGTGTGACAAAAACAATCTTCAATTGTACACGTCCAAAACAAGGGAGATGATCGTTGATTTTAGAAAGAAAAAAGCCCCAGTTGCTCCAAATATTATCAGTGGCGAAGCCATCGAAAGAGTGGATTGCTTCACATTTTTGGGCACCATCATCTCTAGTGACATAGGATGGGAGAAAACACAGATGCAGTCGTGAAGAAGGGCCAGCAAAAACTGTACTTCCTGCGCCAGCTGAAGAGGTTCGGGCTGAGGAGAGAAATATATTCTTTAATTCTATCGCTTGGCTATTGAGAGTGTAATTACATATTAGCCACATGTGTGTGGTTCGGAAGATCAAACTAGACAGAGTGGTAAAATAGCAAATCGTCGGCAGTGAAGTCACCCCTCTAACAGTTATATACAGTGAAAGAACCAGGAAGACAGCTAAAAAAATTATCACGGATCCAACACACATATAGAGACAATGGAATGTTAATTTTGCCAGATGTGTTTTATACTTCTTTTATGTGTTAGTTTTAGCTTAACCTATCAATTGTAATCGATTTGTTATGCAATTTTATACTTAATTATTTTTATTATATATATATATATCTTTATTGTATGTTCTTGGTATGTTTGATATGACTGTATGTTTTAACACCAAGTCTTATTCCCAATTGACATGTATTTTATGTTAATCATGGCAATAAAGTATCTGTATAACAGTGTGCTCAAGAAATGTTAATAAAACAAAAATCATATGGCAAGTTCCGCTTGGGGCAGGAAGTAGTTTCGCTTAATTAGAAATCGTGAGTGTGATGGAAAAAATAACAGCCCCCCACCCCACCCTACCCCCGTCTTCCGAGATGTGTCTTGTCCTACAACATCCGAATCCTGAGAGATACACCGGAGAAAAATATACAGCCTATTACGGTAACGCGAAAGACAAATCTAATCGTCCCCCCACCCTGATGTCATGTCCGACAGCAGTTAAGGTTCGGGCTCAGATAACTCAGATATGTTGAATTTTTTGGGAATTGCGTGGATCAACCGGCGAGGTATTTGTAAGATTACCGAAATGTAAAAACCTAATAAAACCGAACCCAATCAAGGCATAACAAGTGTCCGTTATGCTAGACATACATGGTGTCAGACGTGCATGAACAATTTGATCATGGCAGAAGGTTTAAGACCGCCGGGACACTTTTCGTGCGCCGCAAGCAATGCCGCCAAAGGCGACGCGGGCATGACAAAATTGTGGGTAAGGTGGCTCGAGCAATTCGACTACCTAGCGACCGAGAAAATAAGAAGAGTGAGAAGATACAAGTGGCTACGTTGTTAACTCTCCTCGGCCCTGAGTGCATGGACGTTTTTAGAACGTTCACATTTGATCCACCGGCAGATAAAGAAAAAATTGCAGCTGTGAAGCTACAGTTCAGCAATTACTTCACACCGAGAGTGAATGAAACGTATGAAAGGTACAAATTCTTGCGCCGTAAGCAGAACAGAGGTGACAAATTTGACGCATTCCTGACAGATTTGCTAAATCTAGCAAGCACATATAACTATGTGCCTGAGGATAGAGAAAATAATCCGCGATCAAATCGTCATAGGTCTCTATTCAGACAGTGTGAGACAGAAATTGCTCTACGAAGGAACGCTAACGATGGCAAATGCGGTAGCTGTATGCAGGAACAACGAAATCACCGACAAATACACTGAAAACATGCGTGCAGAAACGAGTGCTGACTCAGTGTATCAGGCTGCCAAAAGTCAGAGAAAACCCAAAGCTAATTTTGGTAAGAGAGACTTTAGACGAGAATTTAGAACTCCACATACTCAAATGACACATGTCACAACTGTGGTAAACAACATGCTCCCAACAAGTGCCCTGCTTACTACCAGACGTGCAGGAAGTGTTCAAAGAAGGGACATTTTGCAGCTATGTGTAGAACATCGAGAATAGCAGAAGTTTCTCAACAGCATCCAACGACAGATGACACAGTGTGGCTGGGCGCGATTGACAACGACAAAACCGAACCTCCATGGACTGTCGATGTACAAATGAACAACACGGTTGTCAATTTCAAAATTGACACCGGTGCAGATGTTTCGATCGTCAGTGAACACAGCTACTTGCAGTTGGTTCCCATTCCGAGACTCAAGAAAACTACGACAACTCTTCGCAGCGCAGGTGGCAACCTCAACTGTCGAGGATACTTCGAAACAACGTTGACAGTGAAGGGCAAATCGTGTGTGTGTGTGTGTGACGTGTTTGTTATCGTAGGTCCGGCTGTTCAGCGCAACCTCCTAAGTCGGTCTGTCGCGACACAATTGAATCTCGTTGCACGCATTGATGCGTTGAGTGAGGTCTTCGGAGAGATGGGCACCAAGATAACCAAGCCGGTAAAGATCGTGCTTGACCCAGATGCACAACCGTATAACATGGTGGCACCACGCAGAGTACCAATACCTCTACTACCAAAGGCAGAAGCTGAACTCGTTCGCATGGAGAGTGAAGGAGTAATCAGAAAGATCACTGAGCCAAGTGAATGGTGTGCGCCAAGTGTAGTGGTTCCAAAGAAAGAGGGCGTGCGAATCTGTGTCGATTTGCGGAACTTGAACAAGAATGTTAAGAGGGAACACTTCACAATTCCCACCATTGAAGACATGACGCATAAACTGCACGAAGACACAATCTTCAGTCGCCTAGACGCCAGCAGCGGCTTCTGGCAAATACCTTTAGACGAGGAAAGCCAGAAGCTGACCACCTTCATTACGCCAGGGTGTGGTAGATACTGTTTTCAGAAACTGCCGTTTGGGATCTCATTAGCGCCTGAAATCTTTCAGCGCAAAATGAAGGAATTGTTGGAAGGCTTGGACGGTATACTAGTGTACATGGACGATATACTGGTCTATGGTGCGACCATGGAAGAACACGACAAGAGACTCGACAGTGTTCTGAACAGGATCTTGGCGGCAGGGTTGAAACTGAATAGAAAGAAATGCGAATTCAGACAAAGTGAGATGATCTTTCTGGGACATGAGATATCCAAGCATGGCATGCTGCCTGATAGTGCGAAAATTGCTGCTATTGTTGAGATGCCTGTTCCAACATGCGTTATTGAACTGAAGAGATTCCCTCAGCACCGTGCTACATCCACTCAACGAACTACTAAAGATGGGCACTGAGTGGAACTGGAGTGTTGCTCAGCAGCAAGCGTTTGACAAAAGCAAGGAACTGATTGCAGATGCTCCATGTCTGACGTTCTACGACCCAAAGAAGCCAACTACTGTTAGTGCCGATGCAAGCAGTTACGGCATTGGTGGTGTCCTGCTCCAGCAAACGGAAGATTTGCAGTGGAAGCCAGTCGCATTCTGTTCACGAACACTCACAGAGAGTGAGAAGCGTTATGCCCAGATCGAGAAAGAATGCGTAGCAGTGGTCTGGGCTTGTGAGCGGTTTGACGGCTATCTGCATGGACTACCAAGAGTGGTAGTGTTGACTGACCACAAACCACTGTTACCGATCATCAACAAGAAGGATCTTGACAGAAGCCCACTCAGATGCCAGCGATTGCTGATGAGGCTAACGAAGTACAGTGTGACAGCCGAACACAGAGCCGGAAAGACGCTCATTGTGGCAGACGCTCTTTCACGGGCTCCAGTCAACAAACACGGGCCAGAAGTTGCAAGCTTACAAGCAGATGTCACGGAATATGTGGGTTCCGTCGAGAGTAGCTGGCCTGCTACAAATCGCAAACTGGACGACATACAGAGAGCTACTGAAGACGATGCAGAGCTCCAACAGGTACAGAAATACATCCGAGACCATCTAGCATCCCTGACAACGTTGCGTCATATGCTATCGCGAAAGAACAATTAAGTGTTCATGCTGGACTGATTGTGTTCGAGAATCGTATTGTGATGCCGCGATCGTTACGAGAAGACACGCTGAAGAAACTTCACGAAGGGCACCTAGGGTTGCAGAAATGCAGAGAACGTGCAAAGTTGGCAGTGTGGTGGCCCAATATCGGACAGCAACTACAGCAAATGATCATCAATTGCGAATACTGCCAGGAGAACAAGCCTAAGCACAAGCCTAAGAACAAGCCTCTCATGCCAACTCAACTACCATTGCGGCCATGGAAAAAGGTAGCCTGCGACCTGTGTGATCTAGATGGATTATTACTCGCGGTATCTTGAGATCATACCACTCACAAGTATCACCAGTGCGATGGTGATCGGCAAACTGAAGATGACATTTGCACGATTTGGCATATTAGATGAGTTGACCAGTGATAACGGAACACAGTTCAGCTCATATGAGTTCAGCAGGTTCGCATGTGAGTACGGTTTTTCAAGCACATTACGACAAGTCCGCATTTTCCACAAGCAAATGGGGAAGCAGAGCATGCTGTGAGAACCGCCAAATCCATACTCAGACAAGCCGACCCAGTGCTTGCCTTGATGGCATACAGAGCAACACCGACGACAATGACAGGCGTGAGTCCAGCGCATCTGCTCATGAGTAGACAGATTCAAACTAGACTGCCTACATTACCGGACAACCTGTCTCCAAATTGGCCAAGTGATGTCACTGTTCGTGAAAGAGATGTCCAAAAAGGGTGCACAGCCTCTCAGCGACTTATCACCAGGACAGCGAGTCCGTTGGAAACGGCAACCCAACGAGAGAGGATGGAGATCACAAGGTGTGATTAGCTCCAAAGCGGATGGACTAAGATCATATCATATGCAAACGCCCCATGGACAATATCGACGTAACCGACAACACATAATGCCCATCCCGAACATCACGTCGGATACTAGTTTTACGAATGGTACAGCTGCTCAGACGGGCCGGACTCCATCAACAGTCGACTCGCCAGCTACACCAGATCGACAACTTGCTATACGAACAGATGCACCGTCATCTGACTGTGACAATCCAGGTGTGACTACACCAAACACTGACACACACGTGACAGTCTACGTATGACCCGATCAAGACGTGTAGTTGTGACTCCAGTTCGTTACAGGCAGTCAGAGACTCGTAATCTATTGAGAGACAATTGCGTTGAACAGTTTGATAAACCACTCATGTGTGTTTTGGTTTCAGCATAGTCTCTGTAAATGTCTTCGCCTTAGAAGGGGAGATGTATCGAGATCATAATTATCGAGATTGTAATTATATCGATTCGATTAGATACGTCTGGAGAAACTAGGTCAGTGGGACCAATCCGGCGTGGATCAACCGGCGAGGTATTTGTAAG
Source organism: Paraescarpia echinospica (assembly GCA_020002185.1). Classification (NCBI taxonomy): domain Eukaryota; kingdom Metazoa; phylum Annelida; class Polychaeta; order Sabellida; family Siboglinidae; genus Paraescarpia; species Paraescarpia echinospica. The sequence continues at coordinate 31,664,653 of CM034539.1, read as the reverse complement.
ATTACCGAAATGTAAAACCTAATAAAACCGAACCCAATCAAGGCATAACAAGTGTCCGTTATGCTAGACATACAGTCCAAAAATCGTGTGCAAAACGGTGCTGACATACATCGGATAATCATCCAGAAAGTTCAGTAACGCAAGACAGGTGTACGAAAAACATTGTGTTTTTAATATGTTATGCAATTTGATATACTATTTTACCAATAGTCAAACTGGTGCAACTCATTATATAATGGTGCAAATCACGAACTTTATTAGTGACATTAAAACAACATAAAATACAAGAAAACACAGGGAAGTAATGTTTTGAATACATCGTGATAAAACACACATTTTGCATAAGAGGTAAGTCGGCTCCCTTCCTAGTCGGCATGTCATAATTATGACGAAATATTACGAAATCCAATACTTGTGATGACATGTTAAGATTTAACAAGATTGCCACCCAGAGAATTAACTCTAGGTGGCAGGTGGACAAGGAAGCTCTTTGGCTTATCGAGAGTCCGACCCTTTTATCTATGTGTATCCCGCCCGTCTGAGGTATGTGTCGATTTAATTTTTAAACATATTCACGCTACTAGCACCCACACAATCAGCATATAATCTGTTCCATTCATTTACAGTCCTTTGTGAAAATGAAAACTTTCTTATATCTAATCTACTCTGCTCCTTTGCTAATGTAACTTCATGTCCTCTAGTCCTTCTATCTTTCTTAATTGAAAAAAATATATTTCTATCAATATTTTTATAACCATTCAATATTTTAAACACTTCTATCTGATCTCCTCTCAATCTCCTGGTCTCTATTGTTGTTAAACCGCATTTTTTAGGCGTATTTCGTAACTAAGATCCCTCAGTTTTGGTATCATTTTAGTTGCTCTCCTCTGTACTCTTTCTAACATATCTATGTCCTTCCTGCGATATGGCCTCCACGCTTGAATACAATATTCTAAATGAGGCCTAACTATTGTTTTGTGCAGCGGTATTATTAGCTCTTTTTCCTTGTACGTTATGTTTCGCCTAATTAATCCAAGGATTTGATTCCCCTTTGAAGCTGCAATTCCGCACTGCTCTGAAACCTTCATATCAGCACTAATGGTTAACCCTAAGTCCTTTTCTTTTACAGTAGTACTTAGTACAGTACCCCCCATTGTATATTCTACCTCTTCGTTCCCATGTCCTGTGTGGAGGCATTTACATTTCCCAAAATTGAACAGCATTTGCCACTTTTCAGACCATTTGATCAACCTGTCAAGATCATCTTGTAAATGCTGTCTATCTCCATCACTTTTAATCCTTCTAAACACTTTTGTATTATCCGCAAATTTCAACACCTTGCTTGTTATTTCATCATCCAAATCGTGGATATATATTAAGAATAATATAGGTCCTAATACTGATCCCTGTGGTACCCCACTCAATACCGATTTCCAGTTTGAAGCCTCCCCATCAACTACTACACGTTGTCTTCTGTCAATCAGCCATTGTTCTATCCAGTTTATTATACCATTTCCTATGCCATGGGCCTTTAGTTTCAGCAGTAATCTTTGATGTGGTACTTTGTCGAAAGCTTTTTGAAAATCTAAGTAGACGATATCTACAGGTGATCCCTCATCTACCTATGTAGTGATGTCTTCCAAAAAACATAACATATTTGTTAAGCATGACCTCGCTTTAAAAAAACCATGTTGAGATGGGTTGATCAAGTTTTGTTTAACAAGAAAATCCACCATGTGATCTTTAATTAATCTTTCTAATAATTTGCAAATCACTGATGTTAAACTCACTGGTCTATAGTTCTCTGACTTGTTTCTCGAACCTTTTTTAAATAACGGTATAATGTTTGTCTCTTTCCATTCTAAAGGAACCACTCCCTCTTGTAATGACAAATTGAAAACTGTTGCAAGCGGTACGCTAATTTGTTCTACAATTTCCAATAGTAGTTTGGGCGGAATCCCATCCACTCCAGGTGATTTATTATCCTTCATAGCCCTTATTTTCTTAGCTACCATTTCTGGGGTCAAGAAACGTAATATTTTGGGACCACGTATAGGGTACCACAAATATAATGTTAACTATAATTTAAATTTAACAACTATAATAGTTTAAAATATTATTAGTTGTATACATACATGTTACTTTCAAACAGTGTTGCGAAAAACGCAAAGGTAATGCCACGAACCGTCTTGCCCCATACCATGGGGCAAGACGTTTTTGGGATACTCCTACCACTTTTCATATAAAACTCATCTGGTTTGTTTATTTTATTGAAAACAGTTTCCCTATGGACAACACATATATCTGTCTATAGCATGAACACATTACAGACATGTTAGCATAGTTTTATGGTGGGTATTCTTAACGTTTTCAATGGGGAGCCGCGCTGCCCCAGGCTACCCTACCATGTGTTTGTTAATAACCATAGTGTTGAAGACATTTATTATATTTAAATTTTATTTGTTCAGCAATGTGAAAAATGAACACACCGTGGTACTGTGTGTTCGCGTACGTCTTACTTCTAGTATTTTCTGGTGCTGTGCGTGGTGCTATTGCCCTTTTTCTTGGTGGAACCATAACATGATTATTGCATTCTAGTTTCTCAATGGTTTGCTTGATTTAGCTTGCACCAAGCGCCAGTTAGCCCGTCCCGGTCTCCCCTGCTTTCCGATATTTAATCTGCGCTGTTCCTTCGCATGCCCTATACAAATATATTGTATTAAAGTTCGACCTGCTTAATATTCGTGTTCTCTAGTCCTTGTGTCTTTCTTAATTTAGTACAATTGCATGTTGGAGGTTTCTCGATATTGTCGAACTCATTCAGTATATTTAAAATGTAAATTACATAGGATCGAACAGGGTTGGTTGGTGCATCAGGCAATTGGTAAATCCTGCTATTATAAATAACTCAAAAGTTATCCACGGTGTGTCACTTTCACTACCGGTCGCGCGCAGCAATAATTATCTTGCAGTAACAAAGAGCTTTAGATAAAACGCCTCTATTATTCATTTTGGTGCGTAATTTGATAATCGGAAAGGTGTCATGAATTGATCGGCGAAGTACTGAGCAAGATAATTATTAGCAGATGGGGTAAGACCACAATATATTTTAAATAGGCGGCCATTATAACATATCCTGTGCAGGAAGGAAACATTAACTACAGATGTTCTTTAATCTTTCTCAGCGCATGAAACATTACTTACCTGACTTCGTGTGGAAAATTGGTGAAACTCTCTTACTTCGTTTTTCAGAAAGAATTCACCCAAACCTAATACCCCTCAATTTCGCCTCAATCTGGTGGCGTATTTTAAAATATTAGTGCGTTCTGCAAAATAGCCAGTGTACGAATTCATACTCGCATATGTATTGCTACCTTCCTGAACGATCTAATTCAGTAGTACATCCAGTATTCACTGGACCAACATGTCCCATGTAAAAATGCTACAAAAAATCATACATCACACCAAGACGCTATTTTCAAGGGGACTCTGGAGACAAATGGCAGATAGCAACGAGGAGCAGCAACATATATTGCAAGAAAGGTAGACTATATTTGTTGTGTAATCAACTACCACCCCTGGCTTGCGAGGATGGTGTAGGTCCTACTTTGTGAAACAATGGGTAAGGCCGGGTCGAGGAGGGTGCCAGGTATCTAGGAAGGCGAGAATTGCAGTGGCACGGAGGAATCTGAATGGAAAGGGGAGAACATGTGCAACTGTGTCCAAACACGCATGGGTACAGTGAAACAAGATGACTAACGGAGGCTGGTGGATAAACATTAGTTTAAGTTGTGGTAATCTACCATTTTAAACTGTTTTTAAGAAAGTGTATGTACGACACGAACAATAGTTGCTCTCTTGATCAAAGGGGCCTACTTGCTACCATACATGTAACTTTGGCATTTGGTATGTTTTTAGACTAAGTATTCCTTTGCAAAATTACTGGTCGTCATCTACGGCCAACTGAGTAATAAAGGTATGGAGTGCGGATATTTAATGTTCGTCTTTTAGGTGTGTTATCGTAAAATGACATATTATGTAAACAGAGTATATATGGTGCTGAGGAAAGGTATTCATGTATGCGGCATATTGATTTACTGGAAATTTATAAAAGATGGCCGATCCCAGACCTTCAGACAATGAGCAAAGAACTCTAACACTTTTAATATTTTAAAACAATCACGATTAGGAGATGGAACAAAATCAGACAATTTTATAGGCTATAACATCTAATCGTCGTAATGGGGGGGCTGGGAATTACTTGATCCTGGAATGTGTCCACAATGTAAATAACAACAAAGTAACTTGCTGCGATGTTCTATCTTGTTATGTAGTACAATTATGTGTTATGTTCAACAACCAGGCACATCGTGCGAACTGTCATCATTGACAGGGTTGTGTAGATAGGTCGACCTCACTTTTCTTTTCGGTTTCTTTCTGCCACACCATTTCACTGTGATGGAGAATTCTTCGTTCCATTTGGAGGAGCGGTACAAAGGAACATCGCCCTGTTATGCTTTTTGACAGAACTCAGCTACTTCGCTAAGTAACTCTTTGAATCGACTCAATTCATCCCAGAAGTTGTCGGTCTCTTCAGCTATGCGCCGCCACAGCGTCTTATTGAAATGTTTATAAAGTATATACTCCGGTTGGTTGTAAAGCTTAACATTTTTCATGTAGGGCAAGTCGATCTGTTCGTCTTTATATGTGTAAATCTTTACATTGCCCTTGACATAAAGGATGTCCTCCAGCTTCCAACACATAAGACGCCGCAGCAGCACCAACGACTCGTCGTAATACTCCATGATGATAACGAGGGTGAAGCGGCGCTGCAGAGCATCGATCCAGTACCGGATGTAGGTGGCGTTGTTCGTCTGGTCGGTCGTGTTGACGTGGAAGCCAGTCGGCAATCCAAGTTCGAACGCCATAGTATTGTGGGTGAAGCTAAAGCTGCCCATACACTTCTTGAAGTGCTGGTACTCGGGAGAGGTGTACATCGCTTCGTACTTAGGAATGTCTCGTAGATACTCGACCAAGGGTTCGGCAAAGTGAGTCAGATTCGGTAGCCGTTTATGTATTGAATAGTAGTTAAACGCAGATTTCATCCGAGAGAAAGGTTCCCGGATGCTCGTGACATAGATAGAGTCGTGTGGTATGACACGTGATATGACGTCCTCGTTGAAGACAAAATTAAAATACATGATATTAAACGGTGTCTTGGTCGGACGGAAACAACACGTCTCGAACGGGAACGGATAACAGAGCGTGTAATGTCCTGGAGTAGGCCGGACGACCGATAGTTTATTGCGTCTAGCGTACCTGTTGCGGAAACTTAAAGTTGTTGAGGTGGCACATTTGTGCGTCTTCACGTACACAATGTTCACTCGCTGCCTCTTGCAGACTGGCGGACGATACACCACGATAGGGATGTCGCCGACCAGGTTCACCAATGGCGGTGACATGGCGTTGAGCAGCAAATCGCTGGTATTGGCCGTAGAAGACTATCATGCCTACGACAGCGAAGCACAGAAGAATGATCTGGAGCTGCATCTTATGCATCGTTATCTCTTTCGTCTTCCGAACGTCACGTCCGGAATGCACGCTTACATGATTATGTGTCCTCGTGTCTACGAACAGAAAGAGGGGAAAGGGAGGAAGATAAGGCGTGAGAAAATGAGGAAGATAAGGCGGAAGAAAAGGGATAAGATTTGGCGGGAGAAAGGGAGGAAAATAACGCGGAAGAAAGGGAGGAAGAAAATAAGAGGAAGATAAGGCTGTAGAAAATTAGGAAGATAATGCGAAAAAAAGGAGGAAGACAAGGCTGGGGAAAGGAGGAAAGAGGGGAGGTAACTTGGTAAATGGAGGGATATAAGGTGAAAGATAATGGGACGATAAGACAGAAAATTAGGAAGAAAAAGGCGGAAGATAAGGGTAATTGATGTTGGTGGAAGGAATGAAGACATAACTGAGAGAAGACGGTGAATGTCCCATCATTGTTCCCTTTCTTTAATCGTCCCGATTAAAGAAAGGGAACAATGATGATAACTTCGTTGTGCATACGTGACAGTAATAGCATCATAACAAATGTTAAGAAATACAGTTGTATAAACACAATAACGCGCTAGCACAAGTGCCAAAGCGACATATATATGATAGCAAGTATAATCAAATATGTCAATAGTGTGGCGGGACCAGGTCCTGAATAGTGTCATATGTTGCGCCACGCTGTAGTCCGTGACTGGGTGCGCAATGACACCCATATATAAGTCCCTACACGAGCTACAACGTCGCTGCGCACAGGTCTGAGACTTCGATGGAAGAACACATCTGATTTTGAGTCTTCCGTGTGGCGCAGTCACTCTTTTAATTCGCGACTACTCTGACGCCCGCAGAATGCAATAAACGCAAGTTACATTCTTACCGTGTGTTACCTACTGCAACAATATTGTTCGTGCTGTGCATACACTTTCTTAAGATAAAGTAAACAACTTTATTAGTTTTAATACAGCGATATTTAACCTTTTTGGCACTGTTACTCCGTCAGCGAGCCAACAAACCCGTAGTTACTCCTCCATCTTTAACTACCAAACTCGAGAAAAGGAATTTTTTGAAAGAACATTTAATTGCATAATTGATATATATCTATTTGTAAAATATAACTTCAGCGATATACTGGCTTCTCAAATTTTAATGTAAGCTCAAATGTGTGACACACAATACTTTACGGATAAAAGTATATGTGTATGATTGAAGATGCACCTTCTTGATAAGCTTTGAGATGTGAAGCTTTTTCGCAGCTAGAGCACATCGCAAGTTATCGACAAGATCCAATATGTTTCGTACCTTGGTTTTAATGTTGATCCTTGTAGAAATGTCAGTTATCCACAGCAATACATTAGAATAAGCACTGTGAGAGAAGAGCTCTGTCATGGCGAATTGGGGACTCATCCACTGCTTTTGTCAGAAAGATATAATGGCAGAATCCTGAAAGTCGCCTTTCGGCATGCTATCTTCTCGCAGGCCAAGGATCTCCTATTTTACCCTTCGTCCACTGGGAAGTATCACTGTCCAATAATATCACCAATCCGTGCATTCTCCTCACAGCGTTCCAGATCTGGAAAATATTCAAGGGTTGCCTCGTCCATGGAAAGTATGTGCGGCATGATATCATCAGCAAACGGGCACTACTTTTTGTTCTCTTCAAGTGATATTGACAATTGGGAGAAAACGAATACCTCATTAGCCTGAAGTTCATTGGGGTAAAACTGTACTTTCGAAGGGGGCTAGCAACCTTCACTTGAGCTGTGAGAATATTCACCATATTTCATTCTTGTGAGAGATTCAACCGATTGATCTCACCAAAAGATGTGTAATGTAGCCGAGCTTTGTAATAAATGTATAGTCTCTTGGTTTTACATCTTCTCCTGAAAATGTGGTCTATCGCGGTTCTCCCCTTCCAAGAACATGATGACATTTTTCTCTTAATTCGAACACAGTGAAATGTTGTCTCCACGATAACCAGCGATACTCCAAGACAAGAACACTGAAATCGGATCGAACCTCTTCACGTTCACTAACAATTCAGGGGTTCGTGGCACTGCAGGGTGAAGGTTTAGCGAACAGAACATATAATATGTTGATCCATTCATTTAAAGCGCGATGCAGCGAGGGGTATGCTAACATTTCTTCAACAAAACCGGTTTGATGCAAACATGACCTCGATTATATCGGGTTTTCTGTTTTCAGGGTTGTGTCCTAAAGTGATATATGTTTCATCTGTCTCCCTTGTTCCTCGCCAAAGACGGGCACCGAGGCTTCAACTAGACATGACTTGATGGGGGCCTCTCTAATTGTAATGGACTGCTTACTTTCGGTACGATACATTATTAACGTTCGATACGTCCTTCACCCGCCAAAGCTATTCCAATTCCGCGTTGTTCCGTCCCTGTTCCGTAGAAATAGGGAGTCGTAGTAAATACATTTCATATATATCGGAGTGTTTTTAGTCGTAGTAAATACATTTAAATATATATCGTTTTTTTCTTAAATACATAAACAGTTGGTAGATCAGAGGCCAATGGTCCAAATAAGTGAATGAACACAGAAATATGCCAGTGGCCATCGACATCTTGGGGAGAAGCACTTACAATGGTACAACGTTCAATAACATACTAATACATAGGTGCATTGGCAACCATTCAAATCAAGAAAATCGACTTCTCATGCAACCTTTAAATTAGACCCTCTACGTCGATACAACATGAACGCCTCTGAATTGTGGCAATAGTTCAAAGTAAACTTAACTACTAAAACTATGCGATAAATTACTGGTGTAAAATGTTGCCACACGGAGATAGTTAAAAAAAAATTCAAATTCAGTATATTTGTGCAACAAGAATATCTGTGAGCTGGGTCCACTGGCCCTATTGGCCCACCATCTTCACGGCGGGTCAGAGGTGGACATCTCCAGACAGGATGGTCCAACTAATTTAATGTCTCCCCCGAAAGACACGAGCACATTGGGGTGAAATAAATCTCCAAAATTTCGAACGGGTATTGGGTGAATAGAAACCATGGCCCTCTCGATCGACAATCGGGTGTAATAACTACCGACCACCGCGCCCACTGTCGCTATACTGATATTCGCTATGGCACACGATTATATTAAGTAGACTTATATTTAATTCTACCTATCTGACATTTTTAGAAATGACTACGCTACGTACCTTTCATTACGCGCCATCGTTTCAATGCGTTCTTCTTCTTCTTCTATGTGCCATGTCTGTCACATGTGTTCGCGATCATGGCCCTCCAACCGCACGGTCGTGTGTAGTTTGTAGCAGTTCCGTTGTGATCTTTCCACACCATATTGAGAGACTATCTATTAGTTTTATTCTCTGGCGTCCTCTGGATCTTTTTCCTTCTATCTTTCCAGTTGTTACTATTTGTTCTAACTTTTTCTTTCTCATGACATGGCATATAAATCGTGCTTGTTGTGTTCTAACTTTGTTGATGATCTTTCGTTTTTATTTGGCTGTCCTAATATTCGTTACTATTGTTTTAATAACTTACTCGAGACTCAACGTTCACCTTCATGCAGCGAAGTCAATACAGTGACCAAACATCGTCGTCAAACTTATCAGCTTAAGCGTCAGTAGTTATGATTGATACGAGAGTATACCGACGTAGTTTAACATTTGACACCCATTATATATGTATCTGTGTAGGTAAATGCCTTTGTATACATCCCGCCATTTAAAACTCCTGGCAAGTGCTAAACGTAAATGTAGTTATGGCTCAAGGGGCAATAATGGCTGCTCAAACTTCCAGGAACCCCACGGTTGGGGGACCATTGAACCATTAAGCCATGCTCCCACTATTTTGCATATATTTGGAAATTGGCGTATCCAAGCCAGAAAACGTGAAAAAGGGTGGGTCGCAACCGTCCCCTAGTTCCTTCAGGTTTGTAGATAAGTTTTATAAGTTGTTGAAGCATGCCACTGTTTTTTATTGTTATATGTTATTTCAGTAGTCATACACCATGTTGACTACACCAAGGACAGTCAAAATGGAGCACTTTATGAAACCCCATCAGATTCGCGTCATGCCATCACCAGACAACAATTAGGAAATGGGTTATATGTTTAGGCCACGAATTACCAGTCATTATTTCTCAATATTGCACTATGCAATAGATAAATTAGATAGATGAACACATATAAATTTGATATATTATCCTTTAATATTTAATATGTATGAAGATAACTATGTTAGATTTCACGTGATGTCGACTGTAGTATCTACTATGTTAGGATACGCCTTACGTGTGATAATAAACGTGTCTAGAGTTCACATGTCTTTGTCTTAGTATTGCTTATTATATTTTTTATATCTAGTGAATACTTGCTAGTAGTCCTCGACGAATACTTAAGATATCGGGTCGTCAAAATGGTACAATTCAGTTCTGCTAACACCGTGATTCCTGTGATTGACAAGGCGATGTCTATGTTTGACATCTTCTCTCTATGGTGCTGAAGTCAGACAATGAACCACCTTTCAACAGCTAATCCCTGACAGAACTGCACACCAATCGCATGCGTAGACATCCAAATACCATCATCGCCGGTGACTTCAATGTTGGGGATATAACATGAGACAGTAATTAAGTTTTAGGACACAGTGATGCCGTAAACGCTAGAAAGCTTCTAGAAATCAAGGAATATTTTTAGTCTTACGCAGCATCAACGTGATATCACAAGACCTTCTTCGAATGTTGTGTTGGACTTGGTGTTTAGTACAAACCCTTTCCTCGTGTAGTAAGGGTATCCGGAATGAGCGATCATCTTGCAGTGCTCACCACACCTGATGTCCAACGAAAACAGCACTCACACAAACACTCACACAAGATATCCAGATACAAGTCTGCAACATTTGTCGGTCTACTGGCAGACATGGTGGAATACGCAACACATTTTTTGATGGGAAATCCCACATCCAAAACACCGGATGAGAACTGACATTCAAGTTATTCAAGGGTGCATTACACAAAGCCATCACTACACACGTCCCGACGACAAGCTCAAAAAGAAAACTTGACCTGCCCTGGATCACCCGCAACACCATATATGAAATCCGTAAGAAGGACAGGCATTATCATAAAGCAATGAAGTTGAAGAAGCAAGAAGATTGGTCTGCCTACTATGTGAAAAGGCAACAGATACATAAACTTATGAGATCTAGACGATTACATCAGATATATCGTTGGAGCTAGCTTGTTTGATGGAGGAAATCAGAAGTGTTGGTCTTTTGTGAAACTCAACAGAACTGAAAACTTGGGTGTACCCAAACTCTCTAATACAGATGGCCTCCACATTACCAGACAAGCCAAGACGGAGTGTCTAAACAACCAGTTTGTATCAGTCTTCACACGCGATGATGGTAGACACTTGCCTGATAAAGGACCGTCTCCCTACCGCGAGATGGTCAACATATATTTAACAAAACCTGGGATTGAGATCCTATTGAAGAACATCAACCAAACGAAAGCTGCAGGCCCCGATGAACTCCCAGCAAACAGTTTTGAAGGAGATTGCTGGTGTCCTCTCCGTCATCTTCCACCAGTCCTATGACGAAGGCACTATCCCATCCGATTGGTCTACAGCACACATATCGGCATATTTATAAGAACGGTGACAAGGCAAAACCATCTAACTATAGACCAGTTTCACTTACATGCATCAATAATGGAATACATTGTAACCAGATCGGTCGCCACCTAGATTACAACATATTGCATCCGAATCAACATGGCTTCCGTAACGGCCTGTCTTGCGAGCCGCAACTTGTCAGTACCATACATGAATTGGCATACTCCATCAACCAAAAGAAGCAAACAGATGTCACCATTATTCTTATTGGGTGTTTCTGCTTGTCTTGCTCTGTTGCTGTAAGGAATAACTATTTTGTTTTATGCAAACCATTGACATCTAATCATTTTAATGTGTTTTTTCCTAATCACACTAGAATCCATAATTCTATTTCAATTTTGCATAGCCTGCCATGTCTTCATGTTTGTTATAATAGAAAGTTACTGCCAATCCCCCGCTCTACGCCAACATTGAAATTAGCAATAATGTTATTACTAGCAGGAGATGTAAGTCTCAATCCTGGGCCAGCAGTTAAACGAAACATTCGGGTGGCCACTACAAACGTTCGATCTGTACGAGATAAGACAGCTTCACTTTGTGATTTATTAATTTCAAAGAACATAAACATTCTTGCTGTAACTGAGACCTGGCTCAGACCACATGATACACCTGCATGCATTGCTGACGTTTCCCCTTCTGGTTACACCTTTCACCATCGACCACGTTAGTCGGCCGTGGGGGTGGTGTTGGCTTTCTTATATCACAGCAGTTCAAAGTTAAATTACATTCTAACCCTGAATACTCCAGTTTTGTGCTGAAATGTCAGATTCTTCTTTCTCCGCATAATTTATTTGTATCTATCGCCCTCCTGGACATCCGGCAAATTTCTTTGAAGACTTTCAGGATAAGTTGGACAATCTGGCAGTTATTCATTCAGAATTTTACATTCTTGGTGATTTTAATTTACATTTGGATACACCTTCTACAACTACAACTACGTTTGATGATATTCTGACATCATTTGATTTGAAACAACATGTTACTTTTTCGACACATATACATGGCCATTGGCTTGACCTCTTGATAACCCGTTCAACTTGTAATAATATCCAAGCACCTACTGTTTCAGATGGGTTATCAGACCACCATACTGTCGTTTGGTAATGTTAACGTTTCTATAACCCCATTAGAGTCGAAACACAATGTGTTTTACAGAGCCATTCAAAGGATTGACATTACAGCTTTAATGGCTGATATCCCTATATCCGACCTTATCACAGATACAAAAATACATCCATCTGACTTATATAAACAGTACTATCAAGTACTCAATGCATTACTTAACAAACATGCTCCTGTAAAAAAATCCAAATGTGTGTCAGAAAGGTCAGCGGCTCCATGGATGATTTCCGAAATTATACTATCTAAAAGGCGTCGTTATTTAGAGCGTGTATGGCGCAAATCGCGCTCGCCATTAGATAGATCGCGCTATTCTAAGCGTTGTCACCTCTGTAACAGACAAATTATTATACAAATATGGTCATAAATAAGTCTGATAATCCGCGTCAGTTATGAAACTGCATCAATAACATTCTACACAGACGGCCTACTCCATTGCTACCTGATCATGTGTCAATTAAGTCTCTATGTGATTCGTTCTCTGGTCACATTAAGAATAAAATCAGTATTATTTGTTCTGCTTTCCCACGTCATAATTAAAGTAATGTCAGTTTGGACTTTCCACAAGTAAATTATCTACTTGTATCATTTGAACCTGCAACAGTTGATGAAGTTAGGAAAATAATGATGTCCTCTCCATATAAATCTTGTGCACTTGATCCATTTCCAACAATATTGCTAAAAGCATGTCTCGATACACTAATTGGACCTATAACAAATATTACAAATGCCTCACTTTGCTCTGTCTGTTTTCCTGATGATTTCAGATACGCTCATGTCACACCACTTCTTAAGACGTCATCTCTGCCTAAACAAAATCTAAACAGTTATAGACCTATTTCTAACCTCAGTTTTTTTTCTAAAATACTAGAAAAGGTGGTAGCAAGTCGCCTAAGGTCTCACATTAGCACAACTGTCTTAACTAATATGTCCCAATCAGCATATAGACAGTTTCATTCAACAGAGACTGCCCTCTTAAAGGTTCATAATGACATTAACTTGAACATTTATAATGGTAAAGTGACTGCATTTACCTTACTAGATCTCTCTGCCGCTTTTGACAAGATTGATCACAGCATTCTCATTGAACGCTTATTAAAGTGGTACGGCATATCTGGCACAGCTCTAAGCTGGTTTTCTTCACATCTTATTGATAGATACCAAACTATAAAGATTGGGAACTGCTTTTCAGCTGCACTGCCGGCTTTATTTGGTGTTCCCCAGGGTTCTGCTCTTGGGCCTTTGCTTTTTACTCCTAACACCACGCCACTAAGTTCTGTTATATAAATACATAACTTGGATCATCATCTTTATGCTGATGATACTCAGATCTACATTTCGTTGGCTACCCCGGATACAAATCGCTCCCTTAACCAACTTAGTGATTGCCTTCAAGATATCTTCCACTGGATGACTGTCAGCAAGTTGAAATTAAATGCAAATAAAACTGAATTGATCATTATTGGTACTCCAATGCAGCGTAGTAAACTGGATGGTTTTATCCCTACGCATATTTTGAATCAGTATATCACACCAGCAACCTCTAGGAGTGATCTTTGATAGTAACTTCAATTTCCGACAACACATATCTCAAACATGTCGCTACTGTTTTTATCATATTCGTGATCTTCGCCGTATTCGCCGGTATATGTCATTTTCTGTTGCTAAAACTATTGCAACAGCGCTTGTTAGCAGCAGATTTGACTATTGCAATTCCCTCCTTTATAATATCGCTAGCAAGGATATCACAAAACTTTAGGGTGTCCAAAATTGTCTAGCAAGAGTAGTTACAAGATCTCCTCGTTTTTCTCGCTCTGTACCACTTTTGAAGTCTTTGCATTGGCTTCCTGTACGATATCGTATAATATTTAAGATCTGTACCATTACATACCAGGCACTGTCCAGTAAGCAACCATCTTATTTGCATTCATTGCTTACTCCTGTAAGAAAACCTATCCAGCTTCGATCATCTAGTTCTGACCTACTTTTTTTTCCTAGAGTCAATACTAACATTGGAACTAGGGCTTTTTCCGTTGGTGCACTAACTCTTTGGAATATGCTCTCTTTTAGTGCTAGATCAGTTGAATCCGACCTGAGCAAACGTGTCTACTAGACAAAGACATGGCCGATGGATTTTAATGTATCAAAGTGCGCCATTCTTTCAGTTACCTCCAAGAGGAAGCCATTGATCTACAATAGTACATTGAAAACCAACATATCCCACGGACTGACAACCAGGACTACCATCAACACGAAGTTATCGTGGCAGCCACACGTCAACAACGTGTAGAACAAAACCAGAAAGACACTTGGCTTAGTCAAAAGAACACTGCATGCGGCGCCAGCTCAAGTGAGGAAAACGGCATACGAGGTACTCGTCCGACCAACGCTTGAGCATGCTACTTGTGCCTGGGCACCCAACACCAAGACTGGTATTCCAAAAATAGAGCAAGTGCGGCATTCTGCAGCTCTCTTTGTAACTGGTGATTACCGCAGCACCTCAAGCGTAACGGCTATATGCGCCAACCCGATGTGGAACTCACTATACGCAAGACGTCGGATAAGATAAGCCACTGTGTTTTTAAACATCCACCACGGACTAGTGAGCATCAGCTTCCCAACCATCATTACTACAGCAGATACCCGCACCAGACGAAAACTACGACCACTGCCAGCTTCCTGCACGACCGACCAGTACTTGTTCTACGTACGCTCCATCGCACTGTGTAACTCACACACAGAATAAGCAGTTGCAGCGTCTTCTGCAAAAGATTCCAGAGAGCCGCTCTCCCAGTCATCCAGTCATTGACATTATAGAAGCCCGTTTTTGTTTTAATCATGGACTGCCTGTTTTTATTTAGTTTTACTTACTTATTTTATTAACTCATTTATTGATTGTTTTAACCCACGATAACGTTGCAAACTGCATGATAGTGAAATATCACCTTTAGCAGTATATTCTTTAATACTTGAAGACTGAACGGATGAATTCATCCGCTGCACACATAGCATTCAAGCATCGTAAGTAATTCCATATTGGCCCAGAGCGAATGGTGAAGCAGAATGCTTTATATATTTACTAACGTTTTTACTTTATAATGGTGAATGATGAAAGGGCCCTCCCTCTACGCAAGGGACAGGCCCTGTTATATGAGCTGCTGCTATATTGCCAATAGCAGCACATTTTAGGATAATGTGAAGACAACAGTCAAACGTGAAACAAACTGGAAGCCAAAAGCCAGTCACGCACGTGTGGGCATGGTCGTGTGCGCAGGCAGTTGGCGTGTACGTATATGCATAACATCAAAAATAGATAAGCGAGCGAAAAATGAACAACTCAGAACACGTCCAAAACATGAAATTCTACGGTCGCTAGCACCCTCACGGCTCGTCCTGTCCCGACGATCTTGGTATCATTTGAAAGGATGCACTTTTTGTTATTCTAGCGTCATCTAGTGACATCACGCCTACTTCGCGTATGTTATTTTAGCAGCTGTTTGAAAGTGGGTGGAGCTTATATCATGAAATCAGATAGTGGTGCCTCAATCGGTAGATTGGTGAACTGTATCGACGAAACAACATCGTTCGCAGTGTCTAAGACACCGGAACGGGCCCGGTTTTAGGTCCGTTTTTAGTTAATTTTAGGAATGAATATCAGGAAACCATGTATATGTTTGAATTGCAGAAAGCTTAAACTTTCAAACGACATCAATATTGTTGGGATCCGACGAACCGTAATGGTACTAGCGATCGTTAAAAAGGCGTTTTGGGAACGTGTTCGACAGTTGTTCATTTTTCGCTCGCTTATCTATTTTTGATAACATTAATCAACTGTCGTCAAACATGTATATCCGCTTGCAAGATGGGTTGGTGTACAACATTTGATAGAACACTAAACATCACATACTTATATTGAAAAAATCTACATTTTGTTTTACTGCATTATTGGATTGATGTCACGCCCGGTACCAAATTGTGACGATTATTGTTACGACCTGTACCAAGCTTTAATGTTGCTTATACAAAAGAAATATTAATCAAATCACTATCTATGCAATATACGGTGTATAAAACATACCTGAAGAGGGTTGTATGTGACGTCACTTATGACTCAAACTCGCATCAGGCCGACCCTTTCCATGCATTCAGAGCAGGTTTACAAGTCTAGCTTTTGGGTCGAAAGGAGCGTCAGAATGAGTTATTGTGCAATATTCCGACGTAATACAAACACTAGTCATCATAGAGGAACAAGCAGTTATCTTACGGTTCCACATGAATCGAATTTTATTCAAAACAACGAATGCGAATGGGCCTACAAGTCGACAAAAAAAGTGTAAAGAAAATCAATGGTTTGCAGGCTGTCAGGATTGAATCGGCGTCGCCCGATTGTAAATTAAATGGCAAGAAACCAACGCGTCTACCAACTGAGCTAGCGGCACCAACAAACATTCGCTGACTGATTTAAGTTGTTATGATAAATTGTACAACTCCTGCTTCATATATCGATATTCTAGTGATATTATGAGATTATACTCGTTACTTTCTGTAGCTGGATACAATATCTGTTTGCTATGTATGTTTATTGGTGTAGATTATCTCCCGTTGGTTGCATTCGATATAATTATTCGGAAAACGAGCCCAAGCTCGGCGAAATCTAGTCGACTTGTAGGCCCATTCGCATTCGTTGTTTTGAATAAAATTCGATTCATGTGGAACCGTAAGATAACTGCTTGTTCCTCTGTGATGACTAGTGTTTGTATTACGTCGTAATATTGCACAATAACTCATTCTGACGCTGGTTTCGACCCAAAAGCTATCCTTGTAAACATGCTCTGAATGCATGGAAAGGGTCGACCTGATGCGAGTGTGTGTCATAAGTGACGTCACGATACCACATGATCGCCTAGCTCATTACAATTTTATTTTCCGCGGGAATCGCTTCACAGACGGGCTTAAAATCGAATTTATGCTACAAATGTTTTTTTCTCTATTTGTTTAATGTTGTCAAATGTTACATACAATGTTAATCTTTGTGTAGACATGGAAAAAGGATTCTAGCTAATGCCTTATTTTTATTTCCTTTAACCGCTTTTCAAATTTCTTTTTCTGGTGACAGGAAGAGGAACGTACTCTGTAGAATAAAAGTACTTTATTTCAAATACAATATTTCTTTTGATTGCTTTGGGGAGTTGAAAAAGACTTGGTACATTGGCGTGACAGGAGAGAGTTAATTACTGCAATTACATCGCTGCAAATTAGTGAGTTTTCGGATTTAAATGAAAATACTTTCATAATTCAACATTTCGAGTATATACTTTATAGCCATCAAATTTAGTTGGAACCGGATATGAAAACACTGCCTCTGACAGATCAACTGTCAGATTGTTTTGGAGAGTGTTCCTTTGTTGGGCAACACACAGTTGGCCAATTAATCCGACAACTAATTGTTCGTGTAAACGGGCCTTTATGTTATTTCGATACACTTATAGGTCCTTTGAGTCATTTATAACGGTACAATGGTATCTCCTCCCAGGCTCCGAGGTTCACTTGCATTTTTATATGTTCATTCGCTTCCTTGTATCAATGGCCTCTGTGTTGTACCGATTGTACCGATATATTAAAAAACGAGAGTTATTTAGAATTATTTAATTACGCGCTTCCTATATATATATATAGAATGCTTCATATTAATAACAAACATTATTTATACACTATTCAAATCCGGGACTAATGCCCCGTTCACGGGTATTGATAAAATAGGCAAATATCTAAGGAACATAAAATCGCATATAATAGAAATAAATTAACTACGGATTGAAAGTTAGCAAAATAAATTCATAGTACACCGGCGTATTTAGAGTGGGGTGAGGGGGGTATTTTTCCTATCTAAGAAAATTGAATGTTGATTAACTCTTCAGATGGCGCGAGTGTAAACGTATTTAAGATCAACATATTGTTATTGTGATAACAGTTTGTTGTTCCACATGGATGGGCATAAGCTAATACATTACCATTATTACGTCACAAATTGAAAGTCACATTACCATACAGGAATGCATATGGTAATTATTCACAACCGGGATCAGCCACATATGACATATTCTAGTCAAGCAAGTGTTCAGTGCAATGCCCGATAGCAGTGCAGCGCGGGAAGAGTTAAATCAGAGCGTGTTGAGTTCAACTACCATGTCGAATAATCAGAGTCAGGAAGCTATATAGACCTAGATGTAGACCAGCACGTATATTAACTTTCGACGATTCCAATCGTGTGGTCTTGGCGCAGACTCAGTTTCTCCGTGCGACGTCTCGCAGGCGGTTTCACGACTAATCGTTTCGCTGTTGCGTTCTCCATGTTTTGAACATTTGCGGCCTGTTTGTTTTCCGTAGCGAGGACGTCTATCGATCCTAACAATATTTTTTTTACTAAAACAGTCAGTGATGTAATAAATAGACAGCGTTTTTATAGTGAAGTAGCCGCCAGTCGGACACACTCGCACGTTGTTGGACACGTAAATATATTGTTAGTTACTGCCACTAATGATACATGTATCCATTAAAAAAATTGACTTAGCGTACTTACCAGTTATCATCAGCTGGTGCGTCGTCTGGTTTTCTCGTCATGTGACAATAATATATGCACTAAAATGAAAGATCTTTGGACTGCCTGTGTTGACATGGCAACATCCAATACCAACCCGCACTGTATGTCAGCCAAGGTAATGCTGCAGTGGCTACAATGTCCCAAGCATTGAATGGCACAGGTACCGAGTCTCGATTTACTTAACGCGTCCGGGGTAGCTGACGCGCCACTTTGCCCGGCAGTGGTGAGAAATCAGCGAAGCGTGGGTGGATCGTCTCGCCGGCAGCGACCAAGATGCCAAGTCAGGCTGGAAAGTCTCTGGCAGGAGGGTATAGGATACTACATGCAGGAGGAGATGGAAGGAGTATCGGTGTAGGCATCATAGTAACAGCGGAGTTCAGTAAAGACGTCGTGAGAGTAGAGTGATGGCAAGGATTTTTCATTATGGCATGGATGATGGTGAGAAAACAGCTTGTATGATCCTGTCATAAGTAACTCTGTAACCATAACTGTTTCTCTATGCATCGTGTGTTGTCTATGTAGAAGGATGAAACTTTGTGTAAACACAATTCAGAGGTTCTTTATTAGCATGGCAGACAACTCAAGTCACGCGATGTATCCAACTGTCGTGCACGGACTCACGCCGTTACCGTGGCGCCGCCTAGCGACTAACTAAACAATATAACATATTGCAACATCTCCCTTCCTTTACAAAAGTGTAAAACTCCTACATGTAGAAAACTATTCTATAATCGCATCTAAAACAGTTCACTGAGAAATGTTCCTTGAAATAAAGTAATATTTCTAAACAACTGCTTGTGTTTTATCGAAAATTACTGAGAAATACTGTCTGTATTCTAATGCAAAACAAATTAATACTTCTAACTGCTAGCATTACAGTAATCAACTAAATATCATAGCAAATGACAATGAGATACAAATTACAAATTGAACATAGCAATGAACATAACAGCAATATTACTATTATTATCGCAATGTTCAATACATGAAAATACACAACAGTCATATTGTATGTGCAATATCGTCACTGATGGTGTGTAATGACCATAAAAGGGATTATTATGCCCTTTTTATGCACAACTTAGAGAGTTAGACGTAGTCTCTGAGATGTGCCGGCCTCCTCACTTGTCTTCCACTGCGTCTCTCGATAGTTGGTGTTGCAGTGATGATAGCAGGATGGTCGTCACTCGGCTTGTCGACGCACTGGCGTACTGGTATTCCGCCTGTCGCCGTGTCAGTCGCGTTGTCTGTCACGTCGGCGGCTCGTGGTGCTGTCACGTCCGGGACCGCTGGTGGTGCTGTCGTGCGACGCAGGTGTCTCCGGTTTCGCCTGTACACTGTACCGTAGTCTGTGACAACATCATACGACCTGATGTTAGCTTGCCGCTGTACTGTCGCTTTCTGCCATCGACTTTTGTACTTCGCTGGCTGCATGCACACGACGTCACCGTCTTTTAATGACGGCAAGTGCTTTGCGTTTCGGTTGTAGTAGTTAGCTTGCTTCTTGCGTTTGTCATCAAGCTTTTCAACTGTGTTAGTGACTGTTTTCGGCATCAGAAGTGCTTTCGCAGTGGGCAGAGTGGTTTTCGTTCTCCTTCCAAACAGTCTTTGTGCAGGCGAACTGTCCATGCCTTCCGTAGGTGTATTTCTGTAGTTTAAGAGTACTAGATATGGATCTGTACCCGCTTCTTTTGCCTTGATCATTAATTTCTTGGAGATCTTTACGGCACTTTCCGCTTTTCCATTAGACTGTGCGTAACCCGGCGAGCTGGTTGTGTGGTCGAAGTGGTATAGTTCTGCAAACTCTTTGAACTCCCGTGAGTTGTATGGTGGACCATTGTCCGACACCACCTCGTCTGGTATACCGTGCCTCGCAAACTGTTGTTTAAGCTTCGCTATGACCGCTGCAGCCGTCTTGTTCTCTAGTCGGTCGATCTCGAAAAAACTGCTGTTGTAATCTACAGTCACTATGTAGTTTCGATCGTTGCATTCGAAGAGATCTGTGCCTACTTTTGCCCATAGGCGATCGGGGACATGATGTGACACGAGAGGTTCTTTCGTCTGGCAACTTTGGTAAGCTGAGCAAATGTCACACTGCGATATGTAGTCTTTGATCTGCGTTGACATTCCTGGCCAGTATACGCACTCTCGGGCTAGTCGCATTGTCGCCTCGATGCCCAGGTGTGCTTCGTGTAGTTTCTCGAGTATTTCGCTCCGCTGTGAAGATGGGATGACACATCGACTTCCTCTGAACACGATGCCATCTTGTATTGCGAGCTCGTCACGTATGCCATGACACGCTCTGATCGTTGTTGGTAGGCAACTCTTCTCAGGCCAGCCTTGTAGAATGGCTGCTTTCAGTGTTTGTAGTGTGTCGTCTGTCTCAGTGTTGTGTTGTATGTCTCTGAGTCTACCGTCTGAGATGGGCAGGTAGTCAACCATGTGGATCGTCTCAACTTCCTTTTCCACGGCTTCGTGTAAGTCGTTTCCTTGCATGTATGCTAGACTGAGCGTGTCGGCGATATACACGTGCTGCCCTCTTTTGTAGACGATGTCGATCTCGTACCGCTGAGCTCGTAACAGCATCCGTTGTAGTCGCTTCGGAGCTGCCTGGAGTGACTTTTTGGTGATCATTTCGAGAGGTTTGTGGTCTGATTCAACTCTTATCGGTCTGCCATATGCATAGTGGTCGAAACGCTCTAGCCCAAAAATAATCGCGAGCATTTCTTTTTCGATCTGGGCATACCTGCTCTCAGCATCTGTCAGCGATCTGGAAGCATAGGCAATTGGTTGCTCGTTCTGTAGTATGCACGCTCCAAGGCCACTCTCGGACGCATCACACTGCAGAGTGAGTGGAACGGTCGGGTCGAAGTATCGGAGTACTGGTGTCTCCGACAACATCTGCTTGATCTTCACGACCGCCGCGCCGTGCACCGATTCGTCCCAGAGGAAGTCAGTGTCGGCTTTGATGAGATCTCGGAGTGGTTGCGTGACATTGGAGATGCCTTTTGCGAACAACTGTAGGTAGTTGACCATGCCCATGAGGCGCTGCACCGCCTTCTTGTCGTGTGGTTGAGGCATTTTGAGTATGGCCTCCACCTTCGCTGGATCTACTTTCAGTCCCTCTGCTGTTATGAGATGACCCATGTATGACACCTCACTCCGTTTCCAGTGCAGTTTCTCTTTGTTCAGTTTGATGTTCTTTTCGCGACATCGATTCAGTAGCTGCGCCATCTTCATGTCGTGGTCCTCTTCAGTTTCAGCGGCCGTTTCACCACAACTGGCAACGAGAATGTCGTCAGCTACGATGAACACACCAGGGATCTTCTCTAACGCCTGATGTAACCGTTGCTGAAAGTACTCTGGCGCTGGCGAGATTCCGAAAGGCTTCCTGCAGTACCGGTACCTTCCGTAGGGTGTCTGGAATGTAGTCAAGTAACTGGACTGTTCATCCAGTTCCACGTGCCAGAAGCCATTCTTGACATCGCAGACAGTGAACACCTTCGCAGACGCCAGTTCCGGTATGACGTCCTCGATCACTGGTAGCATGTAGTGACTGCGCTTTAGAGCTTTGTTGAGCGGTTTCGGATCAATGCAGAGTCTTATTTTTCCGCTTTTCTTTTTCACGATGACCATGCTCGACACCCAGTCAGTTGGTGTGTCAACTTCAGCTATCACACCCATTTCTTGTAGGCGCGTTAGCTCGTCCTTCAGCGGATGCTTTAACGCGACCGGTACGCGTCGAGGAGGGAGTATGACTGGACTGACTGATTCGTCTATTTCCAGATGTAGTGTGCCCTCCATTTTTCCTTCACCCGTGAAAACGTCCCCGTACGACGCGAACATCGACGACTTTGTCAATGTGTTGTTGTCGTCGTCAATTTTCAGGATGTTTTGGTGCTGGATTTTTAGTAAGTTCATCTCCTGTGCTGATTGTGAACCGATGATCGGCGTGACCTCGGCATCTATCACAACAAAGGTCATGTTGTAGCTTGCACCATTCTTTGGGTTTGTTACGCATAGCTCATAGCTGCCCAACGACGTCATGGTGCTTTTGTTGTAGAGCGAGATAATGTTGGCAGACTCCTTGATGGTTGTAGTAGCAGGTAGGTCACCTTTCGAGATAACATTGCAGGTGGCGCCACTATCGATCTGGAAGCGCAAGCTCCTGTTCGCCAATGTCATCTGTGCGAATATTTTCGACTTGGTTGAAGTGTTGTTTACCACCATGATTTCATTTTCAGAGTCAGTGTCTTTGTCTAGTAGGTGAACTTTGTGCTGCTGTGTGGCCCTCGATTTCTTTCGACACTTTCTGGCGAAGTGATTCAACGATTTGCACAGCTTGCACTCCTTACCCCAGGCTGGGCATTTCTCTCTCAATCTTTCATGTTTGTAGCCGCAGAATTTGCATACGCCAGTTGTTCTTTTTCAGTTGAGCGTTGTGGCGTAGCGTGTGCTTTCTTTTTAAACGAGCGCTTTTTTTCTGCAGAGTAGTTGAATGCGTGCACTTCATCACTCGACATCGCTTTCAGCTTGGCGTCTGTCGACTCGATGGCTCTGCAGATGTCCAAACACTTAGTTAGAGTCAGTGATGATTCTTGCAGCAGTCGTTTCCTCATGGCATTGCTGCTGATGCCATACACAATTCTGTCGCGAATGAGTTCATCTCTCAGTATATCGTAGTTACATGACTTGATTAACGACCGAAGTGCGGTCACGAAAACATCAACCGTTTCATGACTTTCTTGATTGCGATTATTGAAAACGTATCTTTCATAAATCACGTTAGTCTCGCCGATGAAGTGCCTTTCCATAAGGGTCAAAATAGTGTTCATGTCGGAACGTTCCTGATCATTCTGGAATGCGAGACCATTGAAAACGTCCAATGCATCCTGTCCCACGCAGGTGATGAATGTAGCAACCCTGTATTCGTTTGACTTCTGCTTCAGATGCGACACTATTTCGTAACTGTCCCATATCTGTTTCCATTGCCTCCAGTTTGTGGCGAGATTGCCCTTGGTGTTGAGTTTTGGTGGCAATGGTATGTTGCTATGGATGACTTGAGGCCCTTCACTGTTTGCTGCAGTTGGTTCAGTAGTCATGTTGTAGATGTGCAGTGTTGACAATATCAGATCATATGGACGTACAGTACCAGGTCCAGTGTAGACAACGCATGAACGATTATTCCGTATTATCGCTCAGTGTGGATTTGAAAATTGTCAAAGTTCAGTTTACACGAGATTGTGTATTGCAGAATTCTCGAATTTACAGCATTATTGATCTATGGAACGTAGACTTGTTACCGTTCTGACACCATGTTTCTCTATTCATTGTGCGTTGTCTATGTAGAAGGATGAAACTTTATGTAAACACAATTCAGAGGTTCTTTATTAGCATGGCAGACAACTCAAGTCACGCGATGTATCCAACTGTCGTGCACGTACTCACGCCGTTACCGTGGCGCCGCCTAGCGACTAACTAAACAATATAACATATTGCAACAATAACTATGTTGATTGGTAATTGCTAGTTTGGTGGAGGGAATTGGTTAATTTGTAATTGCTAGAATTGTTGGGTTCGGATTGTTATTGTTGGTTTCTGGCTGTTAACTGCCTGCCCAGTGTGGAGGTCATTAAGAGGTCATTAGTAAATTGCATAATGTGAACTGGGTATCGTTTGCTCGAATGTAGCATTGTAGGTAATTAAAATGACATTAGTAAACATATCAATCACGCCGGGGATGGAACGCAGCTACAGTTACAGATGGGTGGCTGATGTTTCAATCATTATCTGACAGTGTATGGAACACGATTGTGTCTGGAAACAGATAATATTTCCCTGTTGGTAATTACTGCGTGTTCAATAAATTCATAAGTTGCAGATATGCCAGGAACGGGAGAGCACAGATTAGGAGGTAAATCTTTCACTTGCCAATGTGCAAGACATTGTTTATTCAGTAGGCCCTTAAGGTGTGACTATGGAGTGTTGTACTGTTGTGTGGATTTGTAAATATAGGGACTGAGGGTTTTGGGATAGGATATAAGAGGGAGAAGACAGAACGGCGGAGATGTATGAACTGACACTACAATAAAGCCTACGTGTAGGTCGAATCTGATATTCTGTGTTAATTAATGTAAGTTCTTTGTTAGTCATGTTCTTGGGCTAACCTGAACGAAGTAGGGTGAATACCTGAACATGACTGCAAGGGCTTCTACAAGCTGGTGTACATCATGTCCGCGTAAGGACCTCAAACAGGAAGGACAGAGGGAGAGAAAAGGGCTTTCAGACAAGAGCTAGAGAGAATGGTGGAAGCGGTAGAAGCACATGTGGTGATGTGCCTAGCTGGTGATTTTAATGCACACGTGGGTACAGCAGCGCTAGGAGAAGAGGATGCGGTCGAGAGATTTGGATGGGGTACAAGAAACCGAGATGGTCGGGAGCTAGTAGAGTTGGTGATGCGAAATGGGCTGGCAGTGGCCGGGTCGTTCTTCCAAAAGAGTGACCCATAAAGTGTCATATAGGAGCGGCCACCATAAGGCAGAGCTGGATCTGCTGGTAGTGAGGAGACAGCAAATATGGCGGGTGAAGTACTGTAAGATCATCGCTGGGGAACACGTGACTACGCAACACAAACCCCTCGGTTTCGTTGAGCGTATGCAGAAGAGAAGGGAGGTTAAACTTGTCGGGGGGAAGACCATTAAATGGTGGAAATGTCACGGGGATGCAGCCAGTGCATATAGAGATAGAGTGGCACCAGAGTAAGTGAAACTACTGCCAACAATAAGAACGGTGGAAGAAGAATGGATATTCTTTAAAGATGCTTTCATTAGAGCAGCGGAGGAGCTGTGCGGCAGAACATCTGGTAAGGGAGGAGCTTCCTCGAAGAGCAAAAACAAGACATGGTAGACTGAAGAAGTAGCAAAAGCAATTTGAGAAAAGTGAGAGGTGTGGAAGGAGATAGATGTGATCAAAGGGAATGGCGGACAACCTGATATAGCAATACAGCAACTGTATGGACAGAAAAAGAAGGTAGCTCGGTGAGCTGTGGATAAGGCAAAGAGAGAGATGGAAGAGGAGCTGTATAAAAAGCTTGATAAGGATAGCGGAAAGAAGATGATCTATAAGATGGCCCGTGAGAGGGATGAAAATAGCCAATAGGTGAAAACTTGAACAGTGATCAAAGACAAGAACGGAAACCTAGTGACATACAGGAAAGAGGTGCTACATGTCTCAGAGGAGTATTTCAAGGCATTGCTAAACCAAATGGAAAACAAGATCTACCAAGTGCAGTTGAGGGAGAATTAAAGGTGGGGGAGATTGTGGATGCTGAGGTAGAGAGAGCAATGAAGAAGATGAAGAAAGGCCGAGCGGCAGGTATTGATGATGCGCGAGTGGAGATGCTGGTGGTGGCTGAACGAGTTGGAATATGGTGGAGAAAAGATTGCTGAACACCTGCATAAGAGAGGGGAAGATCCCAGAAGAGTGGATAACTGGGCTGGTTGTCCCAATATGGAAAATGAAGGGAGACGTGCATGACCCTGGAAAATACAGAGGCATTACTTTGCTAAGCCATTTGTTGAAGATGCTGGAAAGAATCCTGGATGGCAGAATAAGAGCAGTAGTGGAAGGGGAAATCGGTGAAGAACAGCAGGGTTTTAGAATAGGAAGAGGACTAACTGATGGGATGTTTGCTCTGAGGCAGCTA
Source organism: Paraescarpia echinospica (assembly GCA_020002185.1). NCBI lineage: Eukaryota > Metazoa > Annelida > Polychaeta > Sabellida > Siboglinidae > Paraescarpia > Paraescarpia echinospica. Next base: position 31,638,021 of record CM034539.1, on the reverse strand, counting down.
GTGGAAAAGAAATTGGAGGGACATGAAGTTATAGTGGTAGGGTTAATAGACCTGGAGAAAACATTATGATACTGTACCAAGAGAGATAGCGATGGCGACACTGAGGTGGATGGGGGTCTCAGAGGTGGAGGTATATAAAGAAACAAAGAGCAGGGTGTTGTGTGGATCAGGAGTGTCAGGAGAGTTTGAAGTAAATTTTGGCTTGAGACAGGGGAGCGCCCTGAGCCCACTGTTGTTTATCGCAATAGTGGAACTGATAAGCAGAAAGACTTGTACGAGAGATATCCTCCGGAAGCTACAGTATGCAGACGATCTGGCAGTGGTAGCAGACGGGGAAGCAGATCTCCAAGAACAACTGACATACATGGACTGAAAGTTCGTTTGGAGACGACTGAGGTACTTTGGGTGGGGCAGCAAAACAAAGAGCTGGAAATACACCTGGAGGGGAAGAAACTAAAACATTGAGACAGCAGGGGCAAACGCATGGAGGAAAGTTGAGGGTGTGATGGGAGACAAGCGCATATCGCGTAAACTCAAACGATAGGTGCTCTGTTCATGTGTTACTCCGGCATACCTGTATGGCCTAGAGACGATGGCACTGATAGAGAAACAACAAGAGAGGGTGCAGGTTTATGGATACAACTGGGTAAGAAGAATTGCTGGAGTGAATAGAACGGATAAGCGAAGAATGGAGGAATTGAGGGAGGAAGCTGGAGTAAAAGAAAGCCTTAAGAAGAAGTTGGTGAGGAGTCGACTGAAGTGGGCTGGGCGAGTGGAGAGAACGGGAGAACTGCTGGCAAAAACCAGAAGAAGAGCAGGAAGATCTAGACTGCGATGGGAGGACGGCGTAAAGAGAGACTTGGAAGGATTGGGAGAGGAGTGGAGAACGAGAGCAAACGATAGAAGGGAATGGAGGCAGTTGATAGAGTTTGTAGGGCAAGATAAATGAGGGAAAAGAAGAGGAAGAAAAAAAGTAACTGAAATCGAGGAACGGAACCAAGGCCAGCCTCACCCCTGACGACAGGGAATCAGGAGGAAAACAACAAATTCACCTTAATCACCCGGGAAAGATCGCCGTAAATAATTACTTTGATTGCCAACAAGGCTTGCCATTCCGACTGCCGTCATGGAGAGTGTTCTCGCGCGGCTTCATCTCGCGATCGTTATTTGTAAGTATGTCGCCAAAAATAGATTTTTTCCCACCATTCGTTTGCTCAAATTGAATAAAATAAGTAATGCAGTATTAGGATATGAGTCTGTGTCGCACAAATTCCTCCTGATATGTGTTTAAAAAAATGTCAAACCTTCCTAAATAATATTAATCCATGGAGCACCTTATCAAATCAGTAGGCCTCACTCTGAATATTGAATTTACATAGAAACCTATAATGTTCTCCGAGTGGCCTAACTATTTGGCATAACTGGGTATTTTTTATTTACATAGTAGAAATACAGTTACAGGCACTGTAATTGTATTTATATGATGTAATTTTTTAAATACCCATTTGGTATCAAATTATGAGGAATGGTGAGGACGACTATCGGCATGTGTGGTTTTGAGGAATTCAGAGACAACATATTTAATAATATGTCAAAAAAACCTCGATTTCGTCTTCGATGTGGTATTTACCCGCATGTTTACCATTTATACAGTGCGGTATTGCTAGATGAACCCATCCTGAAATATAGACACATTTATTAGATTCTGAATTACGGAGAGCAGTGTCGCACGTAATATGTGTCCCGGCAAAATAGTAGCTACTACCGCTCTTTCCATCTTAAATAAAATGTAACTACTAATAAATGCAGTTAAAAGAATGAGGATGAACAGATAGTTGGAATGCAATTCATTTCTAAATACGCTGTTTAAGAGTCAACTCACCTTTAATGAGCCTTCAGCTTCCGAACTAATGTTACTAGCGTCTACATGTTTGCTAATTAAAGTTCAGATTGGTCTACTAGGTTTTCACTGCTTTTATCCGAGGGCACTAGGCTCACTTCTGAATCTGACATGCAAACATTATACCACAACATAACTTTGGTAGTTAACAGGAATCTTCATCAATTGTTTTTGGGGTCGTTCGATGTTGTGTGTGCAAGCTTGGTGTCTTCGTCGGAGTATTCTGTGTGCTCATTCTTGGTGATTTTCTTAAGGTAACAGCCCGCGACCCTGCTGTTTCGTCACTCTGTGTCTATGACTTCACTTGGTAGTGGGGCGAAGTAGAATGAATTTCTGGTGATGGTATGATTTTGGTGATAAACGATAATCATCGCCCCTATCTATCATATTATGACGTGTGGTTTTGCGTTGTATGTCAATGTGAGTTTATTTCGGTTAGGTCAGCGTTCCGCAAACCCTGGCCCACTTGCCCACTTGCCCACTATTGCTTGCGGACGGTTTTCAGTTGGCCCGCGAGACCCTCTCCAAAAGTATAATATTGAGAGAAAAAACATATTGGGAATATAAATGTTGATTTGTTGATTTCGACTCTATTGTTAAATCTAGGCAACATGATATTAATTTGGAGTTGCGTCAACAACCCATTTTCATGCTGGGACAGTTAGGCCTACTGTCATACGAAACGTGTCTTCATCAACATTTATGTTGTGTGCGTTTAATTGATTCTGCGCAATTGTCCAATGACGCTGCGTAGATGGCTGGTCGTTATGCATGTTTACATTAGTTAATCTTGATTTTTATTTTGTATCAAAGGCATTCGATTGATAAATTACCGATTGCATCGCTATGTAACTCTAGCCATCTTCCAGAATCCAGGAGCAAGCAACGATTCTGTAATCATTAGTTTGTTGAAATTATAATAATTGCTTATCAAATAGTGAATCAAGCAATGACATTTAGTAATAATCTTATAATCACATAAGCGCCACTAGTTTAATGTGCAGATCACTAAAATGCGCCCCACATTTATATTATTGTGTTAAGATCGTATCTACGCTATTCGGCTCCGAAGACCGTTCAAGCCCTTGTTACATCAACGTTGACTAAATTGTTGTATTACAATGATTATTCTGTGGGTCTTTTATTGCTGCGATCCCGAAAACTATGGCATCTTCAGAAACGAAACGTCGAACAGATATTTCTGGCAAACGATTGTTTGATGACAACTGGAAGTATGAGTTCTTTTTTGTTATCGCGAATACGATCAAAAAACCACGTGTCTTATTTGCCGCGATAGCGTCGCTGAGATGAAGAGGTACAATGTGAAACGACATTGCGACTCGAAACATAAAAAGGATTTCGACAGCGCTTACTCGGATAAAGGTGAGCGGCTGAAGGAGTTCAAGAAACGCTTCGTGCATACGTGGGCAAGGCGAGGTGAGGCGAGGCGAGGCGAAGCGAGTATCGGTTTTTGCTCAAGGTGCGAGTCATCTCAATAAAGCTAGCTATCGCATTTGTGTCTCCCTTGCGCACACCAGGGCCCGGTTTCATGAAGCGGCTAAGAACGTTCCTAACGCTAAGATGATTGTTTTAGTAGATTACGCGATTTTTTAAATATGAGCAAACACTTTCAGTACGCTTCATGAAACCGGCCCCAGGTGCCGTTTGCTCACGCCGAAGTGTTCAAGACGGCTTTCCTAGCTGGCGCCGAAGTTATGTTTCCAAACAAAGAGAAGATTGTCGAACAGATTTGTCATCACAGCGTGTGCTCGTCGCTGTGATGACCTGAGTGACGCCGGGCTCCGAATCAGAATCACTTGGCCGCATGTGACGCAGAATACGGCGATGTTCTGTTTTATAACAGTGTACGTTGGCTCAGCCGCGGTGCAGTTCTGGAGACATGTGTTGAACTGTTTCCTCACAACATCAGCTTTCTTGAAGATATCGGTCGTCCTGCCGCTAAGCTGGACACTCAGTTTCAAATTCGCAGACATACTTGGGCACTCGAACAAGCTGAACATGTTGTTCCAGGGAAGGCAGAAGCTGCTGTGTAATCTGTACGAAACAGTACAGGTGTTTAGCAACAAGCTTTCTTTTGTCAAAGTTCCGGCGAAGACAATGAGTGCACAGAAGACGCCAAGAAAGTGCTTGTCGGTGTATTAGAGAGTGTGCAGACAGTCATTAATGAGAGATTCCTCGACTTCGCTTCTATCGATGTCGTGTGTTGCTTTTTTTGCCAGTCCATTTACTGCTCAACCTGAAATGTGTCACAAGTTGTCGCAGACGTTCGGTGTCGATGAAGCTGTATTGCAAGATGACGTCATCGACTTCCAAGTTGTGCCGGGCTTGAAAGAAGAGTTTCTAGCTAAAAGGGATGACCTGGTGCTGTTCTGGTATGCGAAAGTGCCGATCCGGTTTCTAGCGTTACGAGAGGCTGCGCAAAAATTCCTAGTACTCTTCGGTAGCACGTGGTCGTGTGAGTCGGGATTCTCGGCCATGAATCATATCAAGAACTCACTTCGGGGCCGATTGACCGACAAGCGATTGGAACATGCAACACCACCCTTCTCACTAACTTGTTCGTGTCGGTGTGCTGAATAGTCGTCATTGACAGTGTACTTTCTGAATATGACTTTCATTCACGTTGGTTGTGGTTTGGGACGTTGCACGATAGTTTCTTAGAAACTTTTCGAGTTCTCTTTTCCATGGCATTCCTTCGGTCGTTGTAGCCTTGACTACTTTGCCAAGATTCCGCATGAAGCGTTCTGCTTCGCCATTCGCTCGGGGCCAATATGGAGTTACGTTAGGATGCTTGAATACCATGTGTGCACGAACGAATTCGTCTACACATTCTTCCGTACGCACGACAGCCGCAGCGATGTCCTCTATGCGGGGTTTCACTGCGACGTAGATTTGATAGTGAGGGACGTTAAAGTAATGCATTTTCACATCTGGACAAAAGCATGAAATTTGGCACAGATGACCTTGATAGAATACTATTTCAGAATGTTGATGGAAGCTACCTGAGATCTTGATGCTTCTGCCAAAATTCAAAATGGCCGCCACCCAAATCGAAAATTGCCAGATCTCTGGAACCTGTGCTCTGATTTGGATGATCTTAGTGTCGTTTATAGGGTTTTGGGGTGTGCTGAAGTGATTGGTGAAGTTTTTGAATCGATTTAGAGTCAAGATCACATGCTATAGGTCAATGTGAAGGTCAATTTTCCGCTAAAGCACTACGTTCTTAATATTTTCTCTTATTTATCCCTGGTATCCTCCAGTACGATTATTATTATCTTGATGTCTTTCATGGGGTCTTCATGTATCCTTTGTCCATCGATGAGATCGTTCAATCTATATTGGATCGTTCACGTTCCCATGTTCGGGATCAAGGTCAGTATGGTTTCATAACTTTGCTGTTTATCAAAGCTACGTGTATGTGGCATTGGGTCTTTCACCGAATATGATATAGGCAGTTGATATTACAGCATGATATTGGTTGTGGAAAATATAAATTTTAAATATAAATATATTGTAGTGGAAACATAAAGTTTATTTCAAACCAGTGAAAGGAATACCCTTAAGACCATGACATAGGGCTTAGGCACCACCAGTTACACATGTACGTACTATTTACAGTCAATCAACTTGCAGGATCGCATCAAAATCCTTCTCACCAGCAAGACGTTTTGTATACATGAGATCTCTTATTATTTACAATCCGTAGTTGTTGATGCATCCACTTTCACAGTGACAAAGAATAGTGCATTTGATACCTGCCCTGGTACTTTTGCAGTTTCCTCTGCAGGCTTTTCCACAACCACAGTGGTGAAGGAGGGCATACGCTTTGCTTGTGTCGGCTTGCTCTGTCCAGAATGGTTCCCATACTTTCGTTTTCACGTCTTGCACCCACGCTGAAGCATCTGGAACATCTTGGTGTCGTTGTCATTCTTGTCTCCAGATGTAACCCGCCTGGTCTTGTATGCTGGAGCAGAGCTTCCTGTGTGGGGGGATGTGGTCGAGCGTCCGATTACCATGAGTGAAGAGTTGACGTCTGGCATCATTCACCCTTGAGCACCCACTGCTCTTGCTGTACATAATAACAGTCCTGCGTTCAAGGCGTGCCATATGGATGGAGTCGAGTGTCAGGAGTCTAGGGTCGTCGGAAAGAGCAAGTAGTGTTTCAATAAGGTCTGGGTATGTCTGTCATGCTGCCCAGGAAGTTTTCTTACCGATGCCAAAGAAACATGACGTTGTATCACACCCGGTGAAGGAATGGAACAGTGGAAGCGTGAGCGACTTCTCGGGACCAAGTCTTTGGGTGATTGCATGAACGGGGATGTGCTGAAAGACTTTTCCTGTTCCAAAGCCTATCCATAACTCCATCAAACCAAGGCGGCCAAAGTGGCCAACAGCAATGATGACAATATCGCTGTCGACTGTGCGGATGAAAGCCTTTGAGTGACCTCGTTGTGCGGTGTGAGAGAAATGCAGAAATATCCTGCTATCGGACTCCTGGTGGATGCATGGCATGATCGTGTCCAAGTCAGCTGCTGATTGGCTGTGAGAGTTATTCACCAAGACGAGATCGACATACGTGGAGCAAACCATAACACTGGTGAGCTGAGACGATGCCTCGATAACAGCTTTTGAAAGGAACCTAAACAGCTGGACCTTGTTTTCTGAATTTGCCGGGAACTTGTTCCTGTCACGAGGAGCAGGTGTAGAGCCTTCGTCGATGCTTGTCACGCCAGGGGTACCTCGTTTTGCTTGAGCCGGGGCTTTGAGGTTGTCATCAGGGTAGGTGTCCCATATGATGTCGAGTCGCGATGTTGAACTTGAGAGAGAGCTGGAAATGAAGGGCATGAAATGACGCACAGCATATTGCTCGAAGTTAGCGGCGTTGGTTGGGCGGACCATGTAAATCACATCTGGGGCATCCAACACCTTTACCGTAACATCATGTGGAGGTGTGAGTTTTGGGATAGCCATACAGTGCAGACTATCAGATTTTGTGCCGGACCTGGGCTTTCCCTGGTCTGACAAAGATGGTGGCTATCTCTGGTTTTTGAACTTGAAGAAATTGTCCAAGTCGAAATCTGGCCGGAGCTGTAGCGACAGGAAAAGATGAGACACTAGTGATATATCTTTTTTCAGTGCACTGACTGTTCTTTTCTTTGTTTCATATGTGCGTCTTGCAAACGTCTGGAGAGCTGACCTCTTGATGAAGTCTGTGATGGAAACCTTACCTTTCTTCAGGCGCTCACTAACGAAGGCGTCATGGAGATCCTTGCCTCTTTCGTATGCATTGCATAGCGCCTCTGCTATATCAGAAGACATGACCTCTCGAGTATGGAGCGTGACCAAATCTGGACCATTTTGTGGTACGAAAGGGTTTTTCGGTCGTAGAACATTGAGAACTGAGAGGACATCCTTGGCGAATGTCATTTGCAGGCTGTGACCGTCTTCGTGATGTTACGCATTTGCACCGATATCAGCAGCGTCCTCGAAGGCAGCGAGTGCTTGCAGCTTCTCATTTAGTGCCATCATATGCTCATCCATTGTATATGGCATATCAAAGAGGTTGGCAACTCCTGAAGCGCTTTTACAGAGCTTGGTTGTTTGTTCGTGGCTATGTTTTGGGACACCCTAAAATCTAACAAAATAGTTATTTTTGTGTACCATATGTTTTGGGTCACCTTTGTAAATAAATATAATTATTTGTGTCCATACGTATTGGGACACCAACCAATCGTGTTTCTGATGAGATACTACACACGTGTATAATCCAACATTGTTATGTGTTGCAAATTGCAGGATTGTGGACAAGGCGTAGGCGATGAACAGTTTGTATCAACGCAGCCGCTAACGAAACGCCGGCGTGTATTTTGCATCGCCATCGGACGACTATTTGATTATAATTCAGTTAAACTATCTAGTAATGTTGCTTACTAAGTAGCATGTACCGTTTATGAAATATTTATACTTCAGTCTATATAAAACATGGAAGTAATACTATGATGCTTCATATGGTAAAACGATATTGTTTCAAAACCGTAAACACAAATACATACACTGCCATAATACCAGGATGCATTGCGCTTGTCGCTTGAGGCGATCTCTTGCGATTACGCCAGTAAGCGCATAATATATACATCGGTATATTGCCTCCGTAATTGGATTTGAGCTCAACCCAACACATGACTTTGGATCCAATTGATTAACGAAAACTCATAAATAACTTTGGGTATAACCCAATGGTACACTTTGAGATCACGATCGCCATGCCAGTGGATACAAAGGGGTAATTGCACCTTGATATTGACCCTCAAAATGTGTAATCATAACCCCCAATTGAAAAAAATCTTTATCAATCCAACTAGGGTGTATGTAAACACCACAATGGACACCGATTACCTATGAACTGGTAGTGAGGACACACAGCTGGGTGTTTACTCGTGTTTTGGTGACTGTTTGACCCTGTCGTTGACCTCTAGCACGTGACATTGACCCTAAATCAATTCAAAAACTTCACGTGTCGTTTCACACACCCCAAAATCCCTAGTAACGACTCAAGGATCATCCAAATCGGAGCACAGGTTCCAGAGATCTGGCAATTTTCGATTTCGGGTGGCGGCCATTTTCGATTTTGCACAAAATGGCAGAAGCATCAAAATCTCAGGTTGCTTCCATCACAATTCTGAAATAGTATGGTATCAAGGTCATCTGTGCCTAATTTCATGCTTTTGTCCAGATGTAAAAATTTACGGCCATTGCTGACATTAACGTCCCTCACTATGAGTGTCGTCCGCATAGAAATGATACATCAAATTGTTCTTACGTATTATCTTGGCAACTGGAGCTGCATAGATGGAGAGTTTCTTGAGTACTGGCTTGATGTGTGCTCCCTTCATGTGTATTGAATATTAATGATAATATGTTATCTTAATCCGTATTAATAACAATACAATCTTTATTTTCGCACATTGAAATTGCAATTGTACATTCTTTGAAATACAGTAATTTCCGTTCCGTAATAGTACGGCTGACATCATCATCGTTTAAAATAGTGCATGTCTTAATTTTTTTTTTTTTTCTAGCATTTCGTATAAACCGTTCACATTAGATATTATTTAATTTGATACATGAGCCTGCAACACGCGACGAATATCATATGCAGACACATCATGAATTATGTTACATTCATTTAGGATGTGACGGTGAATTGCGCTACTATTTGACCATGGATTTTCAATAGACATCTTGGCAATACTGCTTATAATCGGCGAATTTGGTTCATGGTTTTATTAATAAATGTTGTGAACCTTTGCTTTAAGATGACGAATAATGGTAAATTATCCGATAAGAATTATCAACAATTACTTTCATATTAACTTTGTAGATATGTGGTCCAAGCACTATTTCCTCTAATTCATTGCATTCTTTCCAGAGCTGTTTTTCGTTCAGTATTTAAAAACTAAGCAAAACCAAGCCGCCATACGCTCTGGCGTGATCTATCCAAAGGACATATTAACAGTTACCTACATATACTATAATGGGTGTCACATGTTTACTTGACGACTCTCCTGTCATACATCACCACTGACGCGTTATGCTGGGCGCACTCTGCTAAACGTGTGTTGCGAGTCGTCTGTTTGATCAACAAGTAACGAAATCAACACGCGACTCGAGCTGCGTATATATTACTCAATTAATCATCGTTTAGTCGACAAAACAGACGATTCGCAAAACAAGTTTAGCAATGTACGCCCGGCATAACCAGGTGCGTTTGATGACGATGTTTGGTCACTGCATTGACTTCGGGGCACGGAGGTGAACGTTGAGTCTCAAGTACGTTATTAAAACAATAGTATCGTAGTGAGACTTTGGCCAGTAATGAAAGGTACGTAACGTAGTCATTTCTAAAATGTCAGACAAATAGAACTAAGCTTAAATCTAACTAATACAACCATGTATCACAGCGAATATTAGTAACGCAGTAGTTGAACACAATGGTCGGTAGTTATAACACCCGATTGTCGATCGACAGGGCCTTGGTTTGTGTCCACGCACTACCCGTTCGAATTTGGGAGACTTATTTCACCCCAATGTGCTCGAGTCTTTCGAAGGAGACATTAAACAGTTGGTTCTTTTTGCCTGGTGTCTACACTAGGGAAGCAGAACGTATAATGCAGGTTAATGGAAAACACCTGTCGTGGATTCACAAAGTGGAGATGTCCACATCTGACCCACCGTGCGAGTGCGTTATTTACCTTGAATTTACCTTGAATCCTCCTCTTCTACGAGGAAGGGAGTCATAACGTTTATTCGTGTAATCCTAAGCCCTGTTGCGTAAATATGTGTCAATGTGTCCCTTGAACTGGTTGATGTTTTTGGACATAACCGCTGTTTCATGAAGTCTATTCCAGTCGTTAACTATCCTTTGCTTAAAAGAATACATGCGTATATCTAATCTTGAGTGCACTTTGGTTATTGTGAAAGGGTGCCCTTTTGTTGTCGTCTGTTTATTTTCCATCACAAAGAAATCTGCAGGAAGAATATTCTCTAGCTTGTTGAATATTGTATTAACTTCCAATAAGTCAGCACGCCGTCGTCTAGTCTCCAGGGTCGTGATATTTAGCACTCTTAACCGTCTTGGGTAATCTAAGTGCCTTAAGTCTGAAATCACCCTGTCACCCTACGTTGCACATTTTCTAATAAGTCTATATATTTTTGTTTGAATGGGCGCCATGCTTGAATGCAGTAGTCTAGGTGAGGTCTTCCTAAGGACTTGTATAGTTTTACAACTACGTCTTCGGACTTATATTTGATAGCTCTGCTAATCATGCGTAGCATCGCATTTGCCTTATTTGGAGCCTTAACACATTGCTCCAATAAGTTAAGTGTGTCTGTTATTATCACTCCCAAATATTTTTCTACATGTGATGTTTCTATGGGGTCATCACCCATGAAGCAGTCGTACTGCCTGTTGTTATGGCCGTAATGTATACACATGCATTTTTCTGCATTAAACATCATTGTCCATTCAGCACTCCATCCGTGCAAGGTGTTTAGGTCCTTCTGAAGTTTTTTACATGATGCTACCTGACTGAACAGTTTTGTGTTATCAGCAAATTTTAGGAGATGGTTGAACACTCCTTTGTTCTATGTTTGCAGTTGACGTTTTTAAACAAGTAAGTAACACGTTTAAACAAGCAAGCACACCCCTTTCGCATCATTCGAACAACTTCCAAAACACCAGGGTACATATCCTCTTTTTCACGCCATGTATATTCATTTCCTCCCGCCAGATCTTCCTCTTTTTTCGAGCCTTATCTTCTTCCTTTCCCCCGACTTATCTACCTCTTTTTCCCGCTATGTATCCTCTTTGTCTCCCGTCTTATCTTCCTATTTTCTTTCGGCCTTAGCTTCCTCCGTTTCCCGCTTTATCTTCCTCTTTTCTCCCGACATATCTTCCTCCTTTTCTTGCACCTTATTTTTCTTCTTTCTTTCCGCCTTATATACTTCTTTTCCCGCATTATCTTCCTACTTTTATGCCAACTTATATTCCTCCTTTCCTCCCGCCAGATCGTCCTCCTTTTTTCAAGCCTTATCATCCTCCTTTCCCTCGCATTACTTGCCCCTTTTTCTCCCGCATTATCTTTCACTTTTCTTACAACTTTTCGTCCTCCTACTTTCGGACTTATCTCCCTCCTTTTCTCCCACCTTACCTTATTCCCTTTCCCGCCTTATTGTCCTCATTTTCCCCACCTTTTATTCCGCTTTTTCTCCCGCATTAACTTCCTCCTTATATTCCGTCTTATATTTAGCAATATAATGTTCATGTTCTTCTGCCTTATCCTTATTTTCCACCTTATTTTCAGCTTTATTGTCCTCCTTATTTTTCGCCTTATTTTCTTCCTTATTTTCCGTCTTGTGGTGTACCTAAAGTTCCTCCTTCACGTCCCCTATTCCCCTCATGACGTCATCCCGCTGATTCACCTCATTCATATCCACTGTGCTTCGTTTTATATTTCTATCAACTCGGTATTTTCGCACACGTATATCTTCCTCTATCTGTGCTCATGCCTTTCTTCTTCCGTGTTTTCTTCACTGCTCTTTCTTTTCGTTGATACGAGGACCCATGATCATGTAAACGTGCGTTCTCTCATGCAGCGGAAAGGACGTGACGTTCGGAAGACGAGAGAGATAACGATGTGAACGTTGCGGCTCCAGATACTACTTCCGTGCTTCGCTGTCGCTGGTATGATACTCTTCTGCGGCCAATACCAGCGATTTGCTGATTAACGCGATGACACCAGCCCACTGTCGTTGATGGACCAGGTCGGCGCCATCCCTGTTGTGTTGCATCGCCCGCCGGTCTGCAAGAGGCAACGAGTGAACATTGTGTACGTGAAGACGCACAAGTGTGCCACCTCAACTATGGCTCTGCTCCGAATGTTTGGTGAACGAAATAAACTCTTTTTACTCTTGCCTACTCCGGGACATTACACGCTCTGTTGTCCGTTCCCGTTCGACACGCGCTGTTTCCGTCCGACCAAGACACCGTTTAACAACATGTTCCATCATGTCGTCTTCAACGATGACGTTATATTGTCACAAAATCGAGTGTAAGTATTAATAAATTAATAAATTGGCGGTACCCGATTTGACATAGCAAGTTATAGGTTCAGGTGCACTAGGATTCGGAGTGAACGAGAGACATAACGTGACATCATATATGTATGTACGAGAAGCCAACTGGCGTTCCCATTTAATATAACATAAACATATGCGGTTCAGTGATAGTTGGCCATCCGTTACTCTGCTATGACATTATATTTATAACACCATACATTGTACTCGACGAGTATGCTTCCAAATACAAAATTACATGGGAGACAATTTCAAAAGCTGGTCACTTACATGAAGACGGGTATACACCGTTGTAAAGTCTATGAACTGTAACCAATGAATGTCTCGTGATGTGCGAATGTCAACGTTCGCATCGGTCGCGTTCGGCGAGATTCAGGACGAAGTCAAAAGTCGCTCGGCGTTCGGCGAACGAATTCACGTAGAAGAAATCAGGCGACTCGGGCGATCAAGTAGACGGTAGATTTGCCTTGTCGATCCCACGCGAATCACCAGACGACAACACGGAAACGATGTCACGACATCGGCGATGTCGAGAAGGTCTGTCACGGAGTCTGTGTTACGACAGCTAGCAGACGAAACGGTGGTGGCCTTGCATTCGAAGATCACATCAAAACGGAACTGCAGTCGGTTATCGCTCAGTTTTCTTCAACGCGTGAGAAGTGCAGCGTCTCACAACTAATCAGTACTGTTGAAATCGTAGAAGTATTTACTACAAGCGTTGGGCGAACACACGTTTTAGCCCAATTCATGGAGACGAGAGTGCAACACTTTCTTCTGCTCAAATGTTCGTCTGGCCACGAATGGCCGTCCGGCCCTTATATAACTTGACGACCGGAAGTTAGTCTGACCAATTACAACACTTAATACAAATTAAAGTCGCTTCAAAAACTGGCTCCCGAAACCATTCACACTTCGAAGCAATCCATTCAACTCGCTGAGTTTAAAATAGATTTTGCGAGATAAACGTATGGGTATATAAGTGCTCATTCAATCTTTAACTTACGTGAATTACTTACATAATTAATATCACTGGATTCCCTGTATCAATCCGGATACCACAATATTCATCGTACATTCCAACCGTCATGAATTAATCCATAATTTTAATAAAACACGCACTCTATTCATAAGCTACGTGTGACCCTAGTGTTTTTCACACCTACATTTCTGTAAACAACTTTTATAAGTTCATAATATAATCTTCTTATAACCACAACATAAGTAGTTTGACAGGTCATCATATTACCAGTCATGTTAAATAATTTCTACAGGTACCAAATTTGATATACCTAACCGTAGAATTAGTGGTCTACGCTACAAATGAAATAAATTAAATCTGACTCGTCGGCAGTTAAAACATTACACGCCTTAATCGCCAGAGGGCACCAGCGTATACCTCCGCGACAATACATACTCGAGATGGCAGCACCATCCCATCAACCATACTTTGTATACAAAACCACTGTTTTAAAGCCTGATTAAATTCTATACAAACCACTTTGTGACATATATCACGGGTCATGCCACACGACTTTGTCTACATCACGAGTATCCGGGAACCTTTCACTCGGTTGAAATCCGCGGTTAAGTACTATTCAATACAGGTACCGTTACCGAATGTGACTCACTTTGCCGTATCTGCGAGACATTCCCAAGTACGAAGCGATGTACACCTCTGCCGAGTACCAGCACTTTAAGAAGTATATAGGCAGCTTTAGCTTCACCCACAATACTCTGGCGTTCGATCTTGGATTGCCGACCGGCTTCCACGTCAACTCGACCGACCAAACGAACAGCGCCACCTTCGTCAGGTACTGAATCAACGCTCTGCAGCTCTGCTTCAGCCTCGTTATCGTCACGGAGTATTATGACGAGTCGTTGGTGCTGCTGCGGCGTCTTATGTGTTGGAAACTGGAAGAAATCCTTTATTTCAAGGAAAATGTAATGAATTATGCATATAAACAAAAGCAGATCGAGTCGACCGACGTGAACAATTTTACGCGTTACAACCAACCGGAGTATATACTTTATATTCATTTCAATATTCATCATGCATAATTTAGCTTCCTTAGCAACATTTACACATAATACACAATATGCGATTTTAATATATACCGGCGAAAAACACAAACATTTACATACACATGCCATACTTTTATTAATTTTGCAAAGGCACAGTTTATCTAAAACACAAGAAATGCCAAAGTGACACATATGTTGGCAAGTGCTTTCCATTCAGACTCTTATATAGCGCAGTATCCAGTCCTAAGGACTGCTCAATGCGAGTCCCAAGGACTGCTCAATGCGCTTTTATATGTTACACACAGGCAGATATGTTCAATCGAACACCCATTTCGACTTCTCATGGAAGCAATCAGCCACGCTGCACTTAGTGCAACACCAAAGAGCAATTTACTGGAAATCCCTATACCCGTTATACTCATTCTGACGAGCAGCTGAGCGGTAATGTGTATTCAAATAATGACTTCTTCTTCTCAAATGTTACGTTAAATGTGGGCCACGATTGGCCAAAACGAAAATTGCTTTGGTCCATCCACAAATAACAGTCTACATGTCCTCTGCGTTCATTAGGAGGCTCTCCTTTCTGAAAAATAATAATTATAGTACACCTTAGTAGAAATAAATGTTGCTGTTACTCGGTGTTATCTGCAAATGTCTAGCTCGCCGATCATTTCCCGATTATTAGATTCGAAACCAAAATTAATAATAAAAGCATCTTAACCAAGGCTCTTTGCTACTGCAAATTAATTATTGCTGTATGCGACCGGTAGTTAATTGTGACACAAACTGTGATATTGATATTTTTGTGTGGTGGCCGTTATTGTATGTAGTTTTCTGGTGTTGTACGTAAAGCTAAATCTTGATCTTCACTTTTTGAGCAATAGAAGGATCTACCTTTCGTCCCATCCATCAACCCACCCCGTTCGCTCCTATATAATTTACTGAATACTGAATGAGGATGACACTGTCGAGTCGCTTCCTACAAGCATTGTTTCTTAACTAAGAAATACATAAGGACTAGAGAACAGGAATTACGCAGGCCTAATTTTTTATTTTATATATAGAAATAGCGAAAGAATAGTGCATATTAGACAATGCCAGTACTTTATTGTCCTTAGGGGGATTCACGGGTGGTTGCCTTTACGTTTGTAAAGGCACCCACCCACCCACCGCAAAATATTAGCTGAAACTGCAGAACATATTTAAAAATCACAATGATTTATGTACATCTGTGTCCTGTTGCTTAACTTTCTGGATGGTTGTGTGATAAATGTCAACATTACATTGCACGACTTTTGGGACATTCATGACGAGGGCCGCCTAACCCCAGGGGGCGCACTACCCAAGTTTACCTTATGCAGTAAAACACGACGAAGATATCACAAATGAACATACGTCGAAAGGAACTAGTCAACTCACTGTTCCGCATCATTTTATGTAGATTCTTTGTATTGTGTCACACAAAAGGTCGTCGAACAGGTTGACATATTTTTGTTGGGTTGGGTTGGCGCATGCGTCACATTTGCCCGGTGTGTATTACAGAGTGTTTGTTTTAGCGTGGGACCTGAGATTGCATATTTCTAACAAAATACAACATTTGAGCCCGAGCCTCAGCTTCTGTCGGTATGACATCAGGGTACAGTGGCATAGTGAGGGTTGTTGGCGCCTGGGTTAAACCATTTTCGGCGCCCCCAACCGCACCCTAACCCACATCGAATAAACTGATCAGACCATGCTACCGTGCAGTTTCAAAAAAATACTGGCAAAGTTTAATGCTAAACCTCGGTGGTCAACTTGAGATGAGCTGTGTATGGCAGTCGACCAGATAGCTAAATTGGGCATTCATTTCCTTTAATCGAATTACTTTTTAACATTTTCTGCAGGAGCCGGTCCAGAGTGTGTTTTGTGACACGCACGATTTCCTGCCCGACCGATAGACTTTCGTCTCGTGCGAGTTCTTCGGGCATTCGTTTCTGTCGTAATGCCCTTCACTGAACTTTCTCCATTCCATGCATCACGTCTTGCGTTTTTCCTGTGATGTCACGACACACGAGTGTAGAGACCAGACACATGTGCAAGAGGTGCGCCGGACTTGTTCTTGTGAAGCATGCAACTGCCCGCATGCCCTTACCTGGTATCTAATATGTCATTCTGATTCTCGGAGAGCCTCTCGTGTAGCCCCGCAATACCATCGAAGCAATCGTTTATAGTTACGACACTCACCGCTCTGGCACTAGAGGTCCTCCAGCGAGTTTCAGACAACCGTTTGACTCTGGTGCGCCCGTCTGCTTTAATTCTCAAATCGCATAGTTAAATGTGCGAAAAAGCGATAAAACGTTTCAATTATCCACAAACTGTTGCCTCAACACGCGGTTCCTGGCTGGTAATCTGTGATTGGCACAACGGAAGTACAAAACCGCTTATACGATGAAACCATACGATGTTACCCGCTTGGAGGGAAGGTAGAGTGTCGGGTAAGGGAGGTGATGTTGAATTTTTTTGCGGTATATTATTAGGCCTTTTTTCCCGGAGTCTCTGTCTCAGCATTTGGTTCCTGTGGGACATCGAGGGGTGGGAGCCGAGGGGTGGGAGCCAAGAGAAATCGAGATGGTTCATGCTCGATTGAACAGGACTGCCAGGGAGTCAAGTGTAAAAGCAGTCCTTAGGACTGGATACTGCGCTATATAAAAACTTACCTTTTAAGAAGGCGAAAATTGCAGTGGCACGGAGGATTCTAAATGGAAAGCAGAGAACATGGGCAACTGTGTCCAAAACATGCATGGGTAGAGTGAAACAAGATGATTAACGGAGGCTGAATCATAATCAGTTTAAGTTGCACCTTGTGTTAATCTACCATTTTAAGCTGTTTTTAAGAAAGTGTATGTACGACACGAACAATATTTGCTCTCTTGATCATAGGGACCTACTTGCTACCATACATGTAACTTTGGCATTTGGTATATTTTTAGACTAAGTATTCCTTTGCAAAATTACTGGTCGTCATCTACACCAGCAGAATAATAAACATATGCCATGCGGATATTAAATGTTTGTCTTTTAGGCGTGTTTAAAGTTAAAACACTAGGCATGTTTAAAGGCCATATGCTGGGATAAAATGAGCTGTGTTCTATAACAACAAATGATGTGTGCACTTTCAAATGATGCTATTGAAAAAAAAATTATCAATCGCATAAGAGAGTACAACATAAAAAGGACCTCTAAATTTGCCGTCCTACGGAAACTGCCGAGTGACAGCGGCGTGAGACTGTGTGACGTCAGCCGCTAGCCTCTGAGTCTGGACCGCCCTGGTTGATTGACAGCCGCCACGCGCGCGACCCGCGTCGCGTAAACAACTCATAAAATGGCGGCAGGCGGGCTGAGAGCGGTGTCTCTTCAGTTACCGAGACCGATGCATACGATGATCAAATATATTTTGGAGTCAGTGATAATGACGTTTGAGAGATTGATGTTGTATCTGCTGATGTTAGATTGCCTGGTTCGGTGCGGTGCTATACAGGCCGAGGCATGAACCAGTCGAGAGAGTTCGTCAACTGACGGCCGGCTGTTGACTTTGTCGAGGCGTTATGGTGGTACTCGTTTGCATCTTGACGCTTCCTTTGAGTGATTTAAGGACTGTCGATTTATTAACATCTAACTGTATTTTGAAGCCCATATTTCACCTCACATGATATATCCATCGACAGATCAGCACCACAAGTGATGTTATTCGCCGTAGGCGTAGCATTGATCGTGTCCTTTTTAATACATATAAAATGTTCCGTTTATGCCGAGAAATTGGGTAATTGGGGAAGATGTGCACCGAATTTCCAGGCAAATACGTATTGCCACTATTTCCCACAACAAATATTTTCATCAGTTGTTAAAGATAAAAAAAAATCAGTTGAAATATAAGTATAATGCAATATAATTTAGCCGTGTAGACCGTACAACCGTGTGTAGGCCATTCCACTAGTGCCGTCACGTATCTGTGCCTTCGGACATTTCCGGATAACATACATTTCCAGGTTTGCACTGTGACAGGTCACTGTTTAAGACCATTTATCAATGTTTTGTCAAACATGTGGTTTCGGATTTGTGATAATATTTAATAACACACATGCACAAGTATATTTACATAATTCTCTGGAAAAAACGTTTGGACAAGATGTGGTTTTTAACTGGTTTTTTTTTTATAAAGAAAGTGTATGTACAGCACGAACAATATTTACTTACTTGATCATAGGGACCTTCTTGCCAGCACATATATCACGTTGGCATTTGTTGTGGATTTAGATAAACTATGCTTTTGCAATGTTATTGGTAGCCAGCCCCGGCCAGCAGAATAATATACGTACGGCATGTATACGGTGTATATATCAATGTTCTTTTTCGACGCTTTATCTTAACATTTCATATTGTATATTACATGAAGACAGTGTAAATGTTATTAAGGAAGGCGATATGTGTATGCAGTATGTTGATTCACTGAACATCCTGAAAACATGGACGATCTCAGAGTGCAACTTTAATTAAATGAACAAAAAAATTAAATGGCATTGCTTTTTGGCAGCAGATTTGCTGACAATGAGCAAAGAGCTCTACACATTTTACTATGTTTTATACATTCACGATTAGGCGATGGGACAAAATAAGAACATATTTTTCAAGACAACATCTAGGCGTCGGAATGTGGTGACTATTCGGGGCTGAGGAATGATTGCTGTAGTAGAAACAATGCTCACAATGTAAACATGCGCAAAGTAACATGCTGCGATTTTTTATCATGTTATGTAGCACAATAATATTCAACAACCTGGCACATAGTTCGAGCTTTTGGCAACATTAACAGGGTTATGTAGATAGGTCGACAACGCTTTCCTCGTCGGTGCCTTTTTGATGCACAAAGCAATTTTAATGGTAATTTCTTCGTTCCATTCGGAGGCGCGGAACAGATGCACATCGCCGTATTTTGCCTTCCGACAGAACTCAGCTAATTCGCTAAGTAACACTTTAAATCGACTCAATTCATCCCAGAAGTTGTTGGGCTCTTCAGCTATGCGCCGCCACAGCGTCTTATTGAAATGATTATAAAGTATATACTCCGGTTGGTTGTAAAGCTTAAAATTGTTCACGTAGGGCATGTCGATATGTTCGTCTTTATATGTGTAATTCTTTACATTGTCCTTGACATAAAGGATATCCTCCAGCTTCCAACACATAAGACGCCGCAGCAGCACCAACGACTCGTCGTAATACTCCGTGATGATAACGAGGCTGAAGCGGTGCTGCAGAGCATCAATCCAGTACCGGATGTAGGTGGCGTTGTTCGTCTGGTCGGTCGTGTTGACGTGGAAGCCGGTCGGCAATCCAAGTTCGAACGCCAGAGTATTGTGGGTGAAGCTAAAGCTGCCCATACACTTCTTAAAGTGCTGGTACTCGGACGAGATGTACATCGCTTCGTACTTAAGAATGTCTCGTAGATACTCGACCAAGGGTTTGGCAAAGTGAGTCAGATTCGGTAGCCGTTTATGTATTGAATAGAAGTTAAACGCAGATTTCATCCGAGAGAAAGGTTCCCGGATGCTCGTGACATAGACAGAGTCGTGTGGCATGACACGTGATATGACGTCCTCGTTGAAGATGACATGATGGAACATGATATTAAACGGTGTATTGGTCGGGCTGAAACAGCGCTTCTCGAACGGGAACGGGTAACAGAGCGTGTAATGCCGCGGAGTAGGCCAGACAAAAAAGAGTTTATTGCGTTCACCGAACCTAAAGAGGAGAGCCATAGTTGTTGTGGTGGCACATTTGTGCGTCTTCACGTACACAATGTTCACTCGCTGCCTCTTGCAGACCGGCGGGCGATGCAACACAACAGAGATGTCGCCGACCTCGTCCATCAAAGACAGTGGGCTTGTGACATCGCGTTGATCAGCAAATCGTTGGTATTGGCCGTAGAAGACTATCATGCCAACGACAGCGAAGCACGGAAGTAGGACCTGGAGTTGCAGCTTGTGCATCGTTATCTCTTTCGTCTTCAGAACGTCATGTCCATTCCACTGTATGAGAGAACGCACGCTTACATGATTACGTGTCCTCATATCGACGCAAAGACAGATCAGTGACGAAAACATGGAAGAAAGGCCTGAGTAGAGATAAGGAAAGATATATTTGAATGAAGATGGTGGACATAATAAAGGAACGCACAGAGGATACGAATTAGATGAATTAGAAGCGGGATGACGTTATGAAACGAATAGAAGACGTGAGGGAGAGATATAAGGAGCAATATACGGCAGAAAATAAGGACGAAATAAGGCAAAAAGTAAGGAGGAAGATAAAGTTTAAAATAAGGCGGGAAACAGGTATTACCCTGAAATCCGGAGGAAGATATATTGCTCTTACAAGACGGGTTATAAGGAGAAAGATAACGCTAGATAAAGTAAGAATATAAGGCGGGGAAAAGGAGGAAGTTAAGGCATGAGAAAAGGGGAAGAATAAAATTTGAGAAAAGGAGAAAGATAAAGCGGAAAGTAAGGATGAATATATGGCGTGTGAAAAAGGGAATTCGCGGCGGGAAAAGGAAGAAGTCGCTATAGCA
Source organism: Paraescarpia echinospica (assembly GCA_020002185.1). NCBI lineage: Eukaryota > Metazoa > Annelida > Polychaeta > Sabellida > Siboglinidae > Paraescarpia > Paraescarpia echinospica. Next base: position 31,616,839 of record CM034539.1, on the reverse strand, counting down.
ATGTTTAGGCCCTATTAAATGTATCAGGCCAATACGAGAGTGCGCGTTTGTTTAAAGACGAACTGAAATTAACTTTTTAATTTCCCATCTGCTTTAACTATACTCTTGAAATAATGTCCTGCTATTCAAATAATTGTAAAACCCGCTCCGTCCACCGTCTAAGGCTCCATTTGGTCGCGTTTTTATGTAGCGCCTACATTTATTCTGGACAGTTCGTTGTGACACCAAGCGACGGTTCGTGACGTCATTGTAAGAGGTGCCACCAAGCGCGACCTATTCTTTAGTACGTTGAGCGGCGGTGCGGCCTTTTATTTCAGGCTGTAAATGAAATATTTTTGAAATCACATAAATAAAAAATAATAATCCTACCTACACATTTATACAATACAATACAACTTTATTCATCCCTGTAAAGGCAATTACATTGTCGTTTGGACGGGTACAGTGTATACAAATATATATATAAATATTAAAATTTAACATAGGTAACAGCGTATTACTGGCACACTTCATCACTGCAACTACTAAATATGTAGAACATACATACACACTACATTCATTTCACATCGTTAAAAAGACTGATTGCAACAGGAATAAAAGATAATTTCTTACAGTTTGTTGCTGGATGTATACAGGAATCTTAATTAATTTTTAGTAATTGCAGTTTGAACATAGCAAAATATCAAACTTCATTATTGCAATTTCATGTAAAGCCGCACTACATGAAATTGCAATAATGGATTTTTAAATCTCAGCTTAAAGATGATAATCTTGTCCACAGATATACTGCTGGATGTACCCAGACTGCCGTTTGAACATCGAGAATGCACTGCAATATATACGTGGTCGGCTGTTTGATTGCCGGGTAGAACTTTGTGAAACGACCGCCGATATAATTAGTTTATAGGAAATGGAATTTGTTGGATTTGCGTTTAACATATCTCGGGTAATATTAACGCCAGTCAATCATCTTTGGAATGTTATTTTCTGCATTTCTGTCACTGACCACCTACTTTGCCGTCGGGTCAGTAACTTTTCTGCGTTACTAGTCCGTGTTACTGCCTACTTTTCCGGGGACATTACACCGTTTTACAGCAGTATACAACAACTTGTCGTCAAAACTGGCCACCAGAAGTGGCTGTTTGCATCACAAAACTGTAGTTACTTTCTACACAAAACCAAAAAACTACAAATCGAAAAAACAAAGATGTTTGCGTTTAATAATTTGTTTTATTAAAAATAAAGGATATCATTTACATGCATTTATAATTTGCGGATAGAGTTACGTAATATATTATAGTATAGATAGATATATATAGAGAATGGGAGCTTATATGCTTTTGTAATGACATGAGACCGTGCCCAAGGTATGCTATATTTTCCTATTGTGCCAGCCATTTTGTTTTTTACCATGTCAACGGCTGGTCTGAGTGTAAAACTTTCCATACATGTTTTATTCCCGTTGGCCTACTATTTCTCATAGGAAAAAATAATTTGTCATAGTTGCCAAAATGATAATATATCCAATGTAGGTTGAGTATCTTCCACGCAAACTTGAATCACTCATTCTAATTACTTTACATATTCCCAGACTGCCGACAACTGTTTTCTTGTTCTTTGGGGTACCCTTTAGCCAACTATACTGGTCGTTTGTTTTCACCGCTAAATTCCTACAGACACCTTTTTGTTGCAGATTCTCCCTGACGATACAGTCACCGTCAGCTTTTATAATTATAAGCTTAAAAACAATCCGCTAGTCGTCGTCACTGTAAGAGATACATAAGCCAGTTTGGAGTACTGACTACGCGTGCGCTAACTCCCTTGTTACGTTTCCGGGGCAGAGTGCAGTCGACGTAAACAGTTGTTGACAACGCAGCCATCTTCTGTTATTTATGCGATGTAAACACAAACTATTGTCATGTATGAAGCTTTTAGGACACTAGGTCCATTCGGGGAGTAACTCAATGGTACAAATATCGAACATAGATTATTGCATTATGGTACATACATTATATATTGCATATTCAATAATATTTATGTAAAATTAGTAGCCTACTCGTCAACTCGGCTCTTGTAGTAGCAGTCTGCAGCCGCAGGTTGTGTATTCACAACCGGAAAATGTGTGCCATGTCAAATATATATATCTTTCTAAGACTCAGGTTAAACTAGTCATAAACAGTCAGTTGCAAGACAAAGACAATCGTCAACTATGTACATGATGTCAATATATCTGCTGCCGAAATGAATGTATATCCAACCACACAATTTCATCATTATATTATAGGTGTTGAACTAGAAGGTGTACATTTTGAGTAAAATACAAAAATATACCTCAACGGTAGTGAACGTTTGATCATGTTGGCATTACTTTCAGCTACAATAAATATGCTATTGTCAACACTACCCCTCGATACCAAAAATCTGCAACAATACCCCCTTAACACTAAACATACTGCAACAACACTGTACTTCTTATACATAAAAATATGCAACATCACCCAGACCCTCAACATCGACAATCACCGATCCGTGCCCGTTTACACCAAAAATCTTCATAACTATCCCCTCCTCAACGACGGAAATATCTCTAACACCACCCCCACAGGACACAAAAAGTAGGAAATTTGCAATCTCAGGCTGTAATCGATCTGTATGGTATCCATAAAAATCAACCACGCTACAACCCTAAGGCTGGTGGCCTTCTCAGTGTTGTCAGCCAGGTCGTCAGTTCTGTCACATACATACACTCACGGAGGCCAGACCAAGCCTTGAATTATACATTGAATGGGTTTTGGGCAGGGAGCCTACTGACTCACAATATATAGAGACCCTAATTCAATGGTTATTAATCTTGATCGAAGTCCCTTTCACTTAATTCGCCCTGCCAGTCAGTGTCCAGATCAGCGAATCAGTCTGAAAAAAACACCATAATTTTGCATCGTCAAAAGCCTGCGTATTGCCTCGCTTTTGGTAAACTTCCCCTTTCACGTTAGCTTTCGGAGGAGAGCTGAAATACAACGCACCGAATCACCGGCGAACGCCAGCGCAACATGTTCGTCCTTGTTCTAATTTTTGCGGCTCTATGTCCCCTAAATATTTTTGAATTTTATGTTTGTTCCATAAATGAAACTCGTTAAAATCGATCTTATCGGCGACGATCACGAAAAGTGCGAAATAATTACGGAAAGCAAGAAACAAAATAACAAACTGGAATTTCTGTATCAGTTTAGCAGGCACGTGAGAGTTGTTTATGTCGATTGACCTATGACATTACCCATTATGCTTTGCGGCAGCGGAACTCCGAACTGGCTTATTGCAGCATTAAAATGGATAAGCTTCAGTGGTGTTATTGCATTGTTGTAGATGTTGTGTAGACATATATGATTGATTTATGAAGCGACATTTCTACAGCTATATATGATCTTTTTTATGAATATAGCTAGAAAACAGCGTCACCTTCTACCGACCTTGTTTCAGCGTCTACGTCATGTTGTCGCTGCTAAGCAACCTAGTCGATGTTATGTGCCAGAGGGCGTTATGTACACGCTGGAGACATCGAATAGTAAAATGTATTTTTGGACTTCTAATCGTAGCATTTACGCGTAGCGTTACAAATAATTTAAAAAGTAATTCAGGGGCGGTTCAGGGGCGGTTCCAGAGAGTGTAGTATGAGGGGGTAAACAAAAATGCAATTGCACTCCTTGAGGCTGGCCATAAAACCTCCACTGGCAGCCGAACCAAATCCATATTGGGTGGTCTGAGCCGGAGCTTCAGCACAACTCTCATGTCGCGCGGTCGGATCATGACATCGGAAAACGGGAGGCGCTGTTGGAAATTGTTTGCCGCCGCGCCGCCATAAATTCAGTTTCTAGCTCCGCTGTCTCGGCTCGAATGATGACATCGGAAGATGGGGGGAGGGTGCTGTTGAACATTTTTCGCGGCAAAGTTTACAAGGGCACATACCGGGGTACATTCGAAAGGTCTATAGGGGCACGGCACTCTAGCGCGGCCAAATTCTAAAGGTCTAGCGGAGCACGTGTCCCCAGGCGTTTTCTCATCAGGGCAGCAGTCTGCTTTTCATATATTACAAGCGTGTAAGCCTAGCCCACTCAGTGGGCAACAAATCAATTACATCGGTTATTACCGAAATATACGACAGCGGGTCGTCACTGCCCACCTACTTTGCCGTCGGGTCAGTAACTTTTCTGAGTTTCTAGTCCGTGTGACTGCCTACTTTTCCGGGGACATTACAATGTTTTACAGCAGTATACATTAGCTTGTCGTCGAAATTGGCCACCAGAAGTGGCTGTTTTCATTTAAAAAAAACTTGTAATAACAGTGCGTTTTTAAGCTTAGTATAGCCCAATTTCCTTTATCGTGGGACGTGAAGCTCATGAAACGCGCACGGTATAGTTATTTTTTAGAGTCGAATAAGCTCCCGTAACGAACGTACGGTAATTTACTCACAATCCAAATAGACTATGTTCTTCGTATTTATTGGAAAACCCAGCCAATGCCAAAATCTGCCGGGGAAAACTGATTTAAAAATGCGGAAAACTCAGACAAGTGTCATCGACATTTCCGTGAGACCTGGCTGCAGAATCCACGAAAGGAACACTTCATGTAAGAAGTTGCGAAGACCACACATCATGACCAGGACACAGAAGAGTGTGGCTCTTCGGGTTCTCGTCGAAGCACTTGGTGAAAAACAGGGAGAAGAAAACATGGACCAATCGGAAGCCACTGCTGCTGGCCCAAGTGATGGAGTTAACCCATTGTTGACAGCGACTCTGACTTGTATGACATTAGTTTGGCCATACTTTTGCGGTGGTGATATCTCTGCTGTTGCCGCTGACCATGAATGCGATTCTTAAGGATCTTTGTTCACAGATGAGTAATTAATGGTTGACTGCCTGCGTGTGCTACCTGTTTCAATTAAATCAAATTGAGGTACATTTTCCAAATCTCTGTTGTTCGTAATTATTTTAGCGAATGTATAAAAATAAGTTTAATTATCAGTATGGTGATATATCAAATCAGTCTATAAGCGTACATATCAGCAGAATAACACCTTTCTGACATATTTATTAAATGATTATCAGCTGGCAATACATTGTACACTTTTTCTTTAATGCCTATTGTTTAGCAGGCCGTTTGCGCTCGCGCATTGTGCCATTGCTAAAATGCGGACCATTAGCTTTGCTGTAGGACCAGTAAAATTTTGAAGTTGCTGGTCCGGTTGACTAACACCTTTTTGAGGTAAACGTCGAACACTGGTATAAACTATCGGAAACATGTAAATAAATCACTCTAAATAAATATCGTTTTTTAATATGTGACCAATTGAAATGGTAGATTATAAAGGCCAATGATCCAAAGACGCGAGTGGACATAGAACGTTGCGAGTTAGGAGATGAACTTAAATTATTTCAAGTTAATATATTTATAATATTATATTATATAAATAACCGGCTTTACACGAGTTAAATTTATATTATTGTACTATAACTAAATTCCATTGGCCGTTTAATTTCACGTAAGTAGCTAATATAAAATGTATAGATAGCATAACACTTTCACCAGTAGAGGCGGGGGGAGGTTAGTGTTTGAGATTGTTTTGAACCAACACCAGATGATGCAATTGCAGCTCACGCGTTTCTACTCGGATGACGAGAGCGGATTTTGTTGCAGATTTGCCGGGAGCCCCTCTAACTGCACTACCCTTGATTTTCACCAAAACCAACAAAAAAATAAAAAAAAATATTTACACTGTATACCTATTGCAGGCTTACAGGTCCGTAACCGGGAGTGTGGGGGGGGGGTTCGGGGACGCCCTGCTTGAACACGCACCCAACTTCGTTTCCAACTACGTGGCTATCAGTTATTACTGTGAGCTCTATATATATATATATATATATATATATATATAAGAACTTACATTTTCGGGCTTTAGAGAATCACGTATGTACATATGTTGGCCTTACATAGAAGGGTTCATTATAATTATTATTTGCAATGATAAAATGTATTTGTATTATGTTACCTATACGGTCAATGCTCATGATAGAAGGATATCCATATGGTAATGCAGATTATAATCACGTTACATGGGAGAGAATACGTCAATTTTTATATAAAGGGGTCATTATAATTATTATACACAATGTTCCTGTTAGATGTACTTGCGCTATGTTACATGTACGACATAATGAGCATAATCATGTTATGTAGGAGACGAATTGGACAAGTAATTTATGCATATTTACCAATAAGGATTTAATTGAAAAACTATTGCAATGTTAAACTATTTTAATGTGTATGTATGTTGTTTTGTTCTCTGAATATAATTTGTGCGTATTTACATACACGCATCAAGATTACTTATAAAATTAATTATTATTATTAAATATTAAATATTATCTTGCTCATTCTTTGTCCCGAAAGTAAAATCGTTACAAAATCGCAGGTAAAAGCTACTGAGGGGGCCTCAACATAAACTTGCATAATTTTGACAATGTTCCATATTTTTTTTAGCTGTATACTGTTCATATGTTATCTAGGATATATATTTTCTTTCAAAACTGTACGATTTGCTTCTGTTGCAATTTGTTCCAACATGACCCTATTTTGGTCATAAAAGTCCTAGACTAACCACGCATATCGGTCGATGAGTGTCCGGCATTCGTGACAACAATAGACACCCATCAAGGTGACAGCCTCAGCCCAGTGCTGTTTATAATCTACATCGAGGAGCGTACCTTCAAAACACTACTGTTAAGTTCAAAACACTATCCCAACGTACTCTCAAGACACTACCCAGTGTCAAAACACTACCGTCATTATATTTTACCAGCCAAGTACACAAGTTACCTTTGGTAATCATTCCATACACTAGGGTCGAGTTCGTTATTGTTGGAACCAATTAGGCAACGGAAATAAATAGTTAGTGTGAAATGTCATAATATAGTAATGCGTAGAAGCGGGAACGGGGGGACAGGGGGCAGCTGCCCCCTGGAATTTCTCAGGGGGGGGGCAGACATATGTTTGTTTTTGTGGCGAGCGTCAATGGCGGGTGGAAATGTTAATTTTATGAGACGATTAATGTGTATTTTTGTAGACTGTGAAAAGTGTGTGCTTTTGGAGGACAAACATTGTTTTCTTTTTTCTTAAAGTGTAGATGTTTGGACGTCCAAAATCTCAAACAGTTTAAAAACTGGATCGTGTTCAACAAAACGTTATGAATATGTAGACCTAAAACCGATCAGAACGTCCGTGACTATTTAAATTAACAAAAACATATAACTTGATTATATTTTCTTTAATTAAATGTTTTCTTGTGTATTAAATGTGGAACACATGTGGATCGAAACCTTAAAATGAATAAACATTAGTATTGTTCAATATTATGGGTTTTTTCAGTTACTGTCGACATTTGGTGAAGAAAGTGCGTGCGTAATTTACGGTTTTTTGCGCGACAATTTATTATGGTATCTAGTCACGTCGATACCATAAAAGCGTTCCAAATATGCATTATTAACATACATTTGTTACATTAAATCGCCACGATATATTACAAACTGTATTTTAATATATCAGACCATAGGCAACATTAATTCCGCATGCTTTTGCATAAAACGCAGAAATGTCTCCATTACGGACGTCCCGTGTTATCTTAAGATGTTTTATAAATTTTAATAAAGAGGTTTCAACTATCCAGCCGCTGTTTGGGTGCTTTGTGCATATTGTTATAAATATATCTGACGTTAAGCAGGTACACAATATTAGTCACGTCAATTTGAATTGTGTCTGGTAAATAGAGGGAGGATATTCACATTTGTATGTTGACGGGAACCAAACGGTAACTTTGTATTGTTATCCACTGATTAATACAAACTAACATTTTGCAACTACAATCACATTCATAACGTCAGCAGTTTATTAGGAAAACAATGTTGAACCCACAGCTACTGAATTCCATGAACCGCGCCAATCATTGTTAGTCACAACGTGGCGCCATCAATTCTGCGTGTATTTGACATATGAATTTCATCCAACAAATGAAAAAGCGATCATAACTTTTCATTTATTTAACACATATTCAGTATTGCATTGAAACATTTCTGAATTTCTGAAAACTCACAACGGCAATTGCACCCCACGTTAATCAAAGTACCGTGTTATTACTCGAATGTCCTATTCCGCTTTCTTCTACACTCATGCGACTATTCTACCTTGTTCCCAGAATGTCATAGACATGATACCAATCAAAGTAAGTATAAGACTATATATATACTACTATATAATATATATTAATAAGTATAATTGGATAATTGTCAAATTCCGGGCCGATAACCTTGTTGCACTGGGCCTGGCACCGAAACGGGAACCAATTTATGCCTAATTTATATTCAAGAACGTTAACTGTGCCGGAAGTTTTACAATAACTAACTTATCGACGATGCCGACATTACGTCGGATCTTGTCCAATATGTATATCTACTTCAAACTTCATAGGAGATAGAACGGGGAAAGTTTCTTCAAAATCAGCCTAAAAGTGTATTATATTGCGAGGGTTTCCAGCCAACCCGTCCGCAATTGTGAATCCATTGTTTCACCCCTGGTTTACCCAGTCCAAAGGGAAATGGAACCAAAACAACAGTCTATTCTTCACTGTAACATCGCCGCTACAACCACGTGTGAAATGGTGTGGCGTATTGCAAAATCACATTTGTATATTAAATAGACCAACGCACCACATGGCAGATCTTTGAAACAATTGATGATGCGCCGGAAACGTCGCTTGCTGCTCGCTTACTAGTTGCTTTTGACCAAGCCTCCACAAAATGTCAGTCTTAGTGTTATTGCATATTACATTTTCTTCTTCTTTCCGAATCTTTCGTTCTGAGACCACATTTTGAGTAAACCACTGACGTGAAAATTGACATTGTAGTTGCAAAATTAATTTAATTCTTTTAGGTGCATAACACCAAAACGTTGCCTTTTGATTCTCTTCAAGAATGTCGGGGCATTATTAAGAATTAGAGGATTGCTTGATCCTGTAAAAATAGTGTTCATAATGTAAACATGCGCGACGTAACAAGCTTCTATTTTCTATAATGTTATGTAGCACAATTACCCGATGTATTCAACAACCAGGCACATAGTTCGAAATTTTGGAAACCGTGACATGGTTATGTTTCAATGATTCCACTGTCCACTCCGGTTCCTCTACGTCACACCAAACCATTGTAATGACGAATTCTTCGTTCCATTTGGAGGTGTGGAACAAATGAACATCGCCGTGTTTTGCCTTTTGACAGAACTCAGCTACTTCGCTAAGTAACACTTTAAATCGACTCAATTCATCCCAGAAGTTGTTGGGCTCTTCAGCTATGCGCCACCACAGCGTCTTATTAAAATGATTATAAAGTATATACTCCGGTTGGTTGTAACGCTTAAAATTGTTCACGTAGGTCGACTTGATCTGCTTGTGTTTATATGCGTAATTCTTTACATTTTCCTTGAAATAAAGGATTTCTTCCAATTTCCAACACATAAGACGCCGCAGCAGCACCAACGACTCGTCGTAATACTCCGTGATCATAACGAGGCTGAATCGGTGCTGCAGAGCATCGATCGAGTACCGGATGTAGGTGGCGTTGTTCGTCTGATCGGTCGTGTTGACATGGAAGCCGGTCGGCAATCCAAGTTCGAACGCCATAGTATTGTGGGTGAAGCTAAAACTGCCCATACACTTCCTATAGTGCTGGTACTCGGGAGAGGTGTACATTGCCTCGTACTTAGGGATGTCTCGTAGATACTCGACCAAGGGTTCGGCAAAGTGGGTCAGATTCGGTATCCGTTCCTGGATTGAATAGAAGTAAAACGCGGATTTCAACCGAGTGAAAGGTTCCCGGATGGTCGTGATGTAGACAGAGTCGTGTGGCATGACACGTGATATGACGTCGTCGTTGAAGATGACATGATGGAACATGATGTTAAACGGTGTCTTGGTTGGACGGAAACAGCGCGTCTCGAACGAGAAAGGGTAACAGAGCGTGTAATGTCCCGGAGTAGGCCACACGACCGAGATATTATTATGTCCAACGAACCTTCGGAGGAGAGTCTTAGTTGTTGTGGTGGCACACTTGTGCGTCTTCACGTACACAACGTTCACTCGCTGCCTCTTGCAGACCGGCGGGCGATGCAACACAATAGGGATGGTGCCGACCTGGTCCATCATCGACAGTGGGCTGGTGACATCGCGTTGATCAGCAAATCGCTGGTATTGGCTGCATAAGATTGTCATGCCAACAATAGCGAAGCACGGGAGGAGGATCTGGAGCCGCAGCTTGAACATCTTTATCTCTTTTGTCTTCTGAACGTCACGTCCTTTTGACTGTGTGACAGAACGCACGCTTACATAATTACGTGTCCTCGTATCGACGAAAAGAAAGAGCAGTGAAGAAAACATGGAAGAAGAAAGGATAAAGATAGAGATAGATATGAATGGGTGAAAATACCGAGTTGATAGAAATGTAAAGCGAAGCACAGAGGATACGGATGAGGTGAACTAGAAACGGGATGACGTAATGAAACGAACGGGGGACGTAAGGGAGGAACGTTAGACACAATGCAAGGCGGGGAATAAGATGGAAAGTAAGGACGAAGATAAGGCGGGGGAAAAGAAGAATATAATACATGCTATACATGTAGTGTGCTTGTTATCATCAAGACAATTTTGTATTGTGCTTGTTATCATCAAGACAATTGTGTATTGTGCTTGTTATCATCAAGATAATTGTTTATTGTGCTTGTTATCATCAAGACAATTGTGTACTGTGCTTGTTATTATCAAGACAATTGTGTATTGTGCTTGTTATTATCAAGACAATTGTGTATTGTGCTTGTTATCATCAAGATAATTGTGTATTGTGCTTGTTATCATCAAGACAATTGTGTAATATGCTTGTTATCATCAAGACAATCAAGTTGATTCAGTTGATAAGGTGAATGAGAAAAGGGAGGAAGATAAGCGGGAGACAAGGAAGGAGATAGAACGGGGAAAAAGTTGAAAGATAAACCTGGAAAAAGGAGGAAAATAAGGCGAGAGAAAAGGGGGAAGATAAGACGGAAAGTATGGAGAAAGATAAGGCGGGAGAAAATTAGGAAGATAAGGCGGATTGTAACAGGCCATGAGCCAGGACCCAAAATTAGGGCCGCCGGTACATATTTAGGGACGAATGCTCATAGTGATTTTTTGCAAGGCCTATATCCATAGAGATGGAAAATAGGTGATAGCATTGCAGCACTCGCAGCTTTCTGTGATAAATCACGCTTTTTAACACTATCCCCATTTCCGGGACAACAAGTTTTCTAAGAAATTGCTGAAGTGGTTGCCGTACACAAACCGTTACAAAATATTTATTATACATCTCAGGAGTCTGAACATTTGACACAATATGGCTGAAATGCATGCTGTACATAAATATTAAAACTATTTTAATATCTTGAAAATTGTGGATGTTGTGGTATTTTATCTACCACACCTCAAAGTGCAATCCGAGCCATCCAGGTTTTCAACAAAAATCACTTAAAGTTCTGGCTAATAACCTCAATGTTCTAAATATAACAGAATGTTGGTTTACATAACATAAGATGGAAATAATGTTAAATGTGTGATTTCTCTTGTTGAAAACCTGGATGGCACTGATTGCACTTTGAGGTGTGGTAGATGAAATGCTATAACAACACTAATTCTCAAGATATTAAAATATTTGTATATGTGTGTGTGAAACATGACACTTTAGCCATATTGCATCCACTTTTCATACTCCTACATAGTAACTATATTATAATGGTTTGTGCTTGGCTACCCCTTTAGCAATTTCACAGAAAACTTCTTGTCGCGGATATGGGGACAGTGTTAAAAAGAGTGATCTCTCACAGAAAGCTGTGAGTGCTGCAATGCTATCACCTGTTTTCCATCTATGCGGATGTAGGTCTAGCCCAAATCACAATGTGTGATCGCCCCTAAAATTGTACCAACAAACCGTCTGGCTCATGGCCTATAAAGAGAAAAATAACGCGTGGGAAAATGAGAGAGATAAGGCAGGACAAATGAAGACGATAATGCTGGACAAAGTTGCAAGATAAGGCAGGAACAAGGGAGTTCCGTCTCAGTCAACTCCAGCCGTGGCATCATCATTTCATGTCATATCACCCCTTTCACCGGTATCATGACCGCTCACACTGAATGGCTGAATGCTTCGCAGAGTCGTCGACATGGTGTTTGAACAGGTTTGTTAGGGGGTAAAGTATATCGCGCTTTGCGCAGTCCCAAGGACTGGACACTGCGCTACATAAGAACTTACCTTCACGCTGTGGTCTCAAGTGGAGGCAAATTGAACGTTCGAACCAAATCGTATTTCTCTGAATGTTGCTACGCCAATAACGTTCCGGGTAGGGCAGGACAGCAACACACATTCAAAGTTAATGCCACTACGGCTGGCACAGCTTCACTGCTGACACAGGCACAACTCACAAAACAACCACCACTGATAACGTAGCCACCACTGATGTCATACTAGGGAATGTCACTCCTATAATCCTGACACAGAACAAAATAAAACAGTGATGTATATATATAAGGTTACTTCATTGTTGTTATGCATGCAAACATGCATTCCTTTTTAATGACACCTAATCTTTGTTGGCAGTGTGTACGACACTCTAGCCAACGATAGCACAAAGTATGGAGGGTTAGGATATATTTGAACAATGCGTGTTGTTATGCTAGTGCCGCCGGTTGTTTTAAATTGATAACGTTTGTGGCATAAATATATGGATATGATATAGTTATCATTAAAAGGTTAACAATGAGATAACTACATGATTACTTCATGCACTTGAACCATCCATTTTGCAAGACAAGCACCTGCTCGACAGGTGATACCAGGCGAAACGTATATGTTTTCCCGTAATTGCTGAACCAAGATTTATTTATATTTCAAAATGGTTAGTGTTGTGGTACTGTTGCTATTACACCCGTCGCTTATTGTTCAAGAAAAATGTAATGTAAAGTATGAAGTTCAAGTAACAATTTTGTTTAACCAGTTATTGTATGTATGCTAGTCAGGCTGTTAGGAACGTGTTATGCTACTTGTGTTATGGTAACAAAAAACTGTAGATCAAAATATGTTAAATATATATGTGTGTGTGTGTGTGTGTGTGTGTGTGTGTGTGTGTGTGTGTGTGTGTGTGTGTGTGTGTGTGTGTGTGTGTGTGTGTGTGTGTGTGTGTGTGTGTGTGTGTGTGTGTGTGTGTGTGTGTGTGTGTGTGTGTGTGTGTGTGTGTGTGTGTGTGTGTGTGTGTGTGTGTGTGTGTGTGTGTGTGTGTGTGTGTGTGTGTGGGCCAGGCCACGAAAAATGTTCCCATTCCAAATCTTAGAATGTCAAAGATGTGTAGCGTATATTGACCGAACAGTCGTTTGCGTTGGAAGTAAGTGTATTTTGCCTTAATTTTTCTGCTGACAATCCCATTCGCCACCCTTGTACTTTGAGGCTATCTATCTCTCCCTCCCTCCCTCCCTCCCTCCCTCCCCTCCCTCCCTCCCTCCCTCCCTCCCTCCCTCCTCCCTCCCTCCCTCCCTCCCTCCCTCCCTCCCTCCCTCCTCCCTCCCTCCCTCCCTCCCTCCCTCCCTCCCTCCCTCCCTCCTCCCTCCTCCCTCCCTCCCTCCCTCCCTCCCTCCCTCCCTCCCTCCCTCCCTCCCTCCTCCCCCTCCCTCCCTCCCTCCCTCCCTCCCTCCATCCCTCGCCTCCCTCCTCCCTCCCTCCCCTCCCCCTCTCTCTCTATGTACAAGATTTAAATATCACCATCAACGATGTTGCGATACAGGGGGTGGCGAATTGGATTGTCAGCTGAATGTGCAAAAAATGTTAATAGTGCGTGCAAGTTAAAATTTTCAGTTGAGGCGTACGTAAGATGTCCGTCATGTTTATATGGTATGTTTGGCAGTTATAATAAAAATGCATATATATATAATTGTCATTAACATATATATATATATATATATTTGTATATTGTTTTTGATTTCACAACTGCCATTTCACCTGTTCGCCTCGCAGCCGTGCTGACAAAGCCACGCAACTGCACTCATTCATCGGTAAAACAGGTTTTCATCCCTGGTATGTCACGGTTAATTGATTATGCTAGCATTACAGCTTGCGAAACATCAACGTTTGCAATTGACGTGAAACCCGCTAGTATGTTCCAATATTTGAACTTACAAGCATTTATGTATATAATTGACATAATACGTTGCCATTAGTGCAGATACAATACCGGAATTTGTGGAAATGATACCTGCACTTATTAGACAATTAAAATCAGTGTCACGGTCAATACTCACGTGAACAGGGCGACAGCAAGCGATACTTGGAAGAGTCGGTAGGAGATAGCGATATACCAGCTATGTATGCTCAAGGTCTTAGATGTGCTGTAGCTCGAGAACTTGTCACATGTTGCGTCAACAAATGCGTTCATCGTGACAAGTGCGTGGTATGGTGACGCATTTGTGAGAACGGTTCGTATGTCGCGGAAAAAAAGTTGTGCGATGGTGCAACTTCAACGATAACGGTCTCCGTGCTACCTTGCGTATCGGTCCGTGTATATACCGTCATTCCCCTTTTCGTAAAATTTGCGAACGAAAAAGGAAAAACAAAACAATGTTCGTTTTTCGTTTTCATATTTGACGTACGAAAAACGAATACAATCTACTGTTCGCTGTATTTCTAATACATGTTAGAAAAAAAAATAACGATAAAACAAAGCGTTTTTATTTTCACTGCATCAGAACGGAAAACAAAATACGATTTCAGACCTTCCAATATGTTATTAAAAAACAGCAGAAGATCCTCCTCTTCCTACAAAAAAAACACAGAAAATTTTTGTTCGGAAAAAAAAAATATATATATTAACAAACTAACACCCAATTTCCCAAACACCCAGTGTTCCGCATCATTACTGATAAATGTCAGTAATAATGATTGTTTCATCGTGTTGAGGTGTGGTTTCTACTTTACCACTGGTACTCGGTTGAGGTGTGCATGGTTTTCACTTGACTTGGTTGTGGTGATGTTTTTCTTGCCCTAACCGTACGCCTTGTAACTACGCTGACAGAGTCAGTAAAAGGTAAGTCTAGCTGTTAGTATACACGGTTTTGGGGAATATGCGTCTTTTATGAAATGTGACCTTCGGTGATTTATATTCGTAAGTACTTCACTCAAATTAACTTTCTTAAAAGGTTTTTTGTTCAACTTTATCGGAATATATATTATATATTTAGCCCAAAGATATCTTACGAATCACATTCCTTATTTGGTAAACAAAACTGCATAGAACAGTCATTAGTTGAATAGATTTGTGGGCACAAGTTCGTTGTTTCGAATCCGGACCAACCTCGATTTCGCCGTTATAACTTGAGTTTTGCCTAACTTTGATACCCCAGTGAGATAGTTCCATCATTCAACATTATCGTAGGCATATTTACCTTCAAGAATATTGCGTCTTGCGCCCATTTGAGGCGTAAATAGCGCCCCGGTTTGTATCAACATACGCTGCAATATCGCTTAATTTACCCGCGGTGTGGGGTAAGGTACGGCCGCAACGGCGCAGATTATCGCAAACCGGGTCGCAATTTGGGTAAATCATAACCGGTCCTGAGCGTCGTTTTTCTTAAGACGACTAAACGTGTTGATACAAATCTGCAATTTTGCAGGAATATAAGTGACTTTGTGGTGTCATTTCGCGCCGCTCGCCGACGCTGAATACATCGCGTAAGAACGAAAAAAATGGGCGCACGAAATAGCTATGAGCCGGCAATTTCGGCATATTTTAGGCGAGCTAGGCAGCATAAAAAAACGCCTTCCTCGCTTGTCATATACCTGGGAAAACACTGGAAAACGTCATAGTCCAATCTCAATCGTTGAAAAACATAACACGCCACCAAATGGCGCTGTTTCAAACTATAGGCTACGTTGTGAGTTTTTTGTTTTCAAGTCGGGTGGCGCAGCGATCACCGACCATGTCCGTAAAAAGCGGAAGATTTTTAAAACAAAGCGGGAAAGCGTAAGATTTCCTAAAAAAAACGAAAAAAGCGGAAGATCTTCCGATAAAGCGGAAAAGATCTGTGATTGCAGTGCCACTTGTTTTTCGTTTTTGCACCTAGGAAGCTTTGGCTGCCTTACCGCTTCGGGTAGACGGCAAAAGTTGGTGGCTTCGGCGGGACAATTCGGTCGCACTGGTGGGATTTTGAAAATAAAGTGGCTGAAATTGCATCGCCGAAGTGGTGTCGTTGCCAACGCGACAAATACTGGCGGATATTGGTCGTTTCGGCGCCGTTGTTTTACGAAAGGTTTCGACTATTAAATTAATTATACTCAAACTTCCGTGGTAAAGTACTTTATTAGTTATTTTGTTTAGCAGAAATACATAATATAAAACTAGTATTTGAGATTGTACTGTTATGTGAAAGTGCTTGAAAATCTAAATAATAGTAAAATGTACTTGAGTGCATTTATTAGTGTTTTAACAAATGTACTCGTTGCATTCTGAGAGCGAATAAACATTTCCAGTGAAGTAACATGCCTCACACACATACACCATAATATATATATATATATAATATATATATATATATATATTATATATATATATAATATTATGCATATATACGTATATATATATATATATATATGTGTGTATGTATATATACACACACACACACACACACACACACACACACACACACACACACACACACACACACACACACACACACACACACACACACACACACACACATATATATGTTAATGACATTGATGCGGCACCTAGGGGCTACGTAGTGGCCACGGTTTTTTGACTGTGTTAGTAGACCTGGTGGGGGTGTGATGTTGATTATGTTATTTAGTATTTTGTAAAATGTCACGGCTTGTTTGACAATGCGTCGTCGTTCAAGAGTTGACCAACCAAGGGTGGCTATTAGGTCTGCTGCGTTTGTTTGGCGTCTGTGGTCATTTTTGACAAATCTGGCAGCACAGTGTTGTACTCTTTCAATGTGTTTAGTTTGGGTGGCAGTGTGTGGGTTCCATATGGGAGAGGCATACTCGAGTTTTGGTCGGATTAGCATGTTATAGGCTGTTTCTTTTACTTCAGGTTTGCATGGTCCGAGGGTTCGTTTGATCATGCCTAGGACTTTTGAAGATTTGGAAGTTATGTCAGTGATATGGTTAGCCCAGGTTAGTTTAGAATCTAATTTTATTCCAATATATGTGTGGCTAGAGGCGGTAGAGAGTGGTATGCCAAAGAGTGAATATGAATGTAGTCTGGGTTTGGTTTTGTTTGTTATTGGGAGATGCACACATTTAGATATGTTAAATTCCATCTGCCATTTATTAGACCATGTTTGGAGTTTGATCAGGTCAGATTGGAGAGTTTCGTGGTCGGTTTCGGATGTGATTTTGCGATATATAATGCTGTCGTCTGCAAAGAGACGTACGGAAGATTGGACATTTTCGGTTATGTCGTTTATGTAGAGTAAAAATAGGATTGGTCCTAGGACTGAGCCCTGTGGTACACCAGATGTAACATTTGTGCTGTCCGACAGGGCTCCATTGACTGAGACTCTCTGTTTGCGATTGGATAGAAACGATTTGATCCAGTTTTGTGTGTTTTCAGTTATTCCATAGAAAGCTAATTTGGATAGGAGGCGTTTATGGGGGACTTTGTCGAAGGCTTTGGCGAAATCGAGAAGGATGGCATATATTTGTGTCTTATTGTCCATAGCAGTCATCCAGTCGTGGACTGTCTCGATAAGTTGGGATTCACAAGACAGACCTGATTGGAATCCATGTTGGAAGTGGATGACGATGTTATGTTTGTGTAAGTGTTTCCACATGTTGCTTAGAATGATGTGCTCCATAACTTTGCAGAGGATGCATGTTAACTAAATTGGTCTATAATTAACAGGGTCTGATTTGTGGCTTTTTTGTGTATTGGTGTTACTAGTGCTTGGAGCCAGTCATCTGGGAGTTTGCAAGAGTTGTATGACTGCTGGAAAATGTGTGTGGTGATGGGGGCAATTTCCACTGCAGTCTCTTTAAGGACTCTGGCTGGGAGTTCGTCGGGGCCTGTAGCTTTATTTTGGTTTAGGTTTTTCAGTTGCTTAATTACTCCGTCTATCCCGATTTCGAGGGAGGGCATATCGGGATAGATGGATGGAGCTAGTTGGGGGATGGGGTAGATTTCTTGAGTAAACACGGAACTAAATTGGTTGTTAAGTGTATTTGCTTTGTCGTGATCATTTGTGATTGGTTGGTCGTTTGCTTGCAGTGTAGGGATGCCAATGTATTCTCGTTTGTTTGCTTTAATGAATCACCAAAATTGTTTTGGGTTTGTTTTTAGGCTGTCTCCAATGTGATTGTTTAGATAGTCTGAGTAGGATTTGGTTGCAGCTTTAGTGGCTTGTTTTCGGAGTTGCCTAAACCTTTCCCAGTCACTATTACGTCCAGTTTGTTTTGCTTTTTTGTGGCTTTTGTTGCGTTTTCTTTGCATTCTTATTATTTCACGTGTTATCCAGGGGAGGTGGGTTTTTGCTTTGGTGTTGCGGCTGGGAATATTATTGTTGACTAATGAAGTAAGATTATTCCGGAAAAAGTTCCAATTTGTGTTGACATGTGTTGAATTTGGGTTCGTGTCAAAGTATGTTGTTGTTAGTTGTTTTATGTCATCTTTAAGCTTATCCCAGTTTGCAGATTTATATTGGAACACTTTGTGTGGTGGTTTACTGTTACGGATTGGATTTAGGTTTACATTAAAGGTCACAGCTTCATGATCACTCATGCCGGGAGTGGTGTGAGTGTTAGCAATTATCGATGGATTAGAAGTGAGTATGAGGTTAAGGATATTGCCGGAATCACCTCGTGTGGGATCGTTGACCATGTTCTGTAATCCAAATTCTCTAATTATTTCTAGCAGTTTGTTATGCTTGCTAGCAGTTCTGTTGTCAGTGGTTTGCTGCTTGCCCCAGTTAATATCAGGAAGGTTGAAGTCACCTGCTATAACTACATTAGGAGAAGTTTTTGTGATCTGATCAGTTTTGTTAGGGATTCGTGGAGAGCTTCAAGGGATTTAAGGTGGTCACTGGGAGGTCGGTAGTAGCATGCAAAGTATATGGATTTGTTTCGTGTGAAATGGATTTTTGTCCATACTATTTCACAGCTTGAGTTTAGTTTATTAAGTGGTTCTGCTACAATGTCATCGCGGAAGGCTATGAGAACTCCACCACACTGGGTGTTTCTGTCCTTTCGGATGGCGCTATAGTTAGGTGGTAGGAACGAATAGGTAGGGTAGTTTTCGTCTATTTTGGTTTCGACTAGGAATATGATGTCAGGATTATTTGACTGAATAGTTGTTTTTAATTGTGTTGTCTTTGCAATGCTTTTGACACTGTTGGTATTGATTAGGATTCCGTTAAGTGTGTTACGTTTGGTTTTCTTACGACGTTCAGGGGTTGATGCATTTTGAGGGTTTGGTCCAAAGGTTGGATCCCAGGTTTGGGATGTACGACTCGAGTTTGTTTGAGAGATCTGTGTGTGGGGGTCAATGTTTTGGTTATTTTGGTCTGTGTCACTAAGGCTGTTATATCAGTTGTGAGAACATTCCAATAAGTGGTCTTGGAAGAAGGAATGACTGTAGTTAGGATGGTCGCATTTCATGCAGTGCCAGGAACAGGAACTGTTACAGAGGAGATTATATTGATCTGGACTTATGTCACAACATTTAATGTGTACCCATTGGTTGCACCGGTCGCAGCAGACTGCTCGGTGATTTGAAGCAACAGGTTTTTTTACAAAATCCACAGGGGTGTCTGACTGGGCCGGGGTTTGTTTGGATGTCCCCACAGAGGATTAGTAGGACAAGATAACATGTTTTGTGTCCCGATGTAGGGATTGCATAAGCCAGTTTGGTGTGGTACTTGTTACGGGAGTCTCTGGTGAAAGCTAGTGCCGGTCTAATACTTGTGTCAGTCCAGCAAGACCTGTCATATGTTAGCAGACCATTTGGATCGTCCGTGAATTGGGTATGGTCCAAGTGTATCGGGAATTTGGGTATGAATGCAACAATGATACTAATCAGAACTACCACTGGTGTGCATATTTTGGGTGGCACCATCATAAGAGCAGCTATTGCACAAGCTGCTTTGCTTGTACAGTTATGTTAATGCAGTAAAACAAAAGCAAAACAAGAGATTATATTTCACTACAGATGTTGGTATTGTTTTTATGATTAAGTTATATATCACAGCTAATATAAAATCACAGTAGTAAGATCACAGTACATGTAAAAGACAGTAATAAAATGCAAAAATATATTGTATATTGTGTTTGCTGTTGGTTTCCTGTGTGTTGCTGACAGCGTACAATCCGGATCTGTAACAGTATAATACGTAAGCTTTGTGTGAATGGACTGATTTGGGGTTGTTTTTGGGGCGATTCGGTTTTGGCGCGCTTTGTGTAAGTTGTTTACAGATTCGCCATCTTGTTTTGAACTGGTTGTTATGGAAGCTAAGGCTAAACCTTTGTCAGATCGTGTCTTAGCGTGATTTGATCGCATATACCACCATGGGATATTCTGGTATATCCAAAGTAGTACCTCACACAGTTAACAGTAACAAAAACGTTTCAAAATCGTGAAAACAATCGATAACAGCTTACTAGATTACTAGACAAGTCCCGAGGAGATTGACCTGACAGGACTCGAAAAAGTGAGTGATGGCTCTTATGCATTTTATCGCCCACTCACACTCGTAACATGCGCTCTGTCTCCTAAATACTATGTTTTGCAGCGTGTCGTGTCTGCAACCGCAAAGTTCTCGTCGAAGTGAAAGGACACCATACTGTCAGTGCATGTCCGGTCCATGGGCGACAGAAGGGGGTCCTGTATACAGATACGCTATGGGCATCTTGTTGGCCGATCGTAAAGGCACTGAGCTGTGGGCGACAGGGTTCGACCGTGTAGACCAGCGAGACTTAGGGGGACTGTCAGGAACCGACTATATGACGCTGAAAACCGACGAAGATCGGTACCAGGCATTGAGTATCTTACGCAACAAACAGGTTAGGGTGACTATTAGGAAGTCAACAAAATCAGGCTACGTGAACTACGCCGTGACGGCACTGGAAATCATTCAACCGTAAATCCTGTATGTCCGTCCAACAAGGTGGCGCTACTGTATGAGTATTGTTACCGGAAGTGATGACGTAATTCCATATGTCGGTGTGTAGTCGTCGTCGTTCGATTACGTGTCCGCCTGGTTGGATGATACACAGGGCGCGACGGTGCAGTCTACACCATCGGCCGAAGGCTCCCAAACCGTAAAACGACGTCTGAGTTACTCGGACATCACCGACGGCGACGAGGCAAGTGTGCTTGTGTGTGGGTCCTGTACGTGGACTAGCGATGATGATGATGATGACATAGAAGTCCGTGGTAATTAAGGGTACATAAGAGTTAACTATGTGTAAGTAAGAGTAACACGAAGGTAATCAAGTGGTAAGTAAGGATAATTAAGGGTAATCATAGGTAATTAAGGGTAATTAGAGTTTAAAAGTTAATGCTTGCTGGTGCTTAGTAGTTTGATACGAACACGTATTATAGTTGTTGTTGTTGTTGTTGTTGTTGTATAGTCGAATACTATGTTGTAGTTAAGACTAGTTTGTTCTTAGTCAGTTTATGACGTGATACTAGTGGTGTTGTTGTTCAAACCAATACCTGTTTGTTCTTTAAACATTATATATGGAGTGTGTGATATTGAGACGACAACGTATTATGAAAAGTATTGTAATTGTTAGTCTCAGAGAATAAAATTAGTTGAAATGGTACTCTTAGTTGTTCGTCTGCACTTTCGTATTAAAGAGTGACTTTCCAGTGTATTTTACATACGCACGCAAGCACTATTCCTCTGTCTGTTTACACACGCAGGTACATGTCCTTTAGTCACACACTATTCCTTTGTCTGAGTTCACACGGAGCTAGGTACCTTAGACACACGCGCATGCAAGCACTGTATATTTCTCTACGGTCACACGCCTATCTGAGTCTGCTGATATGTCACTCACATACAACCGTGTATTGTCAATGGTTCATACGTAGGTAGCCACAACCCTATCCACCCACACGTTCGTTCGCTTACATCCATCAGTGTAGTCATTGATCCGTGACGTTTGACATATGTTCTATCAGAAACAGATATAATCCGTTAGGATCTTTCAGAACTCTACTGTCAAAAGAGTGAAATTTGTTGAGTTTTACGGTCGAAAGAGTGAAATTTGTTGAGTTCTACTGTCAAAAGAGTGAAATTTACTAAGTTGTACTGTCGAAAGAGTGAAATTTGCTGAGTTCTACTGTCAAAAGAGTGAAATTTGTTGAGTTCTACTATGGAAAGAGGGAAATTTGTTGAGTTCTACTGTCAAAAGAATTAAATTTGTTGAGTTCTACTGTCGAAAGAGTGAAAGTTGTTGAGTTATACTGTCAAAAGAGTGAAATTTACTGAGTTTTACTGTCAACAGAGTGAAATTTGCGGAGTTCTGCTGTCGAAAGAATTAAATTTGTTGAGTTCTACTGTCGAAAGTTGTTTACAATGATTCATAAATTTTGTATTGAACAAAAATAATTCACATGGCACTAAATACAAACATCTACAAAGCAATTACCTTGGGTAATAAGTCGGTATTTGACTCATATTGCTATTTGACCGATTGTAACCAGTTTATCCTCGAAAATGTTATCCTCATAAGCACTCAATGTCATGAACGAGTTGATGTGTCTTCGTTGACCAGCTTTACTAGATTAATATATAAGGTAACATTTGGATGTGCCATACTGATCTTTGCGAACTGAATATCGAAAACATTTGACATAATTTACGTTAAAATTCTCCATGTTTTTTACGTCGCTATCTTTTCTGGACCGACACGTTTCCCCAAGTACCGTTCATCTTCATGCAGTGCCGCCATATAGTCTCCAATTCCACAATGGATCACTACTTCTTGTTGCTGGAATACCGAATCTCTATGACGACGGTATTAATTTAAATATGTAGTTTTTCCTGTAGTTGTTTTATCTTGCAGACCAGTTTTGATAACAAAAAATCAAACATAAAATCATAGTAATTGAATAATTGGAGTTTATTTACACAATATATATGCACATTGGGATTATATGTTATAAGAGTAACAATTTGAAGAAAAAAAACATCATAAACAATAGATATGATGTCCGGCACTCACATTCAGAACAACGGTTGTGAGTTCCAATATAATTATTATTCATCATAACGAATGCACACAAGCAGATGAATTCATCATGGCCTAAGGGGTAAATGTGCATTAGTTAGTTCGTAATTAAACAACATGTTTGACATGAGGTAAACAACCTATCAGCCGGCGCTAAAACATCTATGAATACCTACAATTGTGATGGACATGTGCATCTTTGCAGAGGAAAATTGTAGACACTGTGCAACTTATGGACAAATATTTTGTTTCACACTTCATATATGTACGCAGCAATTGAGCTGAACTGATTATGTATGTACGTTATGTTGCTGGAAAACTCGTGCAATGATAATATACACTCACTAGGTATGAAGACTTGTGTAAATATGCACATGGAAGTGATCACAACAGCTTTCGTGACGGACATCACGGCTAATTGTGCACGTGACAGACATAATCCAATGCTTGCATGTACAGTACAACTAAACATAAACACATGGAATCAATATTAAACCACATTGCATGTGAGACACCTGGGATACACTAATCTGTAGAGGTGGTAAAGTAAACTTTGAGTTTAATATGGCTAAGCTGATGGAATTCTGAACATGACGTCGTCACGCAATTTGCATTAAAACAGGGACAGGATGTTTGAATATCCACAGATATATGCCATTTAAAGATAACCAATTTGTTTGTAGTATGAGTGAGATTATGTGAAATTTTAAGAGTGTATTAAGTGATTGCAAATAGTACAGTATGTTACCTTGCCGCTTACCTAAAAACCGCGTTACGGACATCATACAAAATGTGCTATTTATTATCAGGCTGTAATTTTTTTCATTTATTTCAAACTATGGTTCTTGACACCTGTTTATTTCATCTGTGAACCAGAAAGACAAATGGCGGCGAGTTTCTAAATTCAAAAGCCTTCTGGTGACATTATACCAAACATGGAAAAACACAAACGACAAATGACATTTGGGTGGGCACTCCAGTTTGATCAATCATATCTTTGGAATTACATCCTGTTTCAAACGAATTTTACGACTCGCACTGACGACGTGTCGGATGGCATAGAAACAACATTAAAGTGACACGATTAGCGTAAAACACAACCTTAAGCCCGTACTATGATTCCTTCATCATAATAATAGTTATGGCATACAACATGCAGGAGGTGATGACATTAATTGTGCACGAAGCAGTGGAATTGAGGACTCCCAAATGTAGCACTTTATTCGAACTTTGTAAGACGACCGATTCAGGTCAACTGGTTAGACTTAGGTCTACTCACACGGAGGCAAGTTCCCAAGAACAAGTGGTAATAATATAATCACGTTGGTAAATAATGCGATTCATAAGAAACTAAATATTTGAAAAACCCAATTTGTAGCATTCTCCTGGTTAAATGTCGATCTAGACAACACTAGACACCTGGTAATTAAGAGGGGACCAAATAGAAGTGTTTTAAATGTGAACTACATACTGACCAAATTTGTTAAACTGTGCGGCAGAAGAAGGACACGCAATATAGGCCTAAGTATCATTAGTTACTTAAAAACTAAGTGAAATAAAAAATCAATTTCTTTGAAATTTTGTATACGTAAACTGAATGCTCTTGTCAAGTAATGTGGCCAATATGAAATTTGTTGATTGCGAACTCATGTCACTAAGCCCGCTATAACATGGTCATTTGCGTGTCACATAACAAGAAGCTTGTCAGATATTGGCGACGTCACGATAGGAGACGCCGCTGAGCGCGCCTAGGCCTTTGAATGGAGTGCGGTGGTGCGTCCTGTAACTCCTGTTGTTTCAGGCTGTACATGACATTACAACTGTGTAATTTAATCTTCTCAGCAAAAGTTCTAAAGGGCCTAATACACATGTCGACAGCAACGGCAAACTTCGACGGTAAGCGGCAAAATAAAAATCGCTCGGATTGGAATTGCGAGAGCCCGAGTCAACACACGGCGGCAAACAGCTTGACGGCAAACCTGCTCGACAGCAAACCTCCGAGAATCAAACAAAAGCGATTTTCCAAAAAATGCCGCACGGCAGATTTACTCTTCGACCAATCAGCGCTGTTGTTTTGGAGTGACGTCAAATTGCTCATGTCAAATGGCACATGTTCCAATATAACAAAGTAAACATAAAATAAAATTACAGATTCATTGTTTTATATTTTTGTTTAAATTGGTGTAACTGGATTTTATTTTCAAGAAAATTAAATAATCCAGTTAATATCATGTTTCGTTATGATCTCAGCATTCAGTTCCTTGCAGAAGGAACATAGTTTTTATAATGTTGTTCCAACTTAACAAAATATATGAAAAATACGTAGTTACATGGATGCACGGTAAAATCGTACCGGGAGCAGGGAGCAATACTGGAACAGCGACATAGGTTTTCTTCAGCGCGTGAATGGCTAAAAGGGGTATTATGAGATGTTGATTTGGGTGATTTTCAGAACTTGGCAGCAATTACGTAAGTTGAACCCATAAAATTAAACCTTTCAGTATATTTTTTTTCTATATTTTTTCTTCAAGTGTAGATGTTTGGACGTCCAAAATCTGAAACCGTTTAAAAACTGGATCGTGTTCAACAAAACTTTATGAATGTGTAGACCTAAAACCGATCAGAACGTCCGTGACTATTTAAATTAACCAAAAATATAACTTGATTATATTTTCTTTAATTAAATGTTTTCTTGTGTATTAAATGTGGAACACATGTGAATCTAAACCTTAAAATGAATAAACACTAGTATTGTTCATTATAATGTTTTTTTCAGTTACTGTCGACATTTGCTGAAGAAAGTGCGTGCGTAATTTATGGTTTTTTGCGCGACAATTTATTATGGTATCTAGTCACGTCGATAACGTAAAAGCGTTCCAAATACCCATTATTAACATACATTTGTTACATTAAATCGCCACGATATATTACAAACTGTATTTTAATATATCAGACAATAGGCAACATTAATTCCGTATGCTTTTGCATAAAATGCAGAAATGTCTCCATTACGGACGTCCCGTGTTATCTTAAGATGTTTTATTCATTTTAATAAAGAGGTTTCAACTATCCAGCCGCTGTTTGGGTGCTTTGTGCATATTGTTATAAATATATCTGACGTTAAGCAGGTACACAATATTAGTCACGTCAATTTGAATTTTGTCTGGTAAATAGAGGGAGGATATTCACATTTGTATGTTGACGGGAACCAAACGGTAACTTTGTATTGTTATCCACTGATTAATACAAACTAACATTTTGCAACTACAATCACATTCATAACGTTAGCAGTTTATTAGGAAAACAATGTTGAACCCACAGCTACCGAATTTCATGAACCGCGCCAATCATTGTTGGTCACAACATGGCGCCATCAATTATGTGCGTATTTGACATATACGATCAACCCATCCAACAAATGAAAAAGCGATCATAACTTTTCATTTAGTTAACACATATTCAGTATTGCAATGAAACATTTTCTGAATTTCTGAAAAGCTCACAACGGCAATTGCAGCCCTCGTTAATCAAAGTACTGTGTTATTGCTCGAATGTCCTATTCCGCTTTCTTCTACACTCATGCGACTATTCTACCTTGTCCCCAGAATGCCATAGCTGTTGTTCATGCGGACATGATACCAATCAAAGTAAGTATAAGACGATACATACTACTGTATAATATATAGTAATAAGTATAACTGGATAATTGTCAAATTCCGGGCCAATAACCTTGTTGCACTGGACATGGCCCCGAAACGGGAACCAATTTATGCCTAATTTATCTTCAAGAACGTTAACTGTGCCGGATGTTTTACAATAACTAACTTATCGACGATGCCGACATTACGTCGGATCTTGTCCAATATGTATATCTACTTCAAACTTCATAGCAAGTTTCTTCAAAATCAGCCTAAAAGTGTATTATATTGCGAGGGTTTCCAGCCAACCCGTCCGCAATTGTGAATCCATTGTTTCACCCCTGGTTTACCCAGTCCAAAGGGAAATGGAACCAAAACAACAGTCTATTCTTCAATGTAACATCGCCGCTACAACCACGTGTGAAATGGTGTGGCGTATTGCAAAATCACATTTGTATAGTAAACAGACGAACGCACCACATGCCATGTCATGTGTTGGCAATAGAACCAAACTTACCTCAGATTTTTGAAACATTTGATGACGCGCCGAAACGTCGCTTGCTGCTCGCTTACTAGTTGCTTTTGACCAAGGCTCCGCAAAATGTCAGTCTTAGTGTTATTGCATATTACATTTTCTTCTTCTTTCCGAATCTTCCGTTTTGAGACCACATTTTGAGTAAACCACTGACGTGAAAAATTGACATTGTAGTTGCAAAATTAGTTTAATTCTTTTAGATGCATAACACCAAAACGTAGCCTTCTGTTTCTCTTCAAGAATGTCGGGACATTATTAAGAATTCGAAGATTGCTTGACCCTGTAAAAATAGTGTTCATAATATAAATATGCACGATGTAACAAGCTGCTATTTTCAATAATGTTATGTAGCACAATTACAAGATATATTCAACAACCAGGCACATAGTTCGAACATGGTTATGTTTCAATGATTCCACTGTCCACTCCGGTTCCTCTACGTCACACCAAACCATTGTAATGACGAATTCTTCGTTCCATTTGGAGGAGCGGAACAAATGAACATCGTCGTGTTTTGCCTTTTGGCAGAACTCAGCTACTTCGCTAAGTAACACTTTAAATCGACTCAATTCATCCCAGAAGTTGTTGGGCTCTTCAGCTATGCGCCGCCACAGCGTCTTATTGAAATGATTATAAAGTATATACTCCGGTTGGTTGTAACGCTTAAAATTGTTCACGTAGGTCGATTCGAACTGCTTCTGTTTATATGCGTAATTCTTTACATTTTCCTTGAAATAAAGGATTTCTTCCAGTTTCCAACACATAAGACGTCGCAGTAGCACCAATGACCCGTCGTAATACTTCGTGATGATAACGAGGCTGAAGCGGCGCTGCAGAGCATCGATCCAGTACCGGATGTAGGTGGCGTTGTTCGTCTGGTCGGTCGTGTTGACGTGGAAGCCGGTCGGCAATCCAAATTCGAACGCCATAGCATTGTGAGTGAAGCTAAAACTGCCCATACACTTCCTATTGTGCTGGTACTCGGGAGAGGTTTACATCGCCTCGTACTTAAGGATGTCTCGTAGATACTCAACCAAGGGTTCGTCAAAATGGGTCAGATTCGGTAACCGTTCCTGGATTGAATAGAAGTTAAACGCGGATTTCAACCGAGTGAAAGGTTCCCGGATGCTCGTGATGTAGACAGAGTCGTGTGGCATGACCCGTGATATGTCGTCCTCGCTGAAGATGACATGATGATACACGATGTTAAACGGTGTCTTGGTCGGACGGAAACAGCGCATCTCTCGAATGGGAACGGGTAACAGAGCGTGTAATGTCCCGGAGTAGGCCAGACGACCGAGAGATTATTATATCCCACGAACCTTCGGAGGAGAGTCTTAGTTGTTGTGGTGGCACATTTGTGTGTCTTCACGTACAAATGTTCACTCGCTGCCTCTTGCAGAGCGGTGGACGATACACCACAATAGGGATGTCGCCGACCTGGTCCATCAACGACAGTGGGCTGGTGACATCGCGTTGATCAGCAAATCGATGGTATTGGCCGCAGAAAACTATCATGCCAACAATAGCGAAGCAGGGGAGATGGATCTGGAGCCGTAGATTGCCCATCATTATCTCTTTCGTCTTCTAAACGTCACGTCCTTTTCTCTGTGTGAAACAACGCACGCTTACATGATTACGTGTCCTCGTATCGACGAAAATAAAGAGCAATGAAGACAACATGGAAGAAGAAAGGTGTGAACGGAGATAGAGATAGATATGCATGGGTGAAAATACCGAGTTGATAGAAATATAAAGCGAAGCACAGATGATACGGATGAGGTGAATTAGAACGGGAAGACGTTATGAGACGAACGGGGGACACAAATTACACATGTTATTGCATCACATATCATCGCAGCACTAATTGTTGACAATATGCATGGTTACATTGAAACACATATGTTGCTTATATTGGTTCATAACATTTTAATTAGCAAACGGAATATAAATATTAGATGTGGCACTATACACACCACGTCTATAGTGCAGTTACATAGGGTAACATTTTGATATTTGACTTACATTGCTATCTGACCGTTTCCAACCAATTTGTCCTCGAAAAATTGATAATCTAATCTTCACATATTTCGTGACGGACATCATGCAGAACACACAATTTGACGGAACATGTTGTGATAGAGGGATGTCCATGAAGATGTTACAATACGTATATGGTGAATCGTGTCTGCACTGAGCAGAGAAGGCAGAATAGATGATGAAAACGTTTACTGCAGCATCATTGGGGCAAAGACTATGAACGAATCACATGTAAGACATCATTGGTTAAGCCATTCCACGTTGTGGCTGTTTTATCCTAATCAACAAAAACAGTGTCACATACGTCTTGATGTGTCTACTTTGATCAACGGGTCTATGTTAACATAAAAGGTCACCTTTGGATGTGTCATACTGATCTTTGCGAACTGAATATCGGAAACATTTGACATAATTTATGTTTGCATGCTCCATGCTATTTATCTCGATCGTCGCTATCTTTTTGGACCGTTTTCCCATCGTTCATCTCCCTACGGTAGTATCACTGTAATCAACATAAGTCGTATATCCGTAGTTTGGAGTGTACTGTCCTCGTCATCCAGCTTTGGTGATGTGTTGCTGAATGTTATGTTGTGAGTGAAACGAGTACTTCTTCAACGCAGGACGGCCAATTGAGATGTTACCTTTAGAAAAAACAACACTCCCTGACAACAACACGTTGCCCAGATGCAATTTCCCTGGCTCTTATGAAGCAATTGCATGTACTGCATGTACCATAGATGTGGTGCTGTGTTTCAATCCTAATTACATATTCACCTGCTTGTGTTTCTGTTTCAGGTGATTGTCGGATATGTTTGAGGGTATTATTCTTCCATGGTTGACCTCGACAAATCTTTCAGCGTTGTTGATTACTTTGTTATGTCACATCATGCCATGTCATATCATGCCATACCATGTCATGTCATGTCATGTCATGTCAATATTACATGCTGATTGCATTGTTGATCCGCCCATGCCATCATTATTAATTTCCCATGTCCTGCCTCTAAATAGATTCATGAAATTGGGACAACGAAAAGTTCGTCGTGCAAGGATATGATATAAATCCTGTACTGCATCGGATATGAATCGATCAAATAGCATATCTACGTATGTTCTGACATATAATTACAATGTTATTACAAGTAGACGACACGTATTTTTCAGAAACCCGTACATGGTTGGCAAACAAAGGCTGTCCTTGTCGGTGACCACCGCATACGTAGGTGCGATTGAAGAATCTAAATTGCTGACAGTACTTGTTGGGACGCTTGCTACACACTGACGTTGTAGTTAACTAGAAACTGCTCTCCATCTTCCAGAAGTACCCCATCAGCATCGTTAGCAGTTTGTTGCCTTCTCCATTCCCCCTAAATGAGCGTTGTCCGCCGCGTTCTGGCCTGCTTGTCATCTAATTAAACATCTACATACTTTCTGGCTACATTCGTGTTGCCCACTACTTAGCGACTAAACAAATATGCATTTTTGTGCATGGTTTCACTCAAGTAGTACTTTGCATGGAGCTCTTCTTTGCTCTCATATTCGTCAAGTTAACTGTATTTTTTTATCTGCAGACCAGTATCAATGAAAGCATCAAATATAAGGTAGTATTCTTAAAAAAACATAGTAATTGCTTAATACGAGGTCATCTACACACGAAATATGCACATTGGGGATTATGTGTTATAACAGTAACAGTTTGAGAAAAAAAACATCATCATAAGCACATTAGATATGAAGTCCCTCACGTAATCAAAATGGCGCCGCTATATGGCGACAAGGTGTTGTGTCTGGCTATGATGTGCTTGTTTCTAAGTTGCTTGCTGACTGAGAGAGCTGCTTGTCTGCAGAGATATGGCAGAACTATTTTGCTTCGTATACGTGATGATATTGGCAGTAAGTTGATCCCTACATTATTGCTTTCGTGCGATGAAATTTCGCTGTGTGAGAACAATGACAGACACTCGACATGCCCTACTGGTCTGCGTAGTGTTCATAGCGAGAACAATGAGACATGCAATACACGCCCTACTTCTCATGGCCGGCGCAAGCGAGGCAAACATGCAGGCGTGTTGACACGCTTCAGCACACGGGCACAACGCCCTCCTCTCCCTGCGTTATTTCTCTCAAATGTGAGATCCCTGAAGAATAAGCGTGATGAACTGTTTTATTTGACGTGATTTTAGAGACTGCTCTGTGTATTGTTTCACAGAAACATGGCTTGACCGTTGACCCCAGACTCAGCTGTCCTGCCTTGTGGGTACACACTTCACAGAGCCGACCGCTCGCCAGAACTTTCAGGCAAATCTAAGGGTGGTGGGGTGTGTTTCATGGTAAATCAGCGATGGTGTAATGACTCATCAGTTGTGTCTACTACGTGCTCCCCTGAACTTGAGACTCTTATCATCAAGTGTAAACCGTTTTACCTGCCGAGAGAGTTTACCTCTTTTGTCATGGTGGGTGTCTACATCCCACTCCAGTTCAACGCTACTTCTGCGATCGGCGCTCTCGCCAATCAGATCACTACATTAGAAAACTCTAACCCTGACTCACTTGTGCTAGTTCTCGGTGATTTCAACCACACTACGCTGTCCAAAGACCTCCCAAAGTATTAGCAGCATGTCAAATGTGCTACTAGAAAGGGGAAAACCTTGGATTACTGCCACAGTACAATCAGGGATGCCTATCAGTATCATGGGGTCCCACGTGCGCCCCTTGGCTTCTCCGACCACTCCATGATCGACCTTCTACCTTCCTACCGTCAGAAGCTTAGAACAGCGAAACCCTGCGTTCGCAATGTCAAGCCCTGGGGTCTTATGCATGAACCGAGACAACTAATAGTCAAAGTCTAAGACAATGCCATTGTCCTAGACAACGGGACTTCTGCCGTCGCGAAGTTGGTATGCATGGACCGGACGTTAGACCGAGACAATAAAGTCAGAGACTTTAACGCGATTGTTCCGACGTTCGCTGTAGGGCTAATTTTAGACGAGGGGATCCCGGCAAACCCCAAACAGTTTTGCGAAGAGCGCAGGCGCCTCTCGTTACTTCTTTCCGGGTAACATCCGTGTGCTTCTATTTGTTGTAAACACGGAGCTTAGAAGTGTCGTTTTATTTACTCTGATTTTACGTTGCTTCTCATCTTTTACAATGTAATTGTGGATATGACAAGGAAGGGAGTCAGACACTGACTCGCGTATTCCTCTCACTATTTCTGAGGTATCTCTCGATATGTTCTATTAATCATTTTTTGCTGGTTGACATGTAATTAATTATTACACTGGTGGGGGCACAAATCGTGCGTCCAATTGTTTTTTGCCGTTTTAGCAAAACCTGATCAAATTATTCCGTAAGATAACTATGTGGTAAATCTTTAACACCTATTCCAACAAAGTTCTGCAAACAAACTGTTAGAAAAGTTGTTCTGATTTAAGTACTTACGAAAACATCGGCTAAATCCAAATCTCGCAATAGACGCGTGCGTCGAAATCCTGCGTCCTATCTGCGCTGAGTAAATAGTAATATGACCAGAGGCTCAGCGCACTGCTCCGTTACTTCATGTTTGTCTGTTATCACTACACCTACGACTTCTTATTTGTGTGCTATTTTACAGGGTAATTTCTCATGAGGCAGTTCTTCTTGTGGCTGTAATGCAGTGCACCCACGTGGACCATACCTACCACAGAATGTGCATTATTGTACGCTTTAGCATATAGCTCCATTATCTCCAGTTGTTATTATACCTAAGTATTTTTATCTTTGTGTCATGTTTCTATGGGGTATTTTTTATGAAGCAGTGGTAGTATCATAATATCCTTGTGAGAAGGCCAAAGAGGCGGAACGCATTTGTGAAGACCGATTGCAGTGATAGTGTCTGCCTTCAGACGCAACCTACTTGCCAATTGTATGACTGCCCCCCCCCCACGTGGATATTTTTACGCTGCACAGCTTCAAG
Organism: Paraescarpia echinospica; assembly: GCA_020002185.1. Classification (NCBI taxonomy): domain Eukaryota; kingdom Metazoa; phylum Annelida; class Polychaeta; order Sabellida; family Siboglinidae; genus Paraescarpia; species Paraescarpia echinospica. The sequence goes on along the minus strand of CM034539.1, from coordinate 31,583,317 downwards.
TGTGCACCGTGATTACGCAACGTCGTGTGTTGCAAGTTCACCAGCGGCAGCAACAGCAACAATTTCATCAACAACAACAGCATCAGTGACAGTAGCGATGGCGGCAGCTGCAGCAACAGCAACAACAACGGCAATAGCAGCGGCTACAGCACCGGTGACAGCAGCAGCAGCAGCAGCAGCAGCAGCAACAACAGCAACCGAGAACGACGACGTGTTTAACTTTCGCGATGCCAGGACAGGCATCTGGTGGTGCGGTTAAACGTGCGGAACTGACGCCCGGTGGCTATAATTTGAAAGACAATCCGAGACCGTCCGGCAGAACTGGTGGCGGGGTTGGTATACTTTTCAAGACTGGTATTCAGTGTAAAGTGCTGTCATCTGGCGAACTCAATTCATTTGAGTATGGTAATTATGAGCTATTATGTCAAAAGACGAAAGTTGATGTGCATGTCATATACCGACCACCACACTCGGAAAAACATCGTGTTACAACTGATACTTTCTTTGGGGAATTTCAGACATATTTGTTGCATGCAGTTCAAACCCCTCATTCACTCCTGGTAGCTGGTGATTTTAATATCCATTTGGATATTGACGCAGAAGCTGATGCAAGAATGTGTGATGTACTTAGTATGTATGACTTAACGCAGCATGTTACAGCTCCAACGAATGTGTCTGATCACACTCTAGATTTAATTATTACTAGGTATAATCGTGAACATCTGCTTAGTTACCTCGTGGCTGATTATATGGTGTCGGATCATATGTTTGTGTGTTATAGAGTAAACGTGCCCAGACCTCCCTTAGAGACACGTACGCTAGCATACAGGAAACTGAAACAAATCGATAATAGTGCTTTTAGTTATGACCTGAAGGATATCACAAATGCAGTATTAAATATCACTGATATCAATCAGCTAGTTGGTGACTACAATAGGGAACTGAGACAGTTGTCGGAAAGGCACGCACCCATCAAATCCAAAACTATTGCTGTGAGGCCATTGGTACCATGGTTCGACGATGAACTCAAATCACTAAAGTCGCAGAGACGGAAAGCTGAATTAATCTGGACGCGGGATAAAAATCATGAAACTCTGCTGTCATTCCACCGTGTTCGGATCAAATACGTCAATGCACTGAATACCAAATGAACTGACCATCTCTTTAACTTAATTTTAGAAGCTAAGGGTGATTCGAAGAAATAATTTTCCCTCATAAACACCCTGTGTGGTAAAAAGCAAAGTACTCCACTACCTGATCATGATTCTGTGGAAAAACCTTGTAAATGAATTTGGCAACTTTTTAAATGATAAAATAGATGTTATTCGGACGAACATTGGTGCTACCGAACCACCATATTATATTATATACCATTCAGAGAGGGTGTGTGTGCTGACTTAGATACATTTGCGGTGGTCTCCGAAGATGATGTGCGCAAGTTGGTTATGAAATCTGAAACAACCAGCTGTGCTCTTGACCCCATGCCAACCAAATTGGTTAAAGAGTATATGGAGGAATTACTGCCACTCCTCACGCACATCATCAATCTCTCTATTGCTACTGGGGAATTTCCACACGAGTGGAAGACTTCACTTGTAGTGCCGCTGCTTAAAAAACTATCATCCTGTATCGAATCTCCAGTATGTGTCAAAACTAACTGAGCGAGCTGTTGTAAACTAACTTTGTCTTCACTCAGACTGTGGATTTCCTTTGCCACTTTGTCAGTCTGCTTATAGAGCAGAGCATTCTACAGAAACCGCTCTAGTTAAGGTCCAGTCTGACATTCTTCTAAACATGGATCAACAGAAGATAACACAATTGGTTTTAATTGACTTGTCGTCGACTTTTGATACAGTGGACCACGACATTTTGTTAAACATCATGAATCGCTCTTTTGGTGTATCAGGCACAGCTCTAAATTGGTTTTGCTCTTATCTCCAATCAAGGTCGCAACGTATTTCTATCAATGGTACGGTGTCTGAGCAGTTTAAACTTGATCAGGGAGTACCGCAAGGATCATGCCTAGGTCCTGTTGAATTATCTGAGTACTCTAGACCTGTTTTTTCTCTGTCAATGATCAGCATGGGAAGCTGGGGCATGCCTACGCCGATGATCATCAGGTTTACTGTGGTTTCCATCCTGATTCTATGGACAGTAACCGTGAGTCCATGGAACGATGCATCAGAGACATCAATAGCTGGATGCAAGGCATGAAACTCAAAATGAATAACTCCAAGACTGAGTACATTTTAATTGGCACTCCGCAACAACTAGCAAAGTGCACCAACACGGCCATTAACATCGGGGGCTATGAGGTACATGCACTGAATTGTGTGCGAAATTTGGGCGCTTATTTTGATAAACACGTGTCTATGGAAGAACATGTCAAGTTCAAATGTCGGGCAGCTTATGCACAACTTTATAGCATCGGAAAAATCAGAAAATATCTTGATCAACATGGTACAGCGAAACTGATACATGCTCTGGTCCAATGTCAGTGTTTTAAGAGCAAAATGAAGACTCACTATTTTAGAATTGCATACAATTAACTTATTAGTTTTACTAATTTAAATAGTTTTACACTTGTTAGATAATTATATAAAATATGTTCGATGTTTCTATTGAAATTATAAATTTTACTCGTTTTATAGTTTTACCTTTTTATATCAATATTTGTATTATGTTGAATGCTTGTTTTGTTTTAACTTTTTACTATGCCATTTATTGTACTGTACAGCACCATGGAATATTATTGTATAAATATGGCGCTATAGAAATCAATAAACATTTAGAATAATAATATAATAAATTTATTATTATTTGCAACTTTTCAGTTGGATTGTACCTACATTTACCATAAAAGCCCCAAATCACACAAATGTCATAATGTTACAAGTTACAATACGACACAACATTACATTTACAATCGAATACTAGGTTTTACATGCTGTTTTGTAAACAATCGCAACACACTTTTGCATCAAGTATCGAAATTCTAAGTCACTAGCCGTTATATAACATCGATGGAATGCAAACAAATTCTTAGAAAAGTTGGTTTTAGTGACATACGACGGAAACACGCTTCACAAAACGGGGGTCTAAGTCCGCGACCACAACTACAAGATTTGTATTTCTGGAGGGGTCAATACTTTAGTGTGTTTGTAAGAGGCAACGGGATCGTTCGTTAACTTTCCTATTATGCTGTGACTATTACAAGTCAAGACGAACTACGTAGATAATCGGTCAAAAAGATTAAACGTATGCTTTCATAACTATCACCGATTTGCCCAGACGCCGATGCGGTATCGTTAATAGAGCTTCCACGTTTTTTCCATAGATGTTCTCTAAAATGCTTCTCAGAAACTCCTGTTTTAGTGTTTGCGTAGGGCCTAATATTTCGTCGAACATGTTAACTTAGACTTAGTCGGACATTCATACTGCCTATGACTTTATCCGACTAAAAACGTATTTAATGTAAGATCCAGTGATATCTCAAAGAGCACGTTAACTACGCCACGGATAACCAAACGAGCGATTGGACAAACGTTACTGTCACATTTACAGACACTGTAATATGCACGGTAAAGTTCGATAATAACTATCGGACTTACCTGAACAATTCGATGCCGTTGCCGTTGATTGTTTTCGATTTACGAATTCATGTTCTTGCTGTTGTGGCGCTAGAATACGGGTATTGGTATCATCAACACATCCGATCACTGAAACACAACGCAGATGGCAGCGATTAATTATTACGAAATAGTCAGAGACAACTGCGTTTCGGCCAGCGTTATCGCGGGTCTAAAAATCGTGTCGTTTCGTCCCGCGGAAAATCCGATACTTTCCGTATGTCAAGTAAACAAACAGAGAATGCATGTATGTATTTATTTAGGGTTAGGACGTAGGGTTACGGTTTCGTGGTTCACCAGAGACCTGAAATTCAAGCTAAAAGAGGAACAGGATGCTTTCAAGAGTGGAGACCGTGCACTGTACAAGAAAGCCAAGTACGATGTCCAGGGCCTGCAGTGTTACTGGCTACAAACAGAAGCCATCCACTCCTGGCTGTACAAGTGGACTGAGCAGTAAAAGGGAGACAAAATAGCTAGTTACAATTTTGTAATTGCACGTTTAATGGATTTGTTTCTTGGACAGAGACAGGTCATACCAAGTCAAATATATATATTGAATTTGTTATCCATGAATACCATTGACTTAGAGGTATGTAATGGTTTTAAAGGGAACTTTATTGATAGCTAACATAATAAGCAACACTTTTTGAGTATTTTGTTCTGAAAAAAACATTTAGGTGAGGTGTCTTCCCTTAACTACAAATCTCTCAAATAATATATTTCATGGTTAATAGTAATTTCTTACTTATCCTTCAGAACAATACAACGTTTCCTCTGTGTAGCTTAGTTATTGCATTAGGCCACACAAAACACAATCGCCATCTGTTGAATAGGGATAAAACGTTATAGAAGTTTCTATGAAAGCTGTTGCTTTAATATAACAAATGTAACTGTACAACTTATATAATCTACATTGGTGTTTACACATGTATACTCTCTAGTAGATACATATTAAATATAACATTGTTCATGTCTGACTATAGCAAAGGTTATTGTTTGCGAATGTTAACATTTTTCTTTTGGCATAATAGTAAACAATCAACACTTTGTTTACACTTTCCTTGTAATTTTCCACATAGGGTTTTGAGAAGGTTTTAATGTGTACATTTTTTACTTCAAATGCATACACAATATGTACGCACATCATTGACTGTTGTAAAAATTTACATTGTTTGAAGACTTCCCCGTACATTTTCCCATTGGGTTTTTATATGATTTTTAGCATATACACTTACATCGACCTTTATTATAATTGACATCGTGTTTTGAAGTTTTTATATACATTTTCCCATGGGTTTTTAAGAAAGTTTTAGTGTATATGCTTTACTTTGAGTGCATTTGCAATACGTATGCAGTATGTTTTAACACTTTCCTTCTGAATTTGTCCTACAGGGTTTGTTAATCTTCCACAACAGTTGTGCATTTCAAATGCATGCCTGATAGGTCTGCATAAAGTTGAACTTTGACAGCATTATAATTGTTATGCTGATGTCACTTTAAATTGTGGGACCACTGCCACTACCACCCCAACATTTGCTATCTTTTCTTGTTAATTAATTATCCGTTTTCTTGATGAGCATGTTTCTGTTTGTGTTAGCTGTTTAGCTATCTCATCAATATGCATGTATTTTTTGTAGGTACCAATATCAGCAGAGTTTATATATCAATGCTTTATTTTGATATTAATGTGATGTTCATACATATGTATATATATAGTGCAGTCCATGTGCAATGTTTTCTTCATATAGGACACGATCAGAGATGTTCTGTCTAATATTACATTAGTAGTGGGCCCTATTTAGTTGGCGCCCATGCAGTCACTCATTTTACCATCACGTTACTTAATAATCTCTGTATATTCGTTAATATAACACCTTAAAAGTACCGTGCTGCCCGGTTCTTTTCACAATAAAAAGGAAAGTTCTTATATAGCGCAGTTTCCAGTCCTCAAGAGTGCTTAAAGCGCTTTACACTTTACTCCCTGGCAGACCTGTTCAATTGAACGCCATCTCGACTTCTCTGGAAAGCATCCAGCCACGCTGCAGTTAATGTGCGAAGACTATTCGTACACAAATACACACCATGCTGTCTATAGCCAGGTACTCAGTCATACAGTTGAGTGAACTGGAGCAACGTCTAGTGAACGAACTTGCCCAAGATTCGACACCGCCGCACATGATTCGAACCCGGGTTCTCTCGGTTATATATATATATATCTCGGTTCTCTCGGTTATATGTATATATATATATTATATATATATATATAACCGGTTATATATGTATTATATATATATATAACCGAGAGAACCCGGGTTCGAATTTGTTTGGATCCGCCCACTGGAGCGGCCGTGGTGAGGTTACAAAATACTCACGCATATATATATATATATATACAAAATACTGAGTATTGTGTAACCTCACCACGGCCGCTCCAGTGGGCGGATCCAAACAAATGTTGTCCAGTTTTCCGGGGGGCCGGGCGGCATAACTACGGACATGGGCTGGTAGGATGTATAACCACTGTATTGAATGGATGGATTTGTTTATCCATTTCCGGACGTTGCAGCTTTGACGGATTGTCTATAGACAGCACCAATCTACCACTGGCTAGACGTCCACTCCCATCCATTCCACGTCCTTCTCCCATTATCGCCTAGGTCCTCTTCTGCTTCTGCTGCCTTCAACTTTCCCTTCCATTATTAGTCTCTCTAGTTTAGTAATGTTCTGCTAAGAGTCCATATGTCCACTATATTACTCTTTGTATAATTACACTCTATACATATTTTTTGCAACGCTATGAATGAATATGAATACTTCGTGAAACCGTTCGCTTCAAGTGACGCACGATGACAATTTTGAGAACATCCTATGGAGAGAGCATTAGAGTGAACTTCATATTGGAAAATATAGTTGACGTTGCGAAGGGAGGTGGCAAACTTACCATGGGCTGTGAGAAATTAACAATATTCTTGCTCTTGCGAGAGGTTCAGCTGATTGATCTTACCCAAAGATGTGCGATATATCCCAGCTTAATAATAAATATATGGCCTCTTTCCCTTGTAAAATCGGTAATAAATAAAGGATAATTGTACGAAAGATAATATACTAACTTCACATCCAACCAGGCCATGTTCGTAGTTATGCCCCACACCTCGAAAAACATTTCGTTCGGATCAGCCCACCGGAGCTACCATGATAACGTTACAAAAGACATACAATGATATGTACATGTTAGATTATATTAATTGTGATCGCTAATATCGGAAAATTCCCAAAGACTATAGCATCACACGTGGGTAAATAAGCCATACGGTGGCACCACGTATTTGAATGGAACATATATATTATCTAAAAGCTGGTAGTCTGTTCCTAGTTTTTCATTTATTAATTAATATGATGATCTTGTGACTACACTAACTGCGCTGAAGGGAAAGTATATTTACTCAACAACATTTTATCGTTAGGAACACATGCAGCCGTGATTTTGCTCGCCGTTAGTCGTCCGTAATTATTCAAACGACCCTGAAGTTGTAAATAGCATGACCTGCTTTTACAGAGCTCGGAAAATTAAATGTATGATAAGTATTAACAAAGTTACAGGGGGTAGCTGAAAGTTCCCCTACGACCAATGGTTCCAACCTTCCCCTGCGTGGCAATGTCACTTTGATATGTTGTCAGGACTGGATACTGCGCTATGTAAGAACTCACTTACATTTTAAGTAGTATTCATTTAAGGACTCGTTTTATCACGAAAAACGTTACAACGCGTCGTGCAACGTGCAGCGACTGCAAAATTTCCCGCCTGTCTAGATATAGCACATTGCTGGTTTGGTGAAGAACGCACGGTTGCGATTATAACCAGAAGAAAGCCGGACTGTGCAAGAAAATTGTCGCATAATTTTTAAAAAGCTATTTAGATAACACCATTTTACTAACAAAAATAAACCAGTCGCATAACCAGCAACATAAGCGTTCATACACAGTAACAATCACTCACTCACTCACTCACGCACGCACTCACGCACTCACTCACTCTCGCACGCAGTCACTTACACACACATTCGCGGCCTTTTTTTGTTACTTGACTCGTGACGTGCCGGCATTTTCGTATTCTGCGCATCAGTGAGGCCTCCTGTCTAAATAAATAAATTATTTATTTTGAACGAAACATAGAATGTTTAACGCAATTGGACGTTATGGGCGTTGTGGATATCAGACGCGGGCATCATGGTTGTTTGGTTATATCTTTGCAGCCATATCACGTCGGACGAATTATGTGAAACCAGAACTTGTTGAACAGTTACCTGTAACCTATGAGGTTTTAGCCAAACAGTTTGTATAAACGAGTACGTAGCAAGAGACAGCGATGGACATATAAGTGAACAAATAGTCTTAGTAATTGCAGCGTGGCTGGAGGCTGCACAAAGAAGGACTGTATGCCGGGAGGTAAAATGCGAAGCACATTGAGCTGTTGTCCTGACTGGATACTGCGCTATTTAAGAACTCACTGTTACATTGTAAGTAGTACAAAAAATAGATTCGCTTATCTATTTTGGTATAGTACCCATTAAGGATTTTGTATTGGTACAGTAACGATTACATCAAAAAAAGTCAAGAAAATTTTCCTCTAATTTAAATGACTCGTTATATGACGCCGGTGGACGTGCTGATTTTACTAACAAAATAAACCAGTCAGGTTCCCTACTTCGTAAGCACTAACGCATACAAGCATTCGCTCACTCACTTACTCACTCACTCAGTCAATCACTCACTCACACACTCACACATTCACACACTCAAACACTCACTCACTCACGCACTCACCCATTCACTTTCGAAAAGACAAACAGACAGATAGACAGAAAACCATATAGTTTTGTAATGTAGGTATGGAATGATCTTGCTTTCTGTGTGACCGCAGTATGATTATTAGCGTAATCTTCCACCTCACAAAGCAGACATTAGAATGAAAACAGTGGAGAAGCTGAGGAGTCGTACCGTCATTCTAACTGTCAAGTCTAAGTCGCCCTCTTCCCCGTTGTCGCTTTCTGCATGGGAGGTACATCCGTGATCTGTTCAGCCCTTTGACGAGTTTGTTTACATCTATCGCGATAACCTACGTTCTTTCCCACTCTGATATATTAACCACTGGCCTATTGACATCTCTCTTGACACAATACTTCCATCTAAATGTTGGTATTCTTCTTCTCCATCTTCCTACGTATTCCGTTTTCCGTACTTTCTTGGTCAAATTCTGCTCACTCATTCTCATAGTATCTTCATCTTACCTTGATTTCTTCATTCCTTCACGTTTTTATGCAGCGCGGAACCCAGTCGTTGGGACGGCTCAGATCGCTTTCCATTTCACTCTCTGACTGACCTGTTCGAGCGAACACCATCGCGACAACTCTGGGAAGCGTTCAGCTACGCTGCAAGTACTATGCAAAGATTAGTCGCTCAAAAATACTGGAGCAATGTAGAGTGAACGAACTTGCCAACGGTTTGAAAGGGCAACAAGATGATTTGAACCCATAACCTCGCGAATGGGATTCCGACTGCGCCCGTAATCATCGGCCTTCAGTCGTGTCATCCAATTACGATGTGATCCAACAAATGGGGAGCGGTGGATGTTAGCTCTGGATTGCCGTTTGAGGGACCGGGGTTCGAATCCCACCTGTGAACCGCATTGGCGCAGTGGATATAGCATCGCGGACTCTCAATCGAAAGTACCCAGTTCGAATCCCACCTGTGAACCGCATTGTCACAGTGGATATAACATCGCGGATCCTCAATCGAGAGAACCCGGTTCGAATCCCACCTGTGAACCGCATTGTCGCAGTGGATATATCATCGCGGACTCTCAATCGAGAGAACCCGGTTCGAATCCTACCTGTGAACCGCATTGGCGCAATGTATAGAGCATCGCGGACCCTCAATCAAGAGAACCCGGTTCGAATCCTTCTGCTGCCGTTTCAAACCTTGGGCAAGTTCGTTCACACTACGTTGCTCCAGTTCACTAAGCTGTATGGTAAGTACATGGCTATTATATCGGTAATTAAACTAATTATGGATATTTGCGTATAAATTGTCTTCGCGCTTTAATTGCAGCATAACTGGATGCTTCCCAGATAAATTGAGACGGTGTTCGATTGAAATGGTCTGCCAGGGATTCAAATATACAGCGCTATAAGCATTCCCAATGACTTGATACTGCGCTATATATATATATATATATATATATATGAATTACATTTTCACTACCGACACGTTGACAAGCAAAAACTGTGGTCATTTGCGGCCTTGTTTTCGCCCATTTCCGTCGTCTGTGGACAGTTTTACAACACGCGGTAGCCTGATGTACAGTTTATTGGGTCCTGGCATTGCGAGAAGTCGGCCAGACGGCGGAGTGGTATAATAACATAATAACACCAGTATGCAAATTTACCCTTTCATCTGTGATATATATTTGGTTAGTAGCGATGACAAATGGCTGGTTATTTAAACGTCAACATTAAACCGACCATAGTTAATTGGCTCAACTAATCGCAACGAGAAGACGATGTTCTTAAATAAAACGTTTTACATGTTAAATATCAAACACCTTTTATCTTAACAACATTGTAAATTGTATGATGTTTTAAAAATAGTCAATCGTTTACCGTTGTGTGTTGGGTTAAGGTTAGGAGAGTAACGATATTGTGTATCATAGTGTGCACGACTTCATCGTCAGGGGCGCAGTGGCGTAGTCTTTAGAACATCGGATTTTCATTCGAGAGATTCCGCGTTCGAACCATCTTGCTGTTGTTTCAAACCATGGTCGCCCGGTCCACTTTGCTGCAGTTCACTCCCTTGTATGAAAGAGTACCAGGATATACATGGTGGTGGACATTCGTGTGCTGTATTCTTCCCGCAGTAATTGCAGCGATGCTGAATGTTTCGTTGAGACATATATAATACAAATTATTATGTTCGATTGAACATGTCTGCCAGAGAGTGAAGAGTAAGGCCCTCCGAGGAGCCATATGGATAGCTATAAGGAATTCCGTCCCATTAGCAATGTCACGTAATACACTTAGTTTTTGCAGCACAACGTCCATAAATTATCTTGTTTTGCGTTTCTTGAAGACGTTAATTGTCTACCTTTCGTCAGAATAAATTGACCGTAAAATATCAAATGACGTCATCTTAACTTATTGTACTGTGCGTTTTGTAGCGGTGCTCTAATTGGATGTGATTGTGATCGTGCGTCACTTCTGGTGGGATATGGAGGAGAGGAACTAAAATTATTCTATAATTGATATTGATAGGTCTTAGCTATAAATAGCACCTGATCGATTGCGGTTTAACAAATCCAGAGAAACATGCGCTAGTCATGTCGCGACTCGACTTCGGAAACGCGGCCCTGTACGGTATTACCGGAACCTTGCTGCACCGACTAGAGATGGCCCAGCGATCACGTGCGCATGTCGTCGTCTGCTTAAATAGGCGCGAGCATCACAGCATGACGGCGGCACTACAAGAGTTGCATCGGCTGCGTGTGGCGTAGCGAATTCAGTTTAAACTGTTGACTTTCATTGACGATGCCGTGCATGCAAACACTCCACAGCACCTTGCTGACCGTGTATGAGCATATGTTCCCTGTCGCACTCTTCGCTAGGCCGACTATTTTCTCATGATTTTTTCTAGAGTTAATCTTGAACGGTTCGGCCCACCCTCTTGTATTCTCTTCCACTAGAGCTAAGAACCCAACGTGACTATGAACGTTTTAGGAGGGTCCTGAAAACCTTTCCCTTTAGTCAGGCTTTTTCATAAATTATTTTCTTTTTAAATACCTACATTTACATTTTAATATTATATATGGCCTACATGAATAATCGAAATGTGTAGTTTTATTGTGTTATCTTATGTAACACACGTTTTTTATTATTATAACAAACACAAACACGCACACACAAACACACACATCCAAACACACACAAACACACACACACACACACACACACACACACACACACACACACACACATATATATATATATAATGGCTATGGAAATATTGATACACGCATATTCATTAAACATATATATTCGTTATTTTTTTAATATAAAGGTGCTAGAATAAACGTGTGAAGGTGTGTGCATAAGCCAATTTCGATAAGCCAAAGCTTTCCTTGGCCACGTGCTATCGGGTTTGTTGATCTCGCAAACTTGTTAAACATACTTCACGAATTGAAATGTCTAACTGGGTCTTTTGTATTTGGGAAACACTAGGAAGATAATAATCCTACATGATACACAACGTGAAGAGGTTCAACATATCCTAACTAGCAAGATGATAATCCTACATGATATACAACGTGAAGAGGTTCAACATATCCTAACTAGCAAGATGATAATCCTACATGATATACAACGTGAAGAGGTTCAACATATCCTAACTAGCAAGATGATAATCCTACATGATATACAACGTGAAGAGGTTCAACATATCCTAACTAGCGAGATGATAATCCTAAATTATATACAACGTGAAGAGGTTCAACATATCCTAACTAGCAAGATGATAATCCTACATGATATACAACGTGAAGAGGTTCAACATATCCTAACTAGCAAGATGATAATCCTACATGATATACAACGTGAAGAGGTTCAACATATCCTAACTAGCAAGATGATAATCCTACATGATATACAACGTGAAGAGGTTCAACATATCCTAACTAGCGAGATGATAATCCTACATGATATACAACGTGAAGAGGTTCAACATATCCTAACTAGCGAGATGATAATCCTAAATTATATACAACGTGAAGAGGTTCAACATATCCTAACTAGCAAGATGATAATCCTACATGATATACAACGTGAAGAGGTTCAACATATCCTAACTAGCAAAATGATAATCCTACATGATATACAACGTGAAGAGGTTCAACATATCCTAACTAGCAATATGATAATTCTACATCATATACAACGTGAAGAGGTTCAACATATCCTAACTAGCGAGATGATAATCCTAAATGATATACAACGTGAAGAGGTTCAACATATCCTAACTAGCGAGATGATAATCCTAAATGATATACAACGTGAAGAGGTTCAACATATCCTAACTAGCAAGATGATAATCTTACATGATAAACAACGTGAAGAGGTTTGACATATCCTAACTAGCAATATGATAATCTTACATGATATACAACGTGAAGAGGTTCAACATATCTTAACTAGCGAGATGATAATCCTACATGATATACAACGTGAAGAGGTTCAACATATCCTAACTAGCAAGATGATAACCTTACATGATATACAACGTGAAGAGGTTCAACGTATCCTAAATAGCAAGATGATAATCTTACATGATATACAACGTGAAGAGGTTCAACATATTCTAACTAGCGAGATGATAATCTTACATGATATACAACGTGAAGAGGTTCAACATATTCTAACTAGCGAGATGATAATCCTACAAGAAATACAACGTGAAGAGGTTCAACATATCCTAACTAGCAAGATAATAATCCTACATGATATACAACGTGAAGAGGTTCAACATATTCTAACTAGCGAGATGATAATCCTACATGATATACAACGTGAAGAGGTTCAACATATCCTAACTAGCAAGATGATAATCTTACATGATATACAACGTGAAGAGGTTCAACATATTCTAACTAGCGAGATGATAATCTTACATGATATACAACGTGAAGAGGTTCAACATATCCTAACTAGCGAGATGATAATCTTACATGATATACAACGTGAAGAGGTTCAACATATCTTAACTAGCAAGATGATAATCTTACATGATATACAACGTGAAGAGTTTCAACATATTCTAACTAGCGAGATGATAATCTTACATGATATACAACGTGAAGAGGTTCAACATATTCTAACTAGCGAGATGATAATCCTACAAGAAATACAACGTGAAGAGGTTCAACATATCCTAACTAGCAAGATGATAATCCTACATGATATACAACGTGAAGAGGTTCAACACATTCTAACTAGCGAGATGATAATCCTACATGATATACAACGTGAAGAGGTTAAACTTATCCTAACTAGCAAGATGATAATCTTACATGATATGCAACGTGAAGAGGTTCAACATATTCTAACTAGCGAGATAATAATCTTACATGATGTACAACGTGAAGAGGTTCAACATATCCTAACTAGCGAGATGATAATCTTACATGATATACAACGTGAAGAGGTTCAACATATCTTAACTAGCAAGATGATAATCTTACATGATATACAACGTGAAGAGGTTCAACATATTCTAACTAGCGAGATGATAATCTTACATGATATACAACGTGAAGAGGTTCAACATATCCTAACTGGCGATATGATAATCTTACATGATATACAACGTGAAGAGGTTTAACATATTCTAACTAGCGAGATGATAATCCTACATGATATACAACGTGAAGAGGTTCAACATATCCTAACTAGCAAGATGATAATCCTAAATGATATACAACGTGAAGAGGTTCAACATATCCTAACTAGCAAGATGATAATCCTACATGATATACAACGTGAAGAGGTTCAACATATCCTAACTAGCAAGATGATAATCCTACATGATAAACAACGTGAAGAGGTTTAACATATCCTAACTAGCAATATGATAATCTTACATGATATACAACGTGAAGAGGTTCAACATATCTTAACTAGCGAGATGATAATCCTACATGATATACAACGTGAAGAGGTTCAACATATCCTAACTAGCAAGATGATAACCTTACATGAGATACAACGTGAAGAGGTTCAACGTATCCTAAATAGCAAGATGATAATCTTACATGATATACAACGTGAAGAGGTTCAACATATTCTAACTAGCGAGATGATAATCTTACATGATATACAACGTGAAGAGGTTCAACATATTCTAACTAGCGAGACCATAATCCTACAAGAAGTACAACGTGAAGAGGTTCAACATATCCTAACTAGCAAGATAATAATCCTACATGATATACAACGTGAAGAGGTTCAACATATTCTAACTAGCGAGATGATAATCATACATGATATACAACGTGAAGAGGTTCAACATATCCTAACTAGCAAGATGATAATCTTACATGATATACAACGTGAAGAGGTTCAACATATTCTAACTAGCGAGATGATAATCTTACATGATATACAACGTGAAGAGGTTCAACATATTCTAACTAGCGAGATGATAATCTTACATGATATACAACGTGAAGAGGTTCAACATATTCTAACTAGCGAGATGATAATCCTACAAGAAATACAACGTGAAGAGGTTCAACATATTCTAACTAGCAAGATGATAATCCTACATGATATACAACATGAAGAGGTTCAACATATTCTAACTAGCGAGATGATAATCCTACATGATATACAACGTGAAGAGGTTAAACTTATCCTAAATAGCAAGATGATAATCTTACATGATATACAACGTGAAGAGGTTCAACATATTCTAACAAGCGAGATGATAATCTTACATGATGTACAACGTGAAGAGGTTCAACATATCCTAACTAGCGAGATAATAATCTTACATGATATACAACGTGAAGAGGTTCAACATATCTTAACTGGCAAGATGATAATCTTACATGATATACAACGTGAAGAGGTTCAACATATTCTAACTAGCGAGATGATAATCTTTCATGATATACAACGTGAAGAGGTTCAACATATCCTAACTAGCGATATGATAATCTTACATGATATACAACGTGAAGAGGTTTAACATATTCTAACTAGCGAGATGATAATCCTACATGAAATACAACGTGAAGAGGTTCAACATATCCTAACTAGCAAGATCATAATCCTACATGATATACAACGTGAAGAGGTTCAACATATTCTAACTAGCGATATGATAATCCTACATGATATACAACGTGAAGAGGTTCAACATATCCTAACTAGCAAGATGATAATCTTACATGATATACAACGTGAAGAGGTTCAACATATTCTAACTAGCGAGATGATAATCTTACATGATATACAACGTGAAAAGATTCAACATATTCTAACTAGCGAGATGATAATCCTACATGATATACAACGTGAAGAGGTTCAACATATCCTAACTCACTTCATTATCAATAAAGGATCGTTTGAGCTAGAAAGAAAAACTTGAAAAGGCAATTATATATCCTTATCTAAAGAAGCGCAGAGAAGATCGTATACATCCGGATCTACTGTAACACAGCGATATGGACAATAATGTTCTGTAGTTGTGCAACAAAGATTTGGTCGAATAGAAGAAACCGCCAGAGTTATCAGTTTTAAACATAATACCGATACCAACAATCTGTCGATTTGTGTATTAAAAGGAATTACATGACCTACTAATCTGAGTGCCATCGTGGCGAAGACTTTCTACAAGAAATACAAAAGAAACATATTCGTGCAAATACAACAGTGATTTACTTTGAAAAAACATGACTTTTTTTTAGATACCTTCCATGGTGGCAAGAAACTTAACATTTGGTAGTAGATTTTTGTAGATGAATATACAGTGGTGCACTTATTTTCTTCTTCTTGCTGGTGCATATATAGTTAACACGTAAGTATGTGTGATGAAAATGTTTTACTTAAAAATAATGTGATAATTGTTTGCAACGTTATGCATTCCACAAGTGTCAGATTATAAGTGCTTGTCATGGTTACCAAATACCAATATACTAGTTAGTTTAACTTTATGCGTTTGCCTACATTTCACAGAAATAACTTTTTTTTAATATGGCAATGATTTGTTGAAATAATTGCTGATATTTGGATAAACGGTAATTGTCGAAGTGCGTGTGGTCTTACTCGTGCTTTCTGTGTACTACCAAAAGCCATAGCCTAAGACATAGGGTCATTGCCAGTTTTTATTCAAGCGGGTGTGTGAAAACAGTTGCAATAAATAAACCCGTACTGCCGCGCACGCTATATGACTTATACAGTTAATCAGTAGCAATGTATGATGCAACAACAAATTGGTGCAGCTCAATTATTATTTAATATTTTGTTGAAATCTTTATTCATATACATGTCAACACGTCTATGAAACATGAGACTTAATCAAATATATCTACATCATAAATCATATATCAAGACCACAGTGTAATTGCCTCCAGTTTTAAAACAAGTTACTGTCTAAAATCATATTTTTCACGCAGGCTCTAGCATTTGTGTAGAAGTGGTAGCACAGCGTTGCGTGGATCAGTTGTGGAGAAGTAGTAGCACAGCGTTGCGTGGATCAGTTGTGGAGAAGTAGTAGCACAGCGTTGCGTGGATCATTTGTGTAGAAGTGGTAGCACAGCGTTGCGTGGATCATTTGTGTAGAAGTGGTAGCACAGCGTTGCGTGGATCATTTGTATAGAAGTGGTAGCACAGCGTTGCGTGGATCATTTGTGTAGAAGTAGTAGCACAGCGTTGCGTGGATCATTTGTGTAGAAGTAGTAGCACAGCGTTGCGTGGATCATTTGTTGATACGAAGAGTACCACTGAAAATGGCGCTTCGTAAATGATACAATTCTAAAGGAACGAGCGTTGGAAATGATGGGGTGGATGGCGGAATAAAAACAAAAGTCAGGGTTGTGGAGGAATGCACAAGGCGGTCATGACGGTTGAGTCACAGACGCAAAACAGTTCCGTCAAGCAGAAGTTATCAAACAGAAAGCAACGTAATAATAACGATATTCCTGTTGTCAATTTTGGTGATGAAACTGATCACTATTGATGCATGTTTCGTCGAGGTTTGGTAGGGTGTGCGTTTGAAAGAACACCAGCAGCTAGCAGATTAGCGTTTACTTCAAGACTACCATAAAGGGTGGCTCTGTAAAAGCAGGTCATGCTATTTACAACTTCACGGTCTTTTGAATAATTACGGACGACTAACGGCGAGCAAAATCACGGTTGCATGTGTTTTTAACGATAAAATGTTGTTGAGTAAATATATTTTCCCTTCAGCGCAGTTAGTGTAGTCACAAGATCATCATATTAATTAATAAATGAAAAACTAGGAACAGACTACCAGCTTTTAGATAATATATAAGACTTTTTGGGCGGCTACGTCACCCAACTTATTTAATGCATTTTACAAACAATTTGAATTGCGCATACTCAGTTCACTTCCTGCCTGGCCATGTATAAATACGCTGGGGATTTGCCAGCAAACCACTAAGTCTACGGTGTATTCGGCACAATATTTTGGACTAGTTGGTATGGTTCTATACGTAAATAACGGTAACGGACGTCTTAACAACGGTTTTGTTTTACAATGGTCTCCAGAGGTCATTCGGTTAGTTGTCGATCATTTGTGATTCCAGTAGCTGCTATGAGAAGGAAAGTGTTCAGTTTTAGTAGTTATGACCAACTCACTGTTTGTTGTCATGCAAATCTTCGGAAGAATGAATGCATGTATGTATGTACGTATGTATGTATGTATGTATGTATGTATATAGGTAGGTAGGTAGTTAGGTAGGTATGTGTATGTGTGTGTGTATGTATGAATATATGTATACATGTAAGTATGTTTGTATGTATGCATATATACGTATGTGCGAATATGTATTTCTGTTCAGTTTCTTTTTGTTTTCATTACAGATGAAAGTGAAAGAAGATTCAGTCGATGATTCAGTTCAGCGTGTGTGTGTTTTGTGTGTGTGTTTGTGTATGTGTGTTTGTGTGTGTTTGTGTATGTACGTTTGTATGTGTGTGTGTGTGTGTGTGTGTGTGTGTGTGTGTGTATGTGTGTGTGTTTGTGTGTGTTTGTGTGTGTGTGTATGTGTGTGTGTATGTGCGCGCGCGTGCGTGCGTGCGTGCGTGCGTGTGTGTGTGTGTGTGTATGCCAGGGTAGCCGTCTCTATTGCCTATCACTGGCTCCCATCATTTCTCTCCGCATCGATTTTTATATTTTTATTTTTATCTATTTACTCTTGATCAGCGCACAGTTTTCTTTCTTTAAATAGATTGTTTATTCTTTGCTGCAAAGGAAGCTCGCAGAGCTAACTGCAGGAGAGAAGGATGATCGACGATATCGGAGGGTCTTCGAAGATGACATTTTCTGATCCAAAGCGAAGTTTAGGGGACTGCCACTAGCATAAGTGTAGATATTGAAATGTTCATATTTTTAAATGATGTACTGATGTGTTTAGCTTGAATTTTATTTTAGTGTGTATCTTATATCAATGTGATACACGTTTTTGTGCATATATGCTCACATGTACGTGATGTTTGCACGTTCTCTCGTACGTATGTTTATAAGTGTGTACGTGTGTACGTGTTTATACATGTATGTGCGTATGTACGTATGTACGTTTGTAAGTATGTACGCATGTATATATGTATGTATGTGTGTATGTATGTATGTATGTTTGTATGGACACTATTCCCAAGGAACAGTGCCAGATCCAGTTATATGATTTCTGGTTACCATGAGGTGATCCGGCAATAAAATTTGCCCTTTTTCGAACTTTACAACTGTTGTCATGTGTTGCTATTGTTGCATCAACCAAGCTGTGGCCACACATGGGTACACAGTTAATTCGCTCTCTAGTATGATATATATATATATATATATATATATATATATATATATTTACTGACTTACTTATTTATATAATTAATATAATATATATATATGTGTATGTGTGTGTTCGTGTGCGTGTATGTGTGTATGTGTGCACGTGTGTATGTGTGTGTTTCTTGGCGTGTGTATGCATGCCTGTATTTGTACGTTTGTTTATATCGTATCAAACGTCATAACGAATTCTTCGCGAAATTGTTTGCTGCGTATGTGTATTTCTAAAACAACCTGGATAAATGGTATATATATATATATGTTCACCACACCCTATCTGTTTTAATATTCATCATTCAACCACGATTAAATAATATGCCCATATTAATGTAATAATAATATTATGCTAACACAAGGAAATGCGGCTTGTAAAACTATCAGTACGGCGTGTTTCTAGAGATAGATCTAGTCTATGTAATGTTGCTGAAAATTAGTAAGAAAAAATTATCTACACCGAATAATATACGAATTGTATATATTTGTGGACGGTGTGCTCGTGTTAGCGAGGGTTATTTTATGTACCATGCATTATGTTGTCGTCAATGGTGTTTCTTGTAGATGGCGTCGCGGTCGCCATGATTTGGACTGGGAAGGATGACTTCACTAAAAGAAGGCTAAGGAAGAATTTCGGACAGTTTTGTACAACAAAACGACACAATTACGTTTCTTGTAGTTACTTTGCATAGATGCTGCACATAACCTTCTCAGGCTTCTGTTTGCCGCAACGGGGTGCACATAATATATATCAATTTACGTGCTCGTAAGCATGATGACTGTCCCAAGTTAGCATGAAATTCGAATTGCGTAGGTTCAAAGATTTCACTTGCGTAATATTACTGTAGTATTAATATTCAGAATGGATGCATGTTTAAAATGCTAATATATTTCCAGGAACACGCATTCACTACTGAAGCGCATTCACTACTGAAGCGATGCTTTGGTTAAGGTACTGCTTTTATAATATATGTAGGCATAATAACACCGTAGTTCCAGTCTATCAATTTTAATTAATTTTCTTTAATTTCATATATAACTGTGTTGTATTCCATGGCTAAGCCTACTAGAAATAAATATGGGAAAATGTTTATATGTGTTTTGTTTTGTCTCCAGGGGACGTTTCGTATTTTCAAAATGCAAAAACTCCGCCGTATCAGGGAGGAAATTATTTCCGTGACACACTGAGAAGTGTCCCGGTGGCGCGGCCTGGTGTTGACAGTTTTCAGTATTCAGTTTTCAGAACACAGTCAAAACAACATCGGGATTATGAGCTCATAAGAATGTTAATTAAATAGTCCAAAGTTACTTGCAAATAAGAGAACGCCTCGACCAATCAAAATAGAACATTTTATGTGTTATTGTACAACATTGACACATTTGTTTAATTTAGTACTATGATTACATTCAGACTTTAAAACGTGTCTGCTCTTTGTGCAGAGAAGGGCAATCGCAATGCTACACTAAACATCTGATTTAATTCGCATATCTAACAATTATTTATTAATTAATTAACTAATACAAAACATTATTTGGTTCGCATATGCCTATTTACCAAATTCGATACAAAATAAAGATATCAGCTGGAGTTTGTTGCCAAAAGTATACATTTTCATTAGTTAGCTGGTACGTTGACAGTTGGGGTGGGGTTTAGTATAATTTAAAATACACCAATATGCTGAATTGATCGAGTTCATAGATGATACAGAAAAGCTGTCCTTATATATCTATAGCATGTTTAAATTAGTTGCCAAATCGGGATCTATTAAAATAATAATTGGTGAAAGATAACACTTGCCGGAAAAAATGAAAAACTCTCGAAATGGTCATGAAATAGTTTTATTTCAGGTATACAGAGTAATTCGTTTTATATTTCTTTAAGAAGAATTGATAGAAATATCAGCAGACTAAGTCGAGCCGTTATCCTATCGTTTTATAATAACGTCGATAATCAATAAGCTGTGTCTATGCCCGGTTGGTCACCCGTTCGAGAAATCTTTTGAAATGTCCATGCCCGCGAATCCGCTTAATGTCAATACTGACACATATATACGTACGCACGCACGCAAGCACGCACGCACGCACGCGACATTCCTCTGTAATTGTATTCGACACCGGCGCAGTAGCACACGTAAATTACAGCTATATTTGGAAAGGTGTCGTTTGGTATAATAATCACTAATCAAAAATGCATATGTATGTGTGTGTGTGTGTGTGTGTGTGTGTGTGTGTGTGTGTGTGTGTGTGTGTGTGTGTGTGTGTGTGTGTGTGTGTGTGTGTGCGTGTGTGTGTGTATGTGTGTGTGCGAGTGTGTCATAGTCTATGTCACTCGCACATTAAAGTTTTTGCAGAATAGTGCCGTTCCTACTGCTTTTATTTGCGTGCACAGTTTCGTGTATTTTATAAATATTACGAGCTATAAACATACCAAATTGTATAGATCGTTCAACCTCTGACTTAAGTGGCGCGATTTTCTTTAAAGTAGCTTAAACACACGAAAACAACTTAATTATTCACAGTCTTGAAAAAGAGCAAGACGACATTTATCACTGATAACATTTGCCCAATTACCATACATTTAACAGGAATGTTAACAAAAACACCCTGCTTAAATATGTGCCGCCGTAGCCGCTGTTGTCGATACTTGATTCGATATATCAGTAAGCATTTTACAGTACTCTCGTGATATTTAAAAACCGCCAAATATATTTAATTGCTTCAATCAACTTTGTTATTCAGCTTTCTTGTTTTGTACCAACTTTGACCGCACATTCTCTATAGAGTTCGTGTCAGGTGCACTAGTCACCCGGCTGAGGAAGGATCAAAGCAGTGGTGATTGGGAATCACCATGACACGGATGTGTGACATGACCTTTGTTATGCATGACTGTTTCACGATCTAGCAGTATTGCTGACGCACATCAACTAATGATAGGATAGTAAATGCTGACATACTATTAGTATTACTAGCAGTATTGCACTTTTCTGAGGATATAACAACCGTAAACTACAAATATAATCAAACATAGATAAGTGAGCTTGTCCGATGTTGATAACATTCGTTAGCATCATGGAGACTCCCGTTAAAACTAAAGTTAGTCGGAAATACAGTATCAGTCAGCTTCGGTCAACTTCAGCGATGTTGGAGAGAAGAACTTTATTGAAATTAATTCGCAAGTTATGACGCCGATGATACTGCTGAACTGTGATACACTTAAGCATGACAGAGCAATTAATTTACCTGAACAAGTGGTAACTGCACCCAACATTAACTCATTTAAAAACCGCCTAGGTAAACACTGGAGTACATACAAAAGATTTACGACTACAAAGCCGCTTTGCCAGGAAGTCGTAGAGCATTTACTAAACAAGCTAGAGATCTGACTACCGATGCCCCCGCCAACGGTCAGGAAATACCTAAGTAAACCTAGATAATAAGTAAGTAAATAAGTAAGTAAGTACGTAAGAGCTTCTCTTCACAGATGATGCATTATGACGTTATGGCAAGTTTCACTGTTCGCGTTCTTCCTTGGTTGGGAAATGCACCTGACCTGGATCTTACGGAGAACGCATTCCAGCACTTTAATGACATCGTTGATTGAAATTAAAATTGGTTTATTTGGCATACGAAATACAAAAGACAAGCTACACGTTGTAACAATGAATGCCAGGACGGCAACTGAACGCCCTAAATGCTACATAATATTAGTATACATGTAGTTATACATGAAGTACATAATACTAAAAATAAAAAATTAAACATTTCATTAATGTGTATAAATAATACATATCAATGCAATGGCTTGATTTTATTAGTTATTGCTAATATTTTGGGAAGTTTTCTTGCATTTTTCATTTGTATTTTTCTTCCAGATTACGTTTTTATTAATCCAGATACCTAAAAATTTAAAAGTGATCAACATTTTTCTATGTTATCACCATGTAGAACAATGTGAGGGGTTTGCCCGAAAAACGCGTTATCCGCCAAAATACTAAAATCGAGTTATGGTAGATTTTGTGCTGCCACATAGTGGATAGTTCTACACTATAAAAATGTTTTACCGCAAAATACGTTATACGCTATGCTAAGCAGATATGAAATATCGGGTTTGCCGCAAAACGCGTTAAGCGCCTTGCAACTTTTGCCGCAATATGCGTCGTATCCAGGCGGCTATTTTGTGAGATTTTGTATTTGTCAGTTTGACTTTCCTAATCGTGTTTCGTCTCGTTTATTTGACGTCGACACCATTAACGATTTTGACGGAATGTCAGAGAGGGTTTTGGTGTCACCGATTGGCCGCAAAAGGAAGAGAGGGAGTTAGGTCGCCGATCAGCGAAAAGTTGCGAAACGGAATAGGCATTCGGGCGTTGGCTCCGTGCGTATGATTTCGTATGCCCTCACAGACGGCGATATTTTATACAACCATGAGAAATGTTATTCCCAGAAAACACGCACAGCACAGGATGAAGCGATTCTACGCTTTACGGACATTAATTAGCCGCAGCGACTGCGAATCGCCAACGCTGACGGAAAGCGTAAGCGTCAGATGACTTTGTTAATTTTGTTGGCACTCTTATCCATTGAGAAATCTTTACTAGTTCAGTATTAACGTTAATTGTGAGATTATTGAGGTATTTGTTTTTGAAGAGTGCTTTATGTCATCAGCGACCAGTATGAAATATGCAGTATTTTATGATAATGGCATATAATTTATATATATCAAAAATAGTAATGGTCCTAGAATGGATCCCTGTGGGACTCCACATGTTGTGCTTTGATATTCAGACAATGCATCTTTATTTATAACAATGCACCTTTATTTATAACAAATTGCTTTCTGTAATACAGCCGAGCTCAATGACAGGGTTGATTAAATCAATCGAATGTGGCAAATCAAATTGATCAAATGGTCTGAAAAGTGGCAAATGCTGTTCAATTTTGGGAAATGTAAATGCCTCCACACAGGACATGGGAACGAAGAGGTAGAATATACTATGGGGGGTACTGTACTAAGTACTACTGTAAAAGAAAAGGACTTAGGGTTAACCATTAGTGCTGATATGAAGGTTTCAGAGCAGTGCGGAATTGCAGCTTCAAAGGGAAATCAAATCCTTGGATTAATTAGGCGAAACATAACGTATAAGGAAAAAGAGCTAATAATACCGCTGTACAAAACAATAGTTAGGCCTCATTTAGAATAATGTATTCAAGTGTGGAGGCCATATCGCAGGAAGGACATATATATGCTAGAAAGAGTGCAGAGGAGAGCAACTAAAATTATACCAAAACTGAGGGATCTTAGTTACGAAATACGCCTAAAAAAATGCGGATTAACAACACTAGAGACCAGGAGATTGAGAGGAGATCAGATAGAAGTGTTTAAAATATTGAATGGTTATGAAAATATTGATAGAAATATTTTTTTTTCAGTTAAGAAAGATAGAAGGACTAGAGGACATGAAGTTACATTAGCAAAGGAGCAGAGTAGATTAGATATAAGAAAGTTTTCATTTTCACAAAGGACTGTAAATGAATGGAACATATTATCTGCTGATTGCGTGGGTGCTAGTAGCGTGAATATGTTTAAAAATAAAATCGACACATACCTCAGACGGGCGGGATACACATAGATAAAAGGGTCGGACTCTCGATAAGCCAAAGGGCTTCCTTGTCCACCTGCCACCTAGAGTTAATTCTCTGGGTGGCAATCTTGTTAAATCTTGTTAAAAATCTTGTTAAATTATGAGCTGCCGAAAATACGCGACGTCGCAACCGGCGGCGCTGTGTTGACAGCGGCATAGATGTTAATATTGATAATTTTACCTGTGTAGTTGTTGGTAATGGCGTAGGCGGATTCTGGGGGGGTTGGACGCACGTGCCCCGCTCTAGACCTTTGGAATATGGCCGCGCTGTGCATGTACTTGAATGGCGTGCTACCCTAGACCTTTTGAATGTGCCTCCGTTATGTGCCCCCTTGACGATCTAATGTGATGAATGTCGCAGCGAAAAAAACACGCACCCCCACCCCGTCTTTTGATGTCAGGATTCGACAGCACGACGGCGGAATGGTGCTGTAGGTCCGGCGATAATTCATCAACAGCAGTTCCCGTGGCTGCAGAATAAAAAAAAACGTCGCATAGATCCCACTTGCCGAGAACCCAGAACAGTAGGTATATGGCTTTTCTGGTTGTGGTCGAAGCACCTGGTGAGGAAAACATAAACCAACGAGAGGAAGACATGAACCAGTTGGAAGTTACTGCTGCTGGCCCAAGTGATGGAGTTGACGCATCCGGTCGTGCTGATGACAGCGACTATAACGAGTCTGACTTTAGGCCTAGTTGTGAATTTTTCGACTATTGCAATGCTTATATCATTGCTGTTTTCGTTTGTTTTGAATGCGATTCTTAATGGTCTTTGGGAAAGAAGGCTCACGAATGGTCATCAACAGTATGTTGATACATCACATGGCGTTGTAAAGATAATATCTACCTGATATGCATGTTGCCGGTAAACTTCGTAAAATGCGACCAGTAACTTTGCTGCCGGACAAGTAACGTTTTGAAGTTGCTGGTCCGACTGACCAGCTCCTTTTTGGGGCGAAAGCTGAACACTGTGTTTATGCGTTGTTCAAACCGGATTACCATACGTGTAGTTTACATTCTCATATCCTACTTGCGCATATCTCGCTGTCGCGCTGACTTGCTGTCTCGCTGTCGCTGTCGCGCTGTCTCGCAGCAAATATGTAGGTAAACTTCATATTCAAACCTGGGAATGAACAGATAGTTCCGTGAATCACCCAAGATGCAACGGATGCAGACAATTTCTGGTGATCTGAACAATTATTTCCCGCCAATGGATGCTACAGGTGGTTACATTGCCAGCAGGCTGTAAAGACTCGCACCGAAGAGTTGATTTGTGACTGTATTCGCCATTGTGCGGTTGCTTGCCTGCTCACTAGACTGTTTCGTTGCTACTACTATTAATTATCGAGCAATGGAACAACTGCCAGCAAGCAACCATGCTGAAAAGGACGATACTATCGGTGACGTGGTTGCGGAAGCAGTTGAGAGAACGGTCGCCGCTAACACCAGCGACAAAAAGACCACTAAACCCAAACGCAAAAAAAGCTGCCGTAAACGATATCATCATCCAGATCGTTGCGGCCGTACAATCGATCACCATCAAGTCAGTGACTTCTGCTGTGAAATTGGCTCTATCAGAAACTACAACAATTCTGGTAGAATTAAAAAAACAACAATCTGGAACTAAACAAGAACAATCTGGATAGTAGTATGCTCGCGTTTTTGGAGGGGTATCCTGAGGAGTTTAAGCGATATTAGGGAGGTTTCGAAAGCCTCCCCCCTGAGCAAAGTGAGCCTCCCCCCTGTGCAAAGTGAGTAGTCACGTGATCTGCGCCTCCTAGCGGAAAGAAGTGTACCTAAGCGTCCGTAGTGCCATCTAGTGCTAAGCAGCCGTAGTACTATCTATATCTAGCGACTCGGTCTTTAAAACATGTGATGTATGTATGTATGTATGAAGAATTAGTACTAAGGGAATAACTAGTAACAACCACAGTTTGAAAGTTGATTAGGTTATTAATGATAACGAGGCGTGTAGAGAGGTATTAGTTGTGCATGAATGTACGTGTATGAGAGGAGAGAGAGGATGTGCGTGTGTGAAAGAACTAACGAAACACAAGAGTATATACGAGTATACATGTATTTTATTAACGAATGATACAGAATTAAATTAACGATCGATCTCGGCATCCCAGTCTTCGATCTCGGCATCCCAGTCTTCGATCTCCATCAGGGAAGGAACAGGGTCTGCGTCAAAGGGAGGCACGGACTCTAGGAGTTCGCGTAGCACGTGGCAGAATAAGTAGGAGTGGTTATCACGGAGCTCGTACTCTCTGAAAACATATATGAAATGTTTGATATATATATATTATATATATATATATATATCAGCCGGGTGGGATAAGCCAGTGATGTAACCAGACACTGCATAGGGAATCGACATACGATAAAAGGGCAAGCTAGATCAACGGACTATGATACAATACGTAATGGAGACGTCTGCTGACGTAATCGGTAATCAAACACCGCATACCTAGTCGAAACGACAACAGGGTAAGAGAAAACATAAATAAGGTAGTAAAATATTGTTGTAATCATTGAACACTCACGTGCACTCCTCATCATCCTCAATGCTGGAGTCACTGACACTTCCTGTCAGACTCCAGGTAGCAGCAGGACCATCGGTGATACAGCCAGCCCTGAAAGATAATATAGATAACCGTGACACATAAAGAACGTGAGCATAAGGAATAATAGAGGTGAGACGTCACAGGTAGTTTACGTGAAGAACACTGTGATGATTATAGTATGATATGTATAGGATATCTATCGAATGAAACAGAGAATAAAAGTACTTACAGTTCGAGTTCACGCCATATCAAGTCAGCAGCAACTTCGGTGATACGGTCAGCATCGATGATATCGACAGACCTGAAAGGTAATATAGATAACCGTGACACATAACAATCGTAAGCATAAGGAATAATAGAGGTGAGACATCACAGGTAGTTTATGTGAAGAACACTGTGATGATTATAGTATGTTGTATAGGATATCTATTGAATGAAACAAAGAATGATATTAATAATAATAATAATAATAAAAGTACTTACATTTCGAGATCACGCCATTCAGCGCGCAGTTGGGCCCAAGGTATCGACGACATAGTTGCGAATGAGATGATGTGAAGAATGTAACAAACGAGCTAGTATATATAGGATAGAGCATATGCATGCAGATAGGAAGACAACTTGTAAGACACACTGTAGCAATGGAAAAATACCAGTGTATGAAAAGCTGAAGACCCAGGGACGTATGACATCATCATCTAGGGTTGTCACGTGACCGATACTAGAGTGGAAAAATACCGGTGTATGAAAAGCTGAAGACCCAGGGACGTATGATATCATCATCTAGGGATGGCACGTGACCGATGCCTGGGTATGTAGCCAGCCATGTGACGTTATGGAAAATTTCACTGTAGTAAACCGATATCAGTCATAGGACCCTGCGATAAGCGCACGAGCGCATGATGTGCGAAGTGCGACTAGGACAATGCGACTTATCAGAACGCTAACAATACAGACGGGAGAAAAGAACTCTGTGAGTGGTCAGCGATGAAACATATGGCGGTCAAGAGCTTGGATATACAATTCAGGGGTGCTGGACACTTCCTATCTAATTTCCATCCATGTAATATACACATATGGGGCGAAGACTTTTCTTGTGCAGAAGCAGCCTATCAGTTTAAAAAAGCCAGACATTTTCACGATGAGAACACAGCGAGAAAGATTCAGACTGCACGCAGTGGAATACAGGCGAAATACTGGAGTAAAAACATTCGGTGGACACCGGATCGAACTGCTACATGGTTATCACAACGTCGAGCCGTGATGCGCGCTATAGTAGCCGTGAAGTTTCGCGCCTCTAAACTACGGCAACGCTTGCTGGATACAGGTGACGCACGACTTATTGAGAATGTACCCAGTGCGGAAGGGTATTGGGGTAAGAGTTCAAAGCGTAACGAAGCAGGTAAGAATATACTCGGTGTGATTCTTATGCAGGTGAGAGACTTCGTTAGGCAGTGCTAAGGCGGCCATTACACAAAAAACAGACAGTCAGCCACACGGTGACAGAGTACGAGAGAGAGAGAGAGATAAAGTCACGCGCCTGATAAGACGCGAACACCCAGGGGCGCGTGATGTCATTGTTTACGGTACACGTGATCGATGCCTGGAGGGGATGATTATGTATATAAGCCCAGGGTAAATCCAACAGGACAAACATTCTCTCTCCGACTCGCTGCTGCCGCTCTCGACTACTTCACCGCTCTACCGCTCTCGACTTCACTATTCAACAAGATGGCGACGCCCAATACCAAATCTGAGGAAATGCTGCTCTCAGAACTCGAACAAGTAAGTGACGGAACGTACGCATTTGTTCGTCCACTGACACTAGTAACATGTGCTCTGACAGATAAATATGTATGCTACCAGGCGTGCCGTATATGTAATCGGAAAGTCCTTCGTCTTGAAATGACGAAGGGGAACCGCCATTGCGTCAGTACATGTGCTGTACACGGCCGTCAGTCGGGTGACCCCGTTTACAAGTATGCTATGGGTATGCTTTTTGCCGATCACAAGGGGAATGAAGCGTGGGCCACAGGATTTGATCGTATAGTTCAGGGGGCCGTGGGGGGAATGACAGCAAGCGACTATATGACGCTTAAACCCGGCCAAGAACGCTACGAGGCACTGAATGTCCTACGTGGCAAACGGGCTAGGGTGACAATTAGAAAGGAGACAAAGGAGGGCTATCGTAACTACACCTTGATTGCACTGGAAATAATCCAGTCGGACAAGGTTCCTGACAGCGACTTACTGGAAATATTCCAGTCGGAGGTGACGCCACCTGACAATGACGTACTGGAAATAATATTCCAGTCGGAAGAGGCAGCACCTGACAGTGACGAATGAATGATGTGGCGCCACCTGCCAGCGATGTATTTGACACTTGCTTCTGTCGTGTGTTGTAGACTCCTCCTCCTTGGACAACCCCTAGCGTACGAGGGGTGAAACGTCGCCTGTTGGAGGACAGCGACGATAATGAGGATAAGGCAAGTGTCATCTATGTGGGGTCGTGTGCGTGGTCTAGTGATGATGATGATGATGAGGAGGAGATTGCTAATGATGGTGATATTGATACTGATTGGGCCACTGATATCGACCATGACGAGGATAGGAGACGTAGTGAATTACAGGAAGCTGTAGAGAAGGTGAATGGCATTCAGAAGCGTGCAGACGAAACGATAGATGACGGTCTATTTATGGCCACAATAACCGCTGCTTGCACTCGCCAGGCGGCCGAATCACTGAGTCGTCACTATGCGAACGTTCACGAAGACATGTACAAAGTAGATCCCATACGTATATATAATAGCTTTGATACGGTAGTAACCGAGCTGGTATGCGTAGCGCGCACACCGTGGTTTGCTCGTAATGTCATAGCACGGGTGAAAGCGAGTCTCCATGCCCGCGGTATAACCGTGTCGGATGCGAAGGAAGACGAACCACTCACACCGAAGGAGTCACTGCCCTGGGACGAACAAGACGACGGAGGGGACGACAGGCAGATCTGGTACACCGAGCTGTGTGCAGTAGCACTCGATGCTATCGTTCGTTTTATAAGCAACGGACTGTGGCGCCTGTTCGAAGGTGAGTCAAACGTCATCTACCTGGTGCGTAGTGACCTGATCCACGACAATTTGAGATATGCAGTGCAGCATTACAGGTTTATGGCGAGCACACCGGAGTGGTCACGTGACATCGTATCACGTGTACAAGCCATCCTGCGTACACGTGGTATTCCAATGATGGATGTAAAAACACCCTGCTAATGTTGTTGTTGTTGTTGTGTTGCTAACAGGTCACCGATGCTCCCTCTAGTGGGCTGGAGATGATTCGGCTATCGTATGAGCAGAATCCAATAGAATGGGCGCCACAGAAACGGCGCCGCCACCACACCCCCATGCCATTGCGTCAGGCATTACTAACACAGCTACATGAGCGACACAACTCATCACTGGAGTTGACATGCGAGGACATGTCACCTTCACCTTCACCTTCAACTCCAGCCGAAGCACCACTGGAGTTGATATGCGACCAGGATGACGATGACGACTATGACGTCACCATGACCGCCTCGGAATACGAGACACTGCAAAGGGACGCATCAACGCTCGACCTGGCGTACAACGGCCATATTATTTGGTCGAAAACTGACACATCGATCCCGTGGGCGTTCTCGGCCCCATTTAACAGTGTGAAACACCTTGAACTGAATATTGAATCCCTAGCGGGGACACACTTTGCTACACAAAAATGCAGCTTAGACGTGGCCGTGCGCACAATATGCGAGGAGATCGCACGAAATGTTGTGCGCGACGACCACGTCTCATACATAGTGAACAGTCTTCAGAAGCGCCTGCAGTGACGACAAGAGGAAATGCGCCCCTACGCTATAGCTGGGGTTATAGGCGCCGCTTGTCTGTTACTGCAGGTGCTTAGCCTTAGCTTTCATATATATATATATACTCGCTTTATTACTCGCTTTGATTGTAATTAATAAAGATGATATGTAATCCAGGATTCTGGTGTCTGTTGTTCTTGTTACCTTCATAGCTCGTTGTGATCGGTGAATACATACATACACGCCCACTCATACAAGACACACCTCTTATGACGTCACACACAGTGTAGGATATATAGACACGTGCAAGGATCTCCCATCCTTCAGTTGTAGGTACGATGAAACAGCACACGTGTCGACACTGCGGTCTCGTGCTCGATACACATGCCGACATACAACGTCATATAGATCAAACACATTCATCATCAACAACAACACACGACGATCATGCCTACAGTAAATCGCCGTCAGTGGCGCCATCTAGCGCTACACTGCATCGTTGTGAGAGATGTGCACGTGAGTTCACGAGACGTGACAACCTGTTACGTCATATGAAGTCGGTATGTATGGATGCGAACGACTCACCCCTACGCAAACGAGCGAGACGCACAGAGCGACCACGTGTGAGTGTTGCGAAGTCGGTATGTATGGAAGCGAACGACCCACCCCTATGCAAACGTGCGAGACGCACAGAGCGACCCCGTGTGAGTGTTGCTGACGACTACGACGACGACGACGACCCGATACAACCACCACCCCGACTTCCCTTCATCGATACTCTATCGAGGGAACTACAAGACGTCGTCCGAGATCACTGGTCGACCATCCGAACCCACACGGCTAGAGGACCTGTACAATCCAGGTACAATTACAGAGTGTCGACACCGGACACGAGTGCCCTAGAACCGTCACTGAAACGTATGTTCCGCGAACAGACGCACGCGTTTAAGATTAATCTTAGTTACGGGTTTGTGTTAAGAAACAAGACCACGAACAGGTACAGGTATTATCATTCGTCCTGTAATTGTTGTGGTCGTTACCTTGACGAACCGTGTCTGATCACAAACACTGCAGACTTTGATGCGTTTCTGGAACGTATCCGAGAAACAGACGTGCTGCAGTGGGTCATCAATCAGCGTCCGGACAGTCAATGGGTATGTGAGGTGGTCACGAATGTTACCTTCTTCGTCAATCACATCGTACATCATCCGATAGGATGTGTGGACATCACACTGCCGAGGTACATCAAACGAATCAAAGCCGTCATCGGATTGGAAAAAAACTCCGTCAACAAGACAAAGTACACCGACAATCTGTGTCTCTTCCGATGTCTGGCTCTGCATCGTGGATGCGACCGATACCACCTGGAACCCACTGTGCGGGTACTCTACGCGAAGTACGACCGTGACGGGGTGGCAATGAAAGACTTTGACGGGGTGACGATGGACGATCTCTATCGCGTCGAGACCACCTTTGAGACCAATGTGTGCGTCTACACGCTCGTCGAACCGGAAGAGGGGGGAAAGCCGACTGCTGAACTCGTACGCCGTTCCTTGTGTCACTATCCTGAAACGATGTACATCAATCTTCACGAGACACACTTTTCCTACATACAAGACGTGAACATGTACTGTCATTCGTATCGATGTAGGAAGTGTGGCGATGCACTATGGAGCGGCGTATTCGAACTAGAACGACACGAGCGCGGGTGTACGGGAGGTGTGCGAAAGATCTATTCCGGTGGTGTCTACCATCCGTCGCCGACAGTCTTCCAACGATTGGACGACGAAAACATTCACGTTGCCGAATGGTTGCGTTACTATCCGTATCGTGCCACCTTCGACTTCGAGTCCTGGTTCGATACATCGCACCTTCCGTCGGACAGTGCCAAGGTCCATTGGGTGGCTCGTCACGTACCGTTGAGTGTGTCCCTGGCGAGTAACGTACCCGGATTCGAACAGGTGCAATGTCTCATCACGGATGGTGACAGCAACAAGTTGGTATCCGACATGATGACCATCCTTCAGAACATGAGCGAAGCAGCCTACGAAGTCATCGTAGACAGGTACGAGGGTATCCTACACGAGCTCACAGAGGCTATCAGAAAGTGGAACGAACAGGAAGCGTCCGCCGTGGAGGAGGCGGGGGACAACGAGTCACAGCGACAACCGACCAATCCCTACAAAACTCTCATTGGTCAATTGTACGGTTGGCTTCATCAGTTGCCCGTCATCGGTTTCAACTCGGGCAGGTACGATCTGAACGTCGTCAAACAGTTCCTGGTACCCTACTTCCTGTCTGAAAAGAAAGCAACAGAGGACGGAGAGGAGGAGGAGAAGGAGGAGGAGGAGACGTTTCACGTGATCAAACGTGGCAACACGTTTATGTGTCTATCGACGGACAACCTCAAATTCCTCGATATGACTCATTACATTGCCCCGGGATTCTCGTACGACAAGTACCTGAAAGCGTACGGTTGTACAGTCACGAAAGGTCACTTCCCGTACGAATACATGGACAGCTTGGAGAGACTCGACGACACCGTTCTACCGCCCAAAGAGGCCTTCTTCAGTTGTCTGAAGAACGAAGGTATATCCGACGACGACTACACACGATGTCGGAAGGTGTGGCGAGACAACGACATGGAGACTTTGCGAGACTTTCTCGTCTGGTATAACAACAGAGATGTCGTACCGTTCTTGGAGGCCATCGCCAAACAGTTCGACTTCTATCAACACCGTGGTCTCGACATGTTCAAACAAGGGATCAGTATACCTGGTTTGACCTTGTCCTACCTGTTCACCTACGTACCGGAGAGGACGTTCTTTACACTCTTCAACGAGACGAACAAGGACGTCCACCAGCTCATCAGAGAGAACATCGTCGGAGGGCCGTCACTCATCTTCACCAGACATCACGAGAAGGGGGTCACGAAGATACGTCGTAACGACTACGGCGATGCGGCTCGAACGTGTCAGTCCATTGTGGGCTACGATGCGAATGCATTGTATCTGTGGTCGATATCACAAGAGATGCCGACTGGATGGTACACGCGGCGACGGGAAGAGAAGGAGTTCCGACCCGAAGTGGCACAGCCCACAGGTCAGATGGCTGTCGAATGGCTTACGTGGGAGTCCGAAAACACGGGACTCGCCATACGTCATCAGTCAAACGGTCGAGAGAAGCGCATCGGTAAACTGTCGGTGGACGGTTGGTGCAGTGAAACGAAGACGGCCTATCAGTTTCACGGATGCTACTACCACGGGTGTCCGTGCACCGGACGCGAGTTCAACGAGGTCAATGGGAAACCCATGACGCAACTGCTCGCCGAAACACGAAAGAACACAGCCTATCTTCGACACTTTGTGAGGGTCGTCGAATTGTGGGAATGCGAGTGGAAGGTCACGAGACACGATCCGTGCGTACAAAAGTTTCTGGACGTTCGCCAACGTCGTCGACACGTGCGATGGAAAATGACGTCACAACAGATCCTGACAGGTGTGTGCAACGGCAGCGTGTTCGGTATGATTCAGTGCGACATACGTGTACCGGAGAACCTGCGCGCACACTTTGCCGAGATGCAGCCCATCTTCAAGAACATTCACCTGACCCGTGATGATCTCGGACCGTTCATGCGTCGCTACGCTGAAGAACACAACATCATGGCAACTCCGCGACGCATGCTCGTCGGGAGTTATCGAGGGGATAAGATCTTGCTCGCCACACCTCTCTTGCGATGGTACCTCGCACACGGTCTCGAGGTGACGCATGTCTACCAGGTCATCGAGTACACACCGGTTGCCTGCTTCCGACGATTCGGCGAGGCGGTGGCCACCGCACGTCGCGAAGGAGACGCCCATCCCGACAAGGCCATGATCGCAGATACCAACAAACTTATGGGCAATTCGTCCTATGGGAAATTTATCACCAACGTCGATAAGCACCGCGAGGTCACCTACTGCACGGAGAAGAGTGCATCGACCGCGATCAACCATCGTCGCTTCCGTCAACTCGACGTCGTCACTGCCGATGCATACGAGATCGAAATGCACAAACGCACCGTCAAATACGCACTGCCCACACACGTGGGATTCTTCGTGTTGCAGTGGGCCAAACTGCGTATGTTGGAGTTCTACTACGACTTCATGGTCAGATACGTGGATCGTCCGTTGTTCGAGTACTGCGAAACCGATACGGACAGTGCCTATTTGGCTCTGGCCGGTGAGTCCGTCGACGACCTCGTGACCCCGGCACTGCGCGACCACTACTATCGGCACCGCTCCGAATGGCTACCGTCCGAATGTTGCGACGAACATCAGAACGACTACGTGCGCTGTCGGCTGGCCGGACGTCCGTGGAACGGCACCGAGACGTGTTGCAAGGAGCGCAAGGCGTACGACAAGAGAACACCGGGACTCTTCAAGGTCGAATGGTCCGGTGACTGTTTCCTGGGTCTGTGTAGCAAGACCTACTATTGTTCGGGTACGATCGATAAATACAGCACCAAAGGTCTGAACAAACGACTCAACACCATCGACAAGCAGTCGTTCCTGGACGTGTTGACCAATCGTTGCAGTGGAAGTGGGAAGAACCGTGGGTTCCGGGTCAATCACTCGTCCGTACTGATGTACATCCAGGAACGTGCGGCGTTGACCTACTTCTATGCCAAGCGCGTGGTCAACGAAGACGGAATCACCACGGGGCCTGTGGACGTGTAATGCCGAACCACTGCTGACACGATGAGGAAATGCGCCCCTACGTCAGTTGGGGTTATAGGCGCCTCTAGCTGTCATGCGGTTAGTAGGCGGAGACACACGAAAAAAAAAAAATATATATATATAACACTATTTAGTCAGATGCCACACAATCGATAGTCATAACGTAGCATGTCACGGACGGGAACGCTTGTAGTTGTAACACTAGTGGGAATACTCGGTCTGTATCTGTACGTCTTGTACGTCTTGTTCCGCGATCCCTTCCTTCGTTGGTGTGGTGGAGGTGTCGTCGTCGCAACTAACAGTACAGTGATCAACGCGACATTGTCGAACACTACCATCGGTGACTACTAGATGGACACGCGATGGAAACACCCCTTCACCTGTATCGTTGCGGGGCCGACGGGATGTGGTAAGACTACGTTCGTGATGCGTCTGCTACGTCACGCCGCAACGATGATCGATCCACCTCCAGAGAAGATCACGTGGTGTTACGGTGTATGGCAGAGTGCCTATGTTGACAACGACCTGGTACGATTCGAGGAAGGCTTGCCGAGCGGTGCGTTCGACGCATCGACACGTAACCTCGTGGTCATCGATGATCTGATGGCAGAAACAGACGAACGGGTCACGACCTTGTTCACAAAAAAGAGTCATCACCAGAACACGTCCGTACTGTATCTCGTGCAGAACCTGTTTCCAAAGAACAAGGAGAGTCGTACGATCAGTCTGAACGCACACTACATGGTGATCTTCAAGAATCCTCGCGATGCGTCACAGATCGGACACTTGGCACGACAGATGTATCCGGGTCGCCTGAAGTTTGTACAGGAAGCGTTCCGAGACGCCACGTCACTTCCGTACGGTTATCTCCTCGTCGATCTGAAACAGGGCACGCTCGATGATATGCGTCTGCGCACGGGTGTCCTTCCGGACGACAGTGTCCAGTACGTGTACCAACCCAAGGTATAAGACGTCCGCGTAGCACCTCGTTCCTTCAGTCGCAGTATGCTCGTGAAGACAACAGCATGTCCGAACTCGTGAAGAAACACATCCTCTGTATACAGACGCTAAACAGATACAAGAGCACGAAATTGAGACGAGCCATCATCAGAAACGCCGACGCCGATCTGTTGTGTGCACTAGCCGAGTGTGCCTACAACATATTGAAGAAGAACTTGCCCTTGACCGACGCACAGAGACGTGCTCTGAGCGTGTACAAAACAAACCTACGTGCTTTGGCACAGAGAGACGCACCTGCAGCGAGAAGACGTCGCATCTTGCTACGGGGTAACAACCAGGGCGGAAGAGGACAGACCGGTGGTTTCCTGTCGGCACTGCTGGCCCCTTTGGCAGGTGCGGTCTTGCTACCCTTGCTAAAACAGGTGCTACTCAAGTAGACAACGATGGAACACGTACGGAAGATGGCCTTGGTAGATCCACGACTGTTGGACAGTCTACGCGCACCAGCACCGATGGATACCCTAGGACGCAAAGTACAGGTACTCGATGACGAGATGAAAATCATACTCGACAGACAAGATCTCACCGACGGTGACAAAGTCGTCATGTATAATCAAGTGTTGCAACGCTACAACGCGTTGTCCGATCGACGCACGCGCGAACCGATACGCGTGACAACGGTCAACAAGGACACGTCCCCGGTGGTCACGGCAGCGGCGGTGGTGGCGGGAACTAATACGGATCAGACCCCACCGGAGGTGGGGGTGGAAGCGGAAGTCATCGACAGTGTTCCCAAACGCCTCCAGACCAAAGCCAGACGACTGATGGAACGTCTGAAACGAGACGTCGCGTGGAATGCACGCGGAGAGCTGATGAACAAAGGCGTAGCGGTACCCGGAAGTAACGTGGTGGACCTCGTGAACGATTTGTTGCGTCATCGCAAGACCATCGGTTCTCCAACGGGATGGGAGGTGTTTGCGCATCAACTCGGTGACATGAATCTACCCATGGAGTTGGTGGGTAACGAGGCCAGGAGACTGGCTATTCGACAGGATCAAAGGAAGCGTACCATAGAAGCGGCGGCCACACGATCGCTCAGTAGAGAGCGTCGAACGCTGCAGTGGACACCCCTCTCGCGGAGACGATCTCGAATGAGCCCGTCCACTCTACCTACCCCACCGGCGTCGACTAGTAAGACATGGGAACGTCTCGAATAAAAGAGACGCATCATCTCGATTCACCGACATAATGTGTGATCTACGGGACAGTCTAACACGTCTGTTTACCGGTGTTGCTTACAGCGGACTCCCCATCGTGTGCGGGATTACCATCGATTATATCATACGTACGTCATCATGGGGCGCCGTCGTAAACAGCTGGAGGACGTCTACTTCAACCCCACCAAGGTGGGTAGCTACGGAGGAATCGCGTCTTTGCGACGAACCGCCATACCACGCGTACCGAGAAAAATCGTCGAACAATGGCTATCGGAACAGAACGCCTATACACTACATAAACCGGTCAGAGTTCGTTTGAAGCGTCGGCGCACGATCGTCGGAGGACGGGATCAACAGTGGCAGGCCGATCTCGTTGACGTGTCCAGTCTGAAAAAAGAAAACGACGGTACAACGTTCCTGCTCACGGTGATCGACGTCTTCTCGAAAGTCGCCCGATGCGTTCCACTGAAGAACAAGTCGGCGACGTCTGTGTCGAAGGCACTGAACGGTCTCTTCACCGACATTCAACCACTGTCGTTGCAGACCGATAGAGGTCTGGAATTCTATAACCGTAGCGTTCGGGGTGTATGAGACGGTTCGATAAAGGTTACACGATAAATTGGACAGAGGAACTATTCACGATACGCGAAGTCCATCCGTCCGAACCACCCGTCTATCGTCTAACGGACGATCTCGGCGAGATACTGGACGGTACCTTCTACGAACCGGAGATACAGAAGGTGACAGTTCCGGTTGATAAACTGTACCGTGTGGAATCGATAGTACAGCGCCGCAAGGTAGGCAGTCGACGGGAGGTGTTGGTGAAATGGGTCGGATATCCTTCGAAGTTCAACAGCTGGATCGATGCCAAGGGTCTCGTCGGGCTATAAAGACTAATTGTGCGTCTGTTACGATATCAGTCGTCCACGTATGGCTGACGAGACAACATCACGCATCACCGTTAGTAACGAAGAAGAAGAAGAAGAAGAAGAAGAAGACGTCGTCGACACTCTACCGCCACCCTCACTACAGAAAGAGAGGACTCCGTGGCACATATTCGGTACAGCGTGTCCCAAAGAGGAGATCGTCTTTCTGTGTCAGATCGTCGTCTTGTACACGGTCATCTTGGTCAGTATCTACAACCTGACGTTTGGTCACCACGATCCGACTCTGTGGACGGCCCTGTTGAGCAGTTCGTTGGGTTACCTGCTACCCAGTCCGACGTTGAAACAACAACAACAACAACATGGAACCGAGTGATTTCTATCTCACGTTGCCCAGCAATGCTTCCATGCACATGCACCCCACCAACACGCTGACCCACTACACCACGACACTACCGAAACGTATCCTACTACGAGGACAATGGGAATGCGGTCTGGTGGAGGTACAGTATCCACACAGTTGGTACAACATCGTAGACGATGACGCGGGGTTCACTGTGACACTACCGATAGACGACGAGTACCCACGGACCCTGCACACGAAGACTGACCGAATCGGAACCGGATACTATAAAGATCCGTGGTCACTGATCCTCTCCATTAACGCCTCTCTACGTCGTGTGGTGGGAGAGGGACGAGTGAAACTGAGCTACAACATCGTTACACATAAGGTATCGGTGCACATGGCACCGAATATCGTCTTCCGTGCTGCTATGCTGACTGCCGTTCTCGGCTTTCGTACCACTACGCTGGACTATTTCCCGAAGGACCCCGATGCACCCGAGTTCAAGGTATTGACCACGGAAGCCGACACCGTGATCACCATGGTTCGAGGACTCGACTCACTCTACATCTACACGGATGTCGTGGAACCACGAGTTGTTGGTGACAGTCTCGTACCGCTGCTGCGCATCATCCCGGTGAGCGGTCGCCATGGTGACATCGTATCGAAGACCTTCGATAAGATTCACTACGTACCCGTGCTCTACAAAGAATTCGGCACGATCGAGATAGATATAAGAGACGACACCGGAAATCGCGTGCCATTCGAGGTCGGTAAGGTGACGGTGACACTTCATTTCCAACGGCAACGGACGGCACTGTTCTAGAGAGATGAATTACACCGACTACTACGAACGTCAAGCGGGAGGTGCGATACCTTATTTCGTGGGTGCCCGACACCAACGGGGACACGGTCTGGGAAGTCTATTCGGAAGTCTACTGCGTAGCGTCATGCCACTCGTCAAGAGAGGAGCCGTGTCGTTGGGAAAGAGAGCTCTGTCGACTGGCGCACGCATAGCCGACGACGTCCTGTCGGGACAGAACATCAGAACGGCCGCCAAACGTCGCGTCACCACTGCCGGTAGAGATATGATGAGTGATCTCTTGACCCCTGGCGTGCGACCCAGTAAGCGTATAAGACGCACACACCCTGCGAAACGAGTCAGTACACCAGCGAGACGTCGGAGGAAACAGCAGAAACCGAAGGTACGTCGTGAACCCGATATATTCGACGATGGCGTTCGTTCATAAACTATCGTGTGAGGGACTCAAGAGCGAACTCGATCTCTTCACCGTACCTCTGACTCAGACCGCCATCATCGACAGTCACACGGTCCATCACCAGCCGGTGTCCTCTCTCGACTCGGGCGGACCGATCGAATTCGTCGTACCCGGTTCGGGAGACGATTACTTGGATCTCGCCGACACGAAACTACACGTTCGGGCGAAGGTGACGCGTGGCGACGGAAGTGACCTCGACCCAGCCGACCCCGTCGCTCCCGTGAATAACTGGCTCCATTCGCTGTTCGGTCAGGTCGATTTCTACCTGAACGGAACGCTCGTGACTCCCTCGACCAACACGTATCCGTACCGTGCCTACATAGAGACACTGCTCAGTTACGGTGACGATGCCAAGGAGACGCAACTGACGAGTCAGATGTGGTACAAGGACACGGCCGGTCGCATGGATGCCGTCGTCATTGATGGTGCCGATCCGACAGCCAATGCGGGGTTCGTTGCCAGACGTCACATGATCGCCCAGAGTCGTGTGGTCGACATGATAGGTCGTGTCCACGTCGACCTCTTGCTTCAGGATAAACTCCTCATCAACGGTGTCGAACTCAAGATGCGTTTCGTACGCAACAAGGATGCGTTCGCACTCATTGCTGGTGGAGCCAACCCCGCCTACAAGATACAGATCGTCAACGCTACACTGTTCGTCAAGAAAGTCACCCTGAACCCGAGTGTGCAGATGGCACACATCAAAGCCCTCGAAAAGGCCACCGCCAAGTATCCGCTGCGACCTGTCGAATGCAAGGTCTACTCTATTCCCACAGGTACCCATTCGTACACGCGCGAGAACCTCTTTCTTGGTACTATTCCGAAACGTCTTGTGATATGCTGCATCGATAACGATGCCTACAACGGATGCTACGCCAAAAATCCCTTTCACGCTAAAAACAACCACATCAACTTCTTCGCCGTGTACGTCGACGGACGACAGATACCCGCCAAACCTTTCCAGCCCGA